>MU227395.1:340017-356865 GCA_018584345.1 Thuja plicata | reverse complement strand
TTCCTCTACCTTCAACTGGACAAGGTGTGTCATTACCCATTCTTACTAAACCACCTTTATAGTATTCAAAAGTCTCAAACTTTTTCTTATCACCGGTCATATGGTGAGTGCAGCCACTATCTATGATTCAAACAACATTTTTACTAACTTTAGATATGAGAGTTGTTTCTACATACCTTTCTTCATCATCATCTAAATCATCTTTTACTGCTACAAACACCATCTTGATGTCTCCATTAGATTCAGTGTCAGTGTCTTCATCTTTGCATTTTGCTAGGTAACTGGCCTTCTTTCCTTTGTCCTTATAGTCTTAGGTATCTCTTCTTTCTAATTGTTGGTAGCTTCTGTAATCACCTCTGTCAGACTTCTTTTCAAATGATCTGTCATTACTTCTGTCATCTTTTCTTCTATTAGTACATCTTGCAGTAAAGTGTCCAATCTCTTTGCAATTAAAACAAACAAGTGGTAGTTTACCTTTGTATTTACCTTTGCCTCTCTGTATTCTTCTAGCCATAAGTGCTTCAATTTCATCAAGATTATCTTCTTCACTTTCACTATCACTATCTTTTCTCATAGTGTTTTTATGACTTGATTTACTTATTCTCATAGAAGTTTTGAATGCAGACTCTATATTTGGTAAGACACTATTATCAAAGTTATTCATCTCAAATGAAATCATTCTTCCAATCAAATTTTCTAGAGTAACATTGCTATTTTCTACTACTCTCATTTCTTGAATGGCAGATACCCTAATAGCATAAGTAGGCAGTAAGCTTCTTGGAATTTCACTTACCACTGTATCTTCTTCTAGTACACCTCCAACTCCTCGGATAACATTGACTACCTCTTTGATTCTTGTGTTGTACTGAGTGATGTTTTCACCTTCTTTAATTTTGAGAACATCAAACTTTCCTCTAAGGCTTTCTGCCTTGGCTCTCAAAACATTCTTGTCACCACCATGTACAAGCATCAATTTGTCCCAGATCTACTTTGTAATTTTGCAGGTTTTGACATCTTCAAATTAAGCATCGGAGAGTGAGGAAGCAAGCTCTATCATCATGCAATTTTTCTCATGCTTCTCTCTCATTTGTTCAACCATTGGTGCTCCTGTGGGCAACACATATTTAGTATCTAAGTATTGAGTGACATCATTACCAATACTTGATAAGTGGAGTCTTGTTCTACTCTGCCATGAAGCAAAATTATCTTTGTTCAACTTGGGCACATATCGTTTGTTCATCTTGTGATATTTAGCTTAGGTCTTGAAACCTTCCTTTCTAAGCACACAATCTCTAATACCAATTATTAGTAATAACTGAGAGGGGCGGGGGGACAATTAGTGGCCTCAAAAATTAATCCTTAAATCAACCCTTAAAACTTGTAACCACAAATTATGCCTCTAGTTATCTTATGTCCTACAAGATGAATGCCTTGAATTACTTATATCAATTTACTACTTGTCAGATTGCTTTCTTAAACCTTCTTTCGTATGTTTACCGATAAGCAATCATCTATTTACCAAAACACAGTAAATATGCAGAGTATACCAATCAATCCAGAATTAACTATGTAAGATACAAAACAGTAAAGAAATAAATCATACACACACAACACACGGATTTTTAATGTGGAAACCCTGTTAAGGGAAAAACCACTGGGACCGGTACCCCAAATTTTCACTCTTCTGAAGTGAGCTCTGTTAGGATCCAACCCTGTTAAAGGTTACAAACACACTGTTAGGTGTGACTTTGTTAGAGGATTTAGAAATAGTTTGTCAACTAGTATCTGGCATCTAATGCTACCATCCTTGATCAAACACTCACTTGGCCTATCAATAGGTATTCGGCATATCCAATGCTACTTTTGTGATCAAACTTTTTGATACTCCTTGGGATGTATCTCAAGTGAAAAAGACTTTTAAGTCCTACTAGGTTAAGAGGCTTATATGCTTCAATGGTTAAATCGAAACACTAATGATCTGTTCATACATACAACTCAATTGCATATTTTTAGATCTATTGTAGGTCCATTACTTCACTGATCAATATAATCTAATATATACCTTTTCTCCTCACTTGTTCTTCTTTGTGATGCTTGTCTCACTATTCATCGATGTATGCAGAATCTATCTCTTCCTTTAGCTTGTTGATCAAGATTGAATGAAGACTTTCTTCTCCTTTAGATTTTCTTTACCATCTTTTCTCTTCTCTTGTTCACCCCACACAATTTGTAATGAATTGGATTTGTCTCTTATAGACATGATTTCCTCTTTTCTTGGCTTTCTTGATCTTGGCATGTTCAACAATATTTTCCAATAGATTTAAAGAAAATATCCAGTCTGATCTCGTAGAGATCTTTTTGCCAACTGGACAAAGCAACTTTAAATCAATTACTTATCTCCGACTTTATCTAGATGATTAAAATAATGATAAGTATTAGTTAACTCTATCTTTAGCTCTTGACAACTAAGAATTTTGTCATTTTTTGAACTCTATGTTCTGTTGGTCAACACTTTAGTTATTCATCAGTGATTATTGACTATTCCCTCAATGTGACTTGAGTTTTCATTGGGATCTCCATCATTTGTTTTCTCCGTCGGGCAACACTGAAATTATTTTTGTCGGGTTACTTTGTGTTTTGCTCATCGGGCAACACTATAACTCTGCTCATCGGTAATGTTGTGCTTTTCCTCGTCGGGCAACACTGTGACTTTATATTTTTACTCTGACCGTCGGGTGCACTCCATCGGTGTATGTAGTCACTTAGTGAATACTTGACTTGTATAGATTACTGATAGCATAGTCTTGATTCATCAGTTCTTTGAAGTCTTTTGGCAGTATTACAATGACCATACAGATTATATTAAGTTGACATCAATGACAATACAATACATTAACTAATTTAATGCCTTGTATGAACATCAACTTAACATCTTAAAACATTCAATCAGTTACATGTCATCAAACTATTAGTGGAAATGTTATGAAAAAATCAGAGTATATCATTAATGTTCTCAAACTGAAAATTAAGACTAGTTTCAACCCTTGTCTCATTGCCTATGAGTTCTTCCTTCATTTTCTCAATATGTATACATTCTTCCCTCAGAAGAAACATGGATCTAATGTATGCATCTCTTTGTTTTCTTACATTATCAAGCTTATTTAATTTTTTCTTCACCTCTTGCAAGTGTTTTCTTTCTTGGGAAGCAAGCAACTTGTACTTATTATCTCTTAGGGACCACCCATCACATAACCCTTATTTCCTTCTAACATCTTCCATAGTGGGGAGAACAAAATCAGAACCCTTGTGGTTTGAATCCACAATATAAAACTCAAGTGTAGCACTCCCACATTGAATACCATTATAATAAGACTTCACAACATCATTACCTTCATAAGAAAGGGGTGCAACCACATTCAATTATAATTATTGTTGAAAAAAACTAAATAGGTGTCATACCCTGATATCTTGTTTTCATCTTGTCCAATGGGTTGATCCATGGTTGTAACCACTTCTACATTATGATCCACATGATAACTCAATAGTGTGGTATGAATATCCACTTGATTTGAAGTTATTTCTTCTTTAGGACCCCCACCTAGTGACTGATTTTCACATTCATTGTGACCACTTGTAGGTTGCAAAAGACAAACAAGTGATTCATCTTCCTCTCCTTGATCCTGCACATTAATATATTTTCCTTTCCCAATGGTTTCTTTTTTTTTGCTGATATGGATTTGAAAATATCAAGTCATCTTCATCCTCATTCAGTATACCCAATAATTGTGTGAAATAAAGCATATCATGTATCTCTTGAGGAGGAGAGTGATACTTTTCATAGCTGGTCATTATTGCTTTATTTGTTGGCAAGACACGAGGACTCTTATGAGTTCTTTCTTTCCATCCCAGTTTATCATTGGAAAACCATTCTATGATGTCCAATTCTACTATCCACGACCAAAACTCAAACCAAACCGAAAAGGAAACAACCACTCTTTACCCTACATGCTGGCAAGATCATGCTCTAATATACCTGAAAGATCCCTGTCTAATTTTGTCCTAATTTTTTAGTTTAGAGAGGGAACATTCTATGAAACACTTGTCATGCTATGTCATTGTATATTGATTTTTTAGAGATCATTGCTATGTTTTGGTTTTTGAATAAGATGGTTTCTTCAGGTATGCTTATCCAAGAAACATTAACAATAACTTTGCATCATATTGAAATAGGTAAAATATTGTCAACAAAAATAAAATCTAAAAAATTATATTCCACAAACACTAACAAGCTGGTAATGCAAGGAAATTCTAATTTCATCAACACTAGAGGAACGTCGAGGGTGATAGGAACCAAGGGATTTCCTCCTTGAGCCCTCCAAATGTTAGAAACTCCAAACCCGAAGCTTTCCAATAACCCGTAGATGTAAATTCTCAACCATAGATGTGCAAAATGAGCTCCCAAAACATTTTTATATATAACCCTAGCCCTAATTTTGAATTAGAGTTTCATTTGTCCTTTTTATTAATAAAATTATTTTATTACTTAAATGAAAAGTGATTATAATTCACTCTTTTATTATATTATTATAAAGTAAATATATATTTTTTTTTTTAAAGCAAAAGTGGACTAGCCATTATATATATTTATTAAATTTAACTGATTCGAGGACTCATCTGGGAAATAATCAGTGACGAAAACCCAAAATCCTAGTCCATTACAAGTAATTAAGAAGAATATAAAATCCTATGCGAATCTATCTAATTTCAAAATGGGTATGTGGTAGGCACTAAAATACATTTCATATTCGGGAGTAATTGAAGTTTACTCAAAATGGAATCTGCAAGCTTCGAGTATCCGTATACTTTTCAAAAGAAGTCCCAAAAAAATAAAACCAAAGAAACATAAATTTATTCTTGCATGTCTTTTGTTTTTGCTTGCAGATTAGCATTTTCCTACCGCTCAGAGTCCCAAGCATTTTCCCATCTAGCTGGAGGTGCGATGGGAATGTCAATGATCTAGCCCTCATTGTCTTTTGTATTATGTTCGTGTACCACCCCTTGTAGCAAAATCACATCGTTTGGAGAACCCAATAAGGATGACAGATTCAAAACCAATACAATGGTGGGCATTCAACTATCCTATATTCTGTGAGCTTGATTCAACACATGGACAAGTGTCCTTAGAGAAATATTGGGGGAACCCAAGATGTCTAGCAAGGCATAAACTGTACGCTTGATGCTTGCATCAAGATCTTTACCCAAATCCTTATCCACAAACTGCAGAGTGTTTTTAACATATCTGAAGCTTTGTCTCTCTAGCGCCTTCTTAATGTTCTCATATACCATCAAACATTTGTGCTTTGCCATCAGCTGATGTCGGGTAAACAAACCACCCACCAGAGAATAACCAGACCATAAATTATACTTATGTATGACAAGAATTAACTGATTATCCCTAAGGAAATATGGATGGACCACCTTATTGGCAATTAGTACCAATAAATCAACAGATTGGAGCAAATCCATCGAGTTGGATAAAAAGATTGATAGAAGCTATGAAGGGAATATAACTTTCTTGGATCTTGGCATTAAAATATTCTCACGTATAACCCTGTGAATAACTCTTCATATGAATGGAGTATGGCAGATAAACACAGAATCCAGTTGAAAATCATCAACCCTAGTTGGAAGATGTACCTCTATTTCGCTTGAGAGTAGGAAGATTCGATAATTGCGGGGTATTATTTCCTCATAAAATAGCCCACAAGACTCGCACCTTGGACACAAATTTGTATATAACACCATCATACAGAACCCAGTAAAAATGAAATTCTACTTTAGGTTTTGCAAATTATGGCGTGCCTTGTTTATGAAGTGGTAATGATAGGACAATTTGGAAATCTCATATGATTGTAAACATAAGGCAATGTCTTTTCCAGTCCTTAATTAAATTCCTTCGCACACTTAACCATTTAATTGCCAAGCCACCATATCTTGAACACACAACTGACCACCATTGTGAGATCTCCACGTCTCAAGTGAGCACATGGGATGCAATATGTTAATGCATTATTGAGTTTCTTGCACGGCATGTGGTTTCGCCCATTTGCATTAACACTTCCCGTATACTTCTACAAATTGAAACTAATGATGTGGGTTAGTAAAGGCTTGTGAGTTAAGATATACTTTACCAGTCTGGGTACAACGTCAGCAGTTATGATCATAGAAAGTTGCTATGTGTGTCCCTGTCTTGTCATAATGCTTGTAAAATTTTCCTTTTACAAGGCCCAATTATTGCAATCCCCAGATCCACCAGCATACTAAGATTTTGCTTCACCCCTGTTTAACTGCATGTCAATTTCAATCAGTCTTTGTATTGCACAATCCTTACTAATGAAGTCCCATGGTTTTATTTCCTCGTGACTCAAACCTTCACATCCCAAATTTGCAAGGTAGTCTGCCAAGGTATTCCCTTCTCGTAGTGTGTGGGAGATGCACATCATTTTGAATGTGTCTAAGAGCATCCAGATTTGTTGAAGTATATATGTTAGCTTCCAATTATGCGACTCTCAGTTGATGCATGCATTGATTATAACTAGAGTCTCCTTCCACCTGGATATTTTTGAATCCACCTTTCCTTGCCAAAACTAGACCATCAAATAGGGCATGTGCTTCTGCTATATTATTTGTTCCTGGAGGTAGAGGGGATGATTTGATGGCCAATACTACTCCTTGATGGTCCCTAATGCACACACCAATCCCTGACTGACCATGATTACCTCGCAAAGATCCATCGAAGTTAATTTTTACAAACCCAAGTTGAGGTGGAATCCAATTAACAGAATCCCTACATTGTGCTTGTTTTGCTTGATCTTGTTGGCCCCAGCCAATAGGAATGTGAATATCTTTCCACTCCTGAATGATAGAGCTATCCCATGTAGTCAGAACTAGATTGCATTTGACTCTAGTATGACTAGCATTAACCACTTCAGACATGGATTTTTCAATACTCATTATAATAGATTATATTGGGGAGGGATTATGACAGAAAATTCTCTTGCTGCGTTCCCACCATAATGCCCACACAACTAGAGCCAGGATACACTTCCATAAACTAGAGAAGAGGGAATTAGGATAAAGTTCTGGCCATGCTTGAAAAAGATCCCATAATGTGTTTGGAAGGGGGTGAGATATTTTAATTTTCCAAGAACATACATCTAGCATTTGTGTGCAAATTGACATTTAAGGAATAATTGATCCACATATTCAAACTCTTGGTCACATAGTAGGCATTTGAATGGTTGGGAATGTGGAACTTAGTTAATCGGTAGATTGTAACAGCCCTTTTTTTTAAAGCAATCCAAGAAAAGCACCCTGCCTTAGGGAGCATTACCTGATTCCAACAAAAAGAGAAGGCACAACAAGGGGATTTATTTGATTCCTATTGTTGAATAATCCTATATCCATCTCTAATATTGTATGTTCCATCCTTAGCAGTGGCCCATAGTAACCTGTCCACTTGTCCTGATAAAAAGACCACTTTTGTTTGGAGGATTTTTGCTAGCCTATCTCTATCTTGTTGTGAAATGGGCAACTCACTCGGGTCTTTCCATATTACTCTGTTGGAAAAAAAAGTAATTGCAGATACATAATCCACCAAGTATCTACCCTAATTTGTTTCTGTTGAAACCACCATATCATCCAGTGGTACTGATTGGATAATGGGGGGTGAACCATTCCAGGAATCTCTCCAAAACTTAACTTTGTCACTAGTATTCACCTCCCAGGTAATATACTGAGTAACAATATCTCTAGATGCCATCATAAAATCCCATATAGATGATCCTTTTGGGGGGTCTTGGATGATGAATATTCTTGAGGGACAAAGGTTGTCTAGGTACTTCTATTACATTACTTGGCACCACTTATTATCTAACTTACTATACAGTTTCCATACTAATTTACCCCAAATTCTTTGTTTTGCTTTGCCAAGTCATGAATACTATCTCCATCCAAAGATTTCACCTGTGCCATATCTTGCAATGAAACAAGAGGTAGTTTCTTTGCACCATTGATATTCTCGAACCATAAGAATTATCAAAGAAGCTTTTGAATTATTTTAATCACTGAGGGAGGAGCCTTTAGGACTAAAAGGTAGTAGTTAGGAATGGCAACCAACATTTTTTTAATAATTATAATCTTCCCTGCAAGTGATAACCATTTAGCTTTCCAAGCCACTATTCTAGTTTTGATTCTATCAATGATGGGTGTCCAATAATTAATTTTGTTAGCTCCTATGAAAAAAGGTATGCCAAGGTACACTGATGGTAGGAAATCAATTATAAATCCCAAAGTGTTGGTGATTCTTGTTGAAATAATCTGGTTGGTATGAAAAAAAAATATTTTTGACTTTTGGGCATTGACTTTTTGGCCAGAAACTTGAGTGTACAAGTCCAGGGTTTGTTTGATCTATTTGGCTTCTTTAACATTGGATGATCTGAAGAGGAAAGTATCATCCTGAAATAGAGAGTGAGTGATTGCTAAATCTGAATTCCCAATTTTGTGCCTTCCCAGTGACCAAGAACATGTTTATTATGAATGTTCCTACTAAATGCTTCAGCCATTAACATAAACAATATTGGGGATAAAGGAGCTCCTTGTCTAATCCCTTGAGTTGAAGGGAAAAATCCTGCTGGCACTCCATTTATTAACACTGAAAACCAAGCATCTAAAATATGAGCTCTAGTCCATTTGCACCAGCCAGCAACAAACCCTAGTTGTTTTAATACCTTGAAGAGGAAGTCCCAGCATACTTTATCATATTCTTTCATCATATCAAGTTTGATAATGAAATTTGAAGACTTATTTGTGTTGATTGTATGTAGGACCTCATGGGCTACCAAATCCCCCTCCATAGTTTCTCTACTTAGAACAAAGCCTCCTTGCTCTTGGGAAACTAATTTTGGAATCAGATATTGCATTCTCAAGTAGATTGCCTTTGTGATAAACTTTTATATTGTGTTAAATAGTGAGATGGGTCTAAAATCTAAAAATGTTTTGGGTTTCTTGACCTTAGGGATAATGGCAATGTTAGTTGTATTGAAATACTTTAACATAGCTTTGATTTTCCTTAATTCTTCAATAAAACCAAGTAGTTCCCATCCAATCAAATCCCAGCATGCTTGGAAGAATAGTGTTGTGAATCCATCTAGCCCAGGTGATTTTTTGGGGGGCAAAGAGATTACTACTTTTCTGAGTTCTAATAATGTGAAGGGAGCCATTAATGTTGTGTTATCAGGTTTTGTAACAATTGATGGGATGAGTAGAAGATCTTGCAATTGTTGATTTGTTGGTAATGGTAAGTTTGTTGGTGCAAGTAGGTTTTCAAAAAATTGAACCCCTTTGTCTTGAATCCCTTGAGCATCTGATATTGTAGTACCATTGTCTACTTTATTGATGTCAAATATTCGGTTTTCTACTCTTTTATATTTTGCTGAGGCATGAAAATATTGTGTATTCTTGTCCCCCTCTCTTAGCCAGAGTTTCTGAGATTTTTGGCATCAGTATACTTCTTCTCTATTGCATAATTCTTCACATTCTATCTGTAAATGCGTTTATCTATCATAATTGTCATTATCCATACCCTGATTATTTGTCTTCTCAAAAATGTCCGCCAGCTGTTTTTGAACAATCTCTGTCTTTGAAGATGTTTTTAAAGACCAGCTCATTCCACTTTTTAATGTGTTTTTTGATGTGTTTTAATTTTTCTGCAAATTGATGCATTTTAGATCCTTCACATCTAGGGGCACTAATCCACCATTGCTTTATTAGAGGTAGAAATTGAGGGTGCCAGAGCCACATTTTTTCAAATTTAAATGTTGGTTGATGCTTAAACCCTGATTGACCATGGGTAATTGAATATGAAGAGAAATTGGGAAGTGATCTGATCCAGGCCTAGCCATGATTTCAGAATGAAAAGAAAAATTTGTTAATTTCCACTCCTGGGATATTAGGAACCTATCCAGTCTAACTGCAATATGTGAGAAGTTTACTCTTTTGTTCGTCCATGTGAAAGATCCATTTTTAGGTTTAAGTGAATATAATATTACTTTTTATTGTTATTTTATTATAACCCAAACTTAGGAAATAATAATTTATTTCCTTATTTACTCATAAAATAAAAACTGGGGCTCAAAACCAAATTCTGTCTGAAGCTCTCAGACCCTTGATACTGTTTGAACCTAGTTGGCTAAATGGAACCTTGCTCTAATACAACCAAAAACTGCACAAGAAGTCCCAAAGTGAGTCCCCTTATCAACCCATTGGCCTATGAGAAATCAAGTGATAGGCCAACCATCAACTCATCTCTTGTCTCCTAGAAAGGGGACATTACAATCTTCTCATTTCGAGAGATCATTTATGAATTTATTGCATAAACAATCTCTACAAGGTGCACTATATTACCTTGTTGTCACTTCGTTCTCACTAGGGCATGCTGGGGAAAATTTTTCATGATTATTCTTTGAAACAACACTCAAAATCATATTGTCTCAAAGAGGGCAAAATGTAGATATCTAAAATTATCTCACACCTGCAACTTTATTTTTAATTAATTAATTAATTTATATTATTTAATCAATTCAAGGTCATTCTTCTAATTCAAATTCAAAAATTAATATTTCTCTCATTTCTCATAGTCAAATAATTATTTTAATTATTTAATTAGTTAACAAAGTCTTCTTTAATTTATTAACTAAATTATTTCTTCCAATTTTCTATAATTAAATAATTGTTTAACCACTTAACTAAGTCCTCTATAATTAAATAAGTTCTTTGATTTATTTAATTGTTCATTTAAAAAAAAACCTCTTCTAAAAAGAAATAAAAGCTTTATTTTATTTATGAATTTCATGCACTTGAGCTAAATAATTTTTATTGTTTAATTAAATACCTTCATCTTTTTTTTGTCATTCATAATTAAATAATTATTTTAATTATTTAATCAATTAACCACTTCTTATTAAATAATTAAATGAGGTGACAAAATTAGCTAAATTCATTGGTAAGGGGACCAACAATGGGGCATAATTATCTGCTCTGGTGGAAGGATTATTATTATGTAGACATTTAGGATGTAAGAAATTAGAGATTGAAGGTGACTTAGCTATCATCATTAATGCCTTAAGGAAAGGCTCTCTCCTTAACTGGAGATTAGACACACTTTTGGCCAAGGCTATTGTTCTATGCCAGGATTTTGATAAATTAATAATTAACCATATATATAGAGAATGAAATAAAAGAGCGAATGAACTAGCTAATCAAGGAATTGGGGATAATCTAACTAGTTAGTCATGCTCTCTAAAAATGTATGCAGATTCCTTTCATTGATCACACAGCAACAATTGTAAAACAACCTTAATCAAAAACATTATCCTTCACTGAGTATGTAGAGTAATCCTTTCATCAACTATAAAAAACAATTAGAGTAATAAGGATATGAATCAGTTATTCTGATCAATTACAAAATATATAGAGGATAGTATTGTCCCCTTATCTCCTTAAGATAAAAATTATAATAACCAAGCAAGGTAAAGATAATTGTTAATTGACCAAGAAATATAAGAAGAAGCAATTACTTAAATAGGTAAGATCAGGTTGCCTCTTCACTTTGCACCCTTTCTGCCTCTATCTTAGTTGTTTTTAGATGCATGTCCATGGCAGTGAGAACTCGTGTCATGTTATCATCCTTAGGGATGGTGACTAGATCATTCCTTACTGTCCAAATGATATGGTCATTCTTTATTTGTTTGATTTGTTGGGAGATATCTTGGACATCCTAGTTGGCAGTAGATAGTTGTACATCAAGGGCTGTTAGTTTAGATATATCCCTACTCCGATAGGATGCAGTATTGAGTATGTTTTCTATACTCTTCTGATACCTACTCTTCATACCCTCTATATTGATGAGATCATCACATGTTCCCTAATGGGAACCACATCCCAAATCGGTGAAGTATTTCTCCATATGTGAGATGCTTGCTTTTAGGGTTTCTATCATAATTTATAGATGATCATGGACTTCTTTTATTCTGTCACTCTTGTATGATAAGGAATAAATCCACCTCTAGAGAGGCTCGTCGATAGTTTCCAACACCTTTTTGGCAATTGCATCCTCTACCTTCATTTTCATCAACTCCTCTAACGTAGACTGGAGGCTCTCAGTAGTTCTCTTCTCTTCCTCATGGAGCTGAATATTATTTATCACCATATCCTTAAAATGTATATAAACCTTATAGTAAGCCCCAAGACAATCAATTAGCGACAACCCTATGGACTTGAGATCTAGGATCCAATCCATGCCAATTAGCCCCATGTGATGATCCTCATGCAATTGTGCAATTACCTCTTGATGTTTATATGATGTGGGATCAAATGTCTCACTGGATGGTTTCCCTGGCTGCAAGGACAGTGGGGTAACGGGTTTTCTGATCTATTCAGTAAGCTGAATTACAACAAACTTGAGTTTGGCCTTGTCCCCCTTAATCCTGTCCAATATGTCTCTAACCTCTTAGTGGGTGAACTCCCACATATCCATGGTACTAACATGGTGTGAAGGACCTATATCAATCTTTCTTACTTCAAAATTTGCAAGAGACAATAGATTTATCTTTTCCCTCGTTCTAGCTTGGGCAATCTCCAATATGACATGCCATGTCTCTTGATCCTTCCCCATCCCATAAAATATATGGGTTTTCTTTTTTACTATTGTTGTTGGAGGGCCTCTCATGATTTGAGAGATCAAATCACCTAGAGGTACTCTATCCTCTTCTCTTTTCCTTTTTCTCTCAATTGTTTTCTCTATCCAAGAAGGTGATGATAGAACTCCTGAAGTTGTGGCTAGACTCTCTATATCAAATAACCTCCTCACTATTGGAGGAGTTTGCATTGATGTGGAGGGGGGTGAGAAGTGTGGTACCTTGTGGGGGAAGAGGTTTATATGATCCTTCTGATTATTCCCCTAGGATCTCAAATATTTTACTCCTTGTGACATCTCTTGTGGTTTCTCTTGGGAATCCCCATGGGGAACCATGACCTACTCCCCTACTTCCTGATGGGAGCCTTCTTGCGAGTTGAGGTTAATAATTGGCAATGACCCACTCCCGCATGTCCATGCCATGTTAAGGACTTTCTTAGGTGGTTGATCATCCCCACTGGATGCCTGAGTTTCATTTAGGTTTGGTGGCTTTGATTTGGCTGCTCTGTCAGTTAATGTGATTGGGCTTTGAATTGGGGTGAGGAAGGGTTTTGTGGAGCTTGCCCCTCGCCTGCTTGTATGTTTCCATTTTACCCACTCCACTATTTTATTAAGGATGAGATCCATCCTTAGGTCGAGATCATCCAGCTTTGGTCCTTCAAATGTGATGGCCTTTAGAGGGGTCCCCTTTATCCTACCCATATATTATGGTGACAGTATATCTATTCCATCTTCTGACACCCCCTCTACATCTATATTAATGTCATAAAGTATTACCTTCTCAACAGTGAGTCAGGACCAATATTGCTCCCTCATGTAGTAATCATCCCTTCTATTCATCCAAAAGTCCTCTAACGAGGGGATATGGTGGAATGATGACCCTAGCTATAAATTATCCTTGACATAATTTACTAGGTCAAAATGTCCTCAAAGCATGTTGTATTTCTCAAACGTATACTTGGCTCTAGCGCTCTTTATTATGTTAAGGGTGTTGGTGCTGGATGAGCATGTATATGCCCCAATTGTTATAGGAAATCATATTCCTACTTTGTGATGTTCACCACACCTAGTATTAATCTCAATGATCTGCCTACATAGCTCTACCAGGATGATATTATCATTTGGATATATGGGTAACTTATTAGGGTAATTGTTAAATGCCCCTATCCTAAAGCAAGTAAATGTTGGGAATTGTGTGAAATGGATACCATAGGTAATTATCACCGATGAAGCCTCCCAGGATATTCTCCACTTGGGGCAGCCCTATAGATCCCTACATAATCTCATGGTGAAAGCATCATTTACCCTCTGAAAACTCTTGTGACTATTATGCATCTACAAACATGTATAGAAATCATATACTTGTATATCCTCTTCATATTCTTCTGATCTAGGTAGGCCAGGCCAGCTACATATACAAGCCATGGCATAAATGATATAGGAATACATATGGAATGAGGATGTGCGTTTAGCTATAACAAGCATTTCGGTCAACCTGTCACTTAGAATTTGAGCCCAGTCAATATATCTACTCTCGGCACATATAGTTTGTATAATGAAATACCACCTATTGGAAATATATTACATGCAAGGTGACTGAGAGGGGGGGTGAATCATGAAACAATAACAATTTATCTTCTTTTCATAATTAGATTATCTAATCTGATTAGCATGCATAGAACTGAAAGGAAAGAATCATACATAACACAACATAGTATTTGGTTACCCAGAAACCTTCCAAATAGAAAGTAAAATTGGGGTGGGGATGGTACCCACAAGATTTAGTACTATAGTATAAATTTAGCCTGTTAGAGCTTACATTGACCGCTTCTGATGGCCTGCCCTATTATAAATAGGAAATGCCCTATTCTCCCAAGAACACCTGCATACAAACCTGTCACATGGAAGAAGCAAAGACAAAAGAGAAGAATAGCTATGGAGGCCAAAAAGCTAGAGGAGACATTGTATGCAACAGAAAACAATATATTAACAATATGTTTCTATGAATTACAATGTGATGTGAAAACTCTGTAATAACAAACTAAGAGGTGAATCCTTATAAAAGGAATCACAAAACCCTAAAAGAAAAAACCTAAGGTTAGCTAAAGAAAACTAGAGTGAATAGGTGAGTTAGTAATTAGATCATAATGATTTAATTAATAACCCGATAGACTATTACTCTAACACCCCCCCTTAAGATAAGCTTAGGGAGAAGAAAAACCTAGGAAAATACTGCAAAAAGTAGGAAAGATGGGTCCCGACAACAAGGCCTGATCAGGTACCCAAGTACAAGAAATAAACTAGATGAAGGAAACTGAGCCTTCAATCTAGGAAAAGATGTCCCAGAGAAAGGAACAAGAAAGAGCAAGAAGCATCTCTGAATCATGTAGCTATAAACTCTGTCAAAAGAAACTGCTGGAATCCCCACTGAAGTGCATGACCAGGTAGAGAAGACACTGTCTAAAGAGTTGATCAATCGAACCAAGGAAGCAATAGAACCAACAGGTGGACCCCCCCATAATGCTGAACAGGGAGAGGTGACAGGAACACTGAAATGCAATGCCAAAAACATCTGTAGAAAGAAGAACCAGAAACACCAACTGTGCAACAGAAGTACAAACACAAGATAAGGGGCGGTGTCACTGACACACAACATGGGCTAATTTCATGGAAGGTACGCTCACTTGACAAAGGTGGATGAGCCTAAAACGGCATAACAGCATAACCCCCCATGGCACTTTATAACTGAGTGCAAGTACAAAAAACACACAAGGTGTACAAGAACTCAGATATGCAGAAGTAGGCACTTTATCTCAGTGTGTTTATAGAATAAAGAATGCTACAGAAGAGAATCATACAAGCTTAGAAGTCAGAAAGAAGAGTGAGCCAGAAAGATCAGAAGAGGAGATCCCAGGACCTGAAGAACCCAAGTAATCCGCCAGAGTGTGAAAGAGAAAATCTTGAAGGAGAAAGAACCTATAGAAGAATCTAGAAAAAATATCCCTACAATTGAATAGCTCACTAAACCAGCTTTCCGATGATATTTGGTTTTCCAAAAACAGAGTCCGGATGAGCAAGATATGGCTCCCGGAAGGCAAAACCAAACATCGGACTTCAACAGAAAAAAATGCTATCAAAATAGAAGAAAAAAAATATATAACCACCATAATCGGAAAGAGCTCGGAAAGATATTTTGGACGATATAAAGAAGTCAAAAATCTGATGCCGTATGCTCAAGACACGGCCAAAAGACCACAGGCAGCTCTAGAGAATAAAAAAATCAAAGAGAATGATGGTTTCTTGCATGTCAAATTTAATCACGACATGGTGATGCAGGCATATGTACTGATGATGTCAGTGCACATTTCTGACGTACCTGCCTATGTCAGCTGTCAGTACCCCTTTGGTACGCATGCAAAAAGTAACTTTTTCTAAAAGTTTTACAAAAAAACTTTTTTTTTCATTCCAAAAAAATCAAATGCATAAAAGATTTGATTTTTATTTTTATTTTTTTTAACCAAAAAAAACGCTGCACATTTTTTTTGAAAAAATAAAAATATTAATTTTTCATCTCGCCTCAGGATGCGTGCCAGGGCCGTACGGCTATGGGCCTAAATGTTTTTGCCTCAAATTGCAAAGTTGTCCAAAATGGATAAGTTTTATATGGATTCTAGGGTTTTTGGGCGCTCTGAGCGCAACGGTAATGTCCGTTTGAGCCCAAAATGACCAGAAACAAAGGTCCCCCCTAAATCCATATAAAAAACTTCTGAAAGACCAGAAAAACCTCCAGCTTCTGAAACACTTCGACAAAGCACGAACAACGAGCAGCAAGATGGCTCTGATACCATGTTATAAATAGGAAATGCCCTATTCTCCCAAGAACACCTGCATGCAAACCTGTCACATGGATGAAGCAAAGACAAAAGAGAAGAATAGCTATGGAGGCCAAAAAACTAGAGGAGACATTGTATGCAACAGAAAACAATATATTAACAATATGTTTCTATGAATTACAATGTGATGTGAAAACTCTGTAATAACAAACTAAGAGGTGAATCCTTATAAAAGGAATCACGAAACCCTAAAAGGGAAAA
>MU227395.1:283491-317793 GCA_018584345.1 Thuja plicata | reverse complement strand
ACACTCGCATCGCTTCTCTTCGCAACCCTAAAAATGCTTATATCATGCGCTTCACTTTTTAGGGCTACTCCTAACGATAACCGTATTAGGGTTTTTACCATTCTCCGAGAAAATAGGAAACCCAAAAGATAAACCCCCGAACCCCACGATTGGGGAAGAGTGTACAATACTCACATTTATCAGTTGCCACATGTCTTCACCTGTCATTGAATCTTCCTGACATAGCTCTTACGTGTCATAGGAATCCGTCATAACCGTTTTAGCCATGATCTCCTTACACACTATTCAAGATGCCGACACATCAACATTATTTGTAAGAAATACATTTTACAAAACAAATAATAAGAATAGGAATTATCCAAGGTTGAGACACCTTATTCCTAACAATATTGTCTACCCACAACTAGTGAGAAGAGAAGATATGCCCACGAATAGCCCAGACTACAAAATAGTGAACGATGCTTTCATCTTCGCAATCATTAGATTCATTGAGGGTGATTTCGCAAAGAGGCTGTAAGAAGAAGCGGTTGCCAAAGTAAGGGCCATAGGGGCCTATTACATACAATTTATAACATTTACATACATCAGAGTGACATGATCTACCCTACACCCAAAAAAGCTACCCAGGTACCCATCTGATTGGGTAGTCATCCTAGAAATGGCCAGATGGCTTGCTGATGCATATGAACACATTAAGCACAAGAAGAAGCACTACTGGGACTTCCATACTTCCCTAGGTCCTTACATGCTCTAGGACATGAAGATCTGTAAGTCCTTAGCCTTTGAGTGGGATGAATTCCCACTCTAATTATATAAGAACATCATGGCCAAATTTGACCCCATGGGCACATATAGCCATATCATTGGCAAGTTCTATATCCACGAGCCACACATTGAAGATCATTGGATGAACTATGTGGATGATCACAAGGTCAGAATCAGAGATTAGTGCAAGATGTCCCTTGCACTGGCATAGGAGACCTTGAAGGTCCAAATTACCCCCAAAGGTTTGGGAGAAAGATTTAGATAATGTGTTGGAGTCAATTTAAATTGTGGATAAAATATACAATCATCCCATTTTGAATGCAGAGGTGGACAAAGAGGAAAATGACAACATGGAATTTAGAGTGAGGCATGTGGTCAGAACAATGGAGACATGGATTAAAAGTCCTTATCAAATGGATCCTATTCCTGTGAAAATATTGATGGATCCACCTAGGAAGGCAGATAAGAAACGTGGAGAGAGGTCTACTGTACCCCAATACAAGAAGGCCCCACCTCAGAAGCCAGGGACATTGTATGGCCATGAGTGTGCAGTAGAATATGGTCCAAATCCTAGGCACACAACCCAAAAACTAGGATGATAGGGTAGATAGATCCTCCTATTGGATCATCATAGGTCACCCAAGACAAAGGCCCTTCCACTTCTGGCCAATCTCCCCCTACCACTGGAGAAGGGAAGAAAATTTATAAAAGGAGGAGAGCTTCTGCCTCCCCACGACTAGAAAATTTACAAGAGGAACCAAAAGAGGAAGACACACCTTTGGTAAAAAGGACAAGGTCTCAGGAAGCCTCTTAGAAGAGAAAAGAGAAGGAGATCAGGAGGAAGCATACAAAGGATCCAAAAGGGTAGGACAATCCTTCAGATACCCTAGGGTCAGATGAGTTCCAGATATCCAATTTTTAAGGCCTAGAGGGTTTTGCAGATCAGGGGCAGGATACACCGTACTCAATGACAAGAATAAACTTTGGAACATAGGCACCCATCCAGCCCCAAGTAATCCTCACTCCACCTCTGACCCAATTCACTAATCCCACACTAAATGTGCATGTCACAAGAGTGGACTCTAGTATTGGCCAAGGGCCCGAAACTCAAGATTTCGTAGCTACCCAGCGTATATCAGGAGGTAAAGCTGCATGAGAGAGCTCTACATCAACTTCACCATGTCACATTCCCATTCCACCAACCTCTCTCCCAGCTCCCATTCCTACTCCACCACCTTCTCTCCCAACTCCAACACCAACTCCGCCTCCTTCAACTTCTTCTCTCCCACCTCCCATTCTGACTCCTTCTACTCTTACTCCACCACCTATGATGCCAATGTCTACTCCACCCCCATCGGTCCCCTTTCCTTGCTTCATCCTGACTCTCCAAGGGTCAGTAAGCATAGAAGCCGCGTCTCCCTTCAAAACCACACTGAAAACCATGACTGGCCTTAATGCAGAAGTGTTAATTAGTTCCTTAGGGGATGAAGGGTGAGATAGAGATGAACAAGATGCTGCAGTAGAAGAAGAGAAGATAGAAGAAGAAATCCACGAAGAAGAAATGCATGAGGGGGAAGGTGGGGTAGAAGGTGAACATGGGAAAGAGGTAGAGGAGGAGGTGACTCCCAGATCACAAAACTTGGCTTTGATCCTCCATATTGCTCCATATGAGCCAGTTATCTCCTTTAGTAAACCTACTTGGTTTACTAAAGAGATTCGGCCTCGGAAGAGAACTTACACAAATGAGGAGGAAGGAGAAGATACATATATGGTATTCTTGGGGCAATCCTTCCACCAGGTAGAGGCCAATATACCAGCAAGGACCATATCCTATGTCACCCAAGACACCAGGGGTCGCTGGAAGGCACAGGTAGCGGTTCCTTCTGTTAGCACCTCTCAAGCACAAGTGACCACTAAGGATTATACACTTGAAGAGGTAGACTTAGGGGAGCCAACCAGGGAAGGAAGTAAGACATTGGCAGATCTAGGTTTGAAGCATACTCTAGGATTTATGAGCAAGGATGAAGAGACCATCAAGTCCTTGAAAGAGAAAAATGAGGCTCTAAAGAAGTTCATTCATAAGATGGTGGGTCCCATTGACCGAGGTTGCCCAGAGGCCTCATTACAGGCCGTATTAGAAAAGAGAGCTACTCTAGACTTATCGGTAGGTGTGACCCCTTCTTTCATTTAGGCAAGTGCTGATTGGAAGAATGATTTTGAGCAGTACGGAGAAGGTGTTATCAGATTGGTTTTTAGGCCTTACAGAGTCATTCTGATTGAAACCACAAAGTTGATTGATTTGATGGAGAGTGAGCAGGGATTGGATTCTGAAGTAACCAAATGGAAGGCTGGCCTCTAAGACCTCAAGGTAATCAAGAAGCAATGCTTCCAAATCCTGGTTAAGGTATATGAGGGCGAAGAGATGGACAAATCCGAAACCTGGATTAAGAGCATAGCCAAAACCATTAAGGTTTGCAAAAAGTGTCTAGCCCGCATACTGGAAAAGTAGGAAGAAGTTAAAGAAGGCTTCTTCACATGTATCATCTTAGAACTATACAAGGACCAAAGTAAACAGATCCTACGCCCAACAAAGGAAGTAATACAATAATTCAAGGATATTCTGGCAGGTATTGGCACCAAAGAGGCCCTACACCAACTGTTCTATTCAAAGGAAGACATGCTGAGGATGTCCGAACACGAAGAAGAAATCAAGTTCTTCGCTTCCAAATTGACCATTTTCAGAGAGAAGCAAGAACGAAAGATCAACAAAGTCAAGAGGAAAGAAATAAATTATGAGGAAGTGCAAGAAATAGTGTAGAAGTTGCAAGCTGCTCATCCGGAGGTGTTCCCAAGCTGATTGCTTAAACTCGGACAATCATTTTTTAGAAGGGGAGTTTTCCACACTTAGCCACTTTTCCTCCAAAGCCTAGTTTCAGCCTTTCGGCCTTTTGGCCTCCAAAAGGGCCAAAATTTTAGGGTCTCCAGTTTTGGTTTTGACACTTAGTCAGATTTGCACTTGGCAAATTTCAGTGTAGAGGTTGGGGTCTGAATTTTTCGGCTTTTTTAGCGAGATCACTTTTTTGCATGGAATTTAAACTTCAGATCAGATGGATGCCTAACTAGAGTTCATTTTGGAAAGATTAAGGATCCTCTATCAGTTCCCACCTCAAAGAGAACCCCAGATGAAGATTCCAAGGGAGAACTCCAAGATCAAGAAGAAGACTCCAGTTGCATGCAAAGAAATTCCAGCTTCTCTCTCTTCTTTCTTGGCAAGTTTGATCCCTCTTGCATGGGAAAACTAATTGTAAATGGATTAAAAATCCATGCAAGTTGTTTAATATCAATTAACAATAGATTTTTTAAGCAAAGCTTTAGTTTTAGTTTATTTTCATTATTTTAGAGTCTCTGATGCCCTAATTTCGACATTCAAAGTTTGTAGACCAAAACTCTATACATTGTAATGAAAAGCAATGTAATAGAGGTAGATTCTTAATGCAATAAAGATCTACAATTGGTGCTTCATTCATGGTGTGATATTTTCTGCTATCTATGCTAAATTGGTGAATGTGTGTATGCGTATTCATTCTCTTTCAAAGAGCCAACTGTTTTATTGTGTTTCGAATATGCATTTATTTAGTTTAGAGTTTGTTGTTGTCTATCTACCTTGTTGTGATGAATGTATGGGAAAGGTCATCTATTGGGCTCAACAATAAATCCGTCTCGTGTGTGCACACATCTTGGTGGCTTCAAGATTTGATAGGTATTGAAAATCTTGCACAGGTGAATGCATTTTCTCTCCAAACGATTGCATCCATTGGGTATATAATTATGACATTGTCTGATTTATACTTCGTGGATTTGTTCCAAATCTTTCTTTCATTCAATTTGCAAGGAAGGTTAACAACGGTTTATGTTCGTAGGACTTCATTTTCAGCAATTCAATTTGCTTCATTTCTTGTTACCTTACTCATTTAAATTTATGTCATGAATTTGAAAATAATCTGAAGTAATCATATTTAAAACACAAACTTGCATCATTAGTAAAACTACAATCTTTGATAAATTGGAAAATACCAAAAAAGTACTAAAGTTGTTTTGTAGTTTGATGTCTTGAACGTACCAACAAATGCCTCCTCGTGAACATTCACGTTTATCTTCAACTGAGTAACCAAACAGGTTGTACCACGACCCCAGAGAACCTTGGGAATAATGTCGTTATTCTTTCAAGAAAGGAAATCAAATCTCGAGATCCTAACAATTGACTTGCGTAAACACAACACTCAACAATAGTATCTCATAAAAATATACTATATTGCAAATTAAAGAACAATTTCAAAATAAATTAAATGATGTATGAGTTATACATTAAAAAAAAACTATGGTTAAAATAAAACTAACACAAAAATAATTGAAACTGTAGAAAAAAGAGCTTCTATGACACTAAACCAATTCAACCAATCATATTTGAGATAAATAATTTGTAGAATATAAAAAATGAATAAATAAATATCTAAACTTTAGAAATATTCAAAAGAATAAAAAATAATGAATTATAGTTAGTTGATTGATACAAAACTAATTAACTAATTGATATAATAACTAAAATAAACTATAGAGACATATTAAGATCTACCCTATCAATAGAAAACATAAACCCTTGTTTGATAACTATTGTTGGGAACTAATAGAAAGACGTACCTACTCCTTAACAAATAACTAAAATATTATATGTCCTCTTTTATCCTACCAGATATTTTGCTTGCTTCAAATGCACGGAGTACCTGCCCTGTTTCTCTGGCGAACGTTTTTCCAGTTATATTTTCTGGTTTCAATAATAAAGTCTCGTGTGGAATATTTTCTTTGCGTAAGAGGAACGGTTCTGATTTGAAAAGTTGAGATTAGTTTTTTTTTTTTTCAGAGAGCGGATGTTATTTTCGTACTAATTGAAACAAACGGGGTGAATTTCGACCAATTTCACGCATTTTCCAGTGAATTCGAGTTCTGCAGGTCACATAACTCAATCTCGTTTACAATTGTTTGTAATCGGTACGTTCCGCAAGATATTTGATTTCTTCTCTAAATGTTTCTTAGGTTTCTAGTTTGCACAATTTCAAACTTTTTCCACTGTGTTTGAATGGTATTGATGTATTCATTAATTTTTAGGTTATATTACCGGTGAAAAGTATTTTCTGCAACATGTTTTAATTATGCAGTATAAATTGCTTAAGGATCATAATTTGAAATCTTTTGGAGTTGCTCGAACTATATTGATTTGCCGGTTAGAATTTAGTTGATATTACGGTGAAGATTGTTTGTAGTCGGTTCGTTCTCCGGAATATTTAATTTATTTAGTAAATATTGAGTAGTTGAATACAATTTTAAGCTGTTTTTTAGGCTGTTTGAAATTTTATAGGCGTCAATTGGTATTGCTGATGAAAATTGTTTAGGCAAGTTCTTCAAGACATTTTGTTTATTGAGTAAAATTTGTATATGTTATTAAAAATTTGAACTTTTTAAGGTGTTAGATTGGTATTAATGTGTTCCATAATTTAGTGGCCAATTCTGTAAAATACTCTATTTATTCAATAGAATATATCCAGGTTTTATTATTTTAAACTTCTGTTGAGGTCTTTGAATATTATTAATGTGCTCGGTATATTTTGGTTCATAATCATATTACTTGTGAAAGCTGTCTATAATCTATATGTCCAGTAAAATATTATCGGTATTCAGTATATCAAATTGTGTAGATTTGTACAATATTAAAATACACACAACATCATACAAAGTAACTCTGAAAATGCTTTAAAATAACTCCAAAATCTTCAAGGATAGTCTTTTGTTTCTCGCTTAGAATCTCTAGAAATTACATTCAAACGTGCATAACTGAAATTCCATTGATATGACAAGCATAGGGCTGAAAAAATCATTAAAAATCTGATATAAAACTGATCTACAATAGCAACCTTACATAAACTTCAATATGAATATAAACTATGGATCTGTCTGCAATTTTAAGCCTGATGGCTTTACAAAAACACTTTCAAATCTGCATACCATAACAAAACCAGTCGCAAGAAGAAATTACAACAGCACTACCTGCAAATCTGATTTCCACCTTCCTTCTTTTCTTCTACATATTCAAATCTGCAACTCTTGCTTCAACTGATTTCTCATTTTCAACCTGCAGCCAACGACCTGACTCCAAAAAGCATCACTTTATAGGATTGAGTGGGCTGCAAAATAACTGGGGTGTCATCATACCAGGGGTTGGAACCAACCCCAAAACCCCACACTGACAACCTGCAAATTCAAACTTTTGACAAATATTATCCACTAAATCACCAAATCAATAATAGAATAAAGCTTCCATAAACCCCAATTTTGGCCTTCCTCAAAATGCTATGCCCAAAACCATTATAGGCCATAAAATTGTTTTAGTAAATGCATTTAATACTGAAATGATATTTTTCCCACTTCACTTTGCAATGTGCTAAAATGGTAGCTCAACTTGCCTTCCCACTCCTCCCAGATAGGGCTTAAAATAGAAACAGTTTGAAAGCACCACACGGGCACCCAGATTGAATCCCTATTTTCTAGGACTAATTAATGTGTTGTTATAAAGCTTAACTCCTGAGAACCCATGCCAAAGATGGACAAATTTGAATTTTCAAACATTAAAATTTCCTCCTACATTATCTCCCACACTAAAATTTGCAACATTAATCAGAGACCAATTTTTTAAAATAGTATTTTGGCCCATTATTGCAATTTATTTTCCAACAGCAGAAATTACCAAACCTTAACAAATTAAAATTTATCACTCTCCTTTTGGTTGATGAGGATAGCGTTTGTACTATGTGTGATGTCCCCTACTGGGACTTAACTCAGTCTGCCCTAAAATTCTCTTTTTAGGGTTTAAATAATGTTTGGAAGTGGAAATTGTTACTTTAGTATCCTTATGTAGGTCATATGGAGTTGCTTTCAAGTTCTATTCAGCAAACTGATCGTCGTTATGGAGGAAAAGTTGGGAGATCATACAATGTGCCTTGAGCTGTTCCACCCAGCTTAGGAGCACGGAATGACAACCTTCATCCGGCCTCCCAGCCCTACTTAGGGTGTCTCTACTGTTGTGGCTTCCTAGCTACTTGCATCCTTTGTATGTGTTAATGTTTTGACCAGAAATGAAGATAAACAGCAAAAACAAAATAATGAACACTAAGAGACACAACAATTTATCCTGGGAAAACCCTTCTTCTTAAAGGAAAAACCCAGCCACACTAAGAAATATCACTTTATATTAAAGAAAGATTAGAAAATCTGATTTACAATATTGCCAAACGCTGGACTGAGCTGAAAACAAAACAATCAGCCCAATGCAATCACTCAGCAAAGAATATAAAACATTGCCTAGACCCTTCATTGTCTTGCAGTTACAAAATGAAAACCCTTCGTTGTCTTGACTCTTCATTGTCTCTTGAACCGCTCAGCTGCACAAAGAAGACTCTTCATAACATAAATAAAGATTCCTTCCGGCACTACACATCAGCATATTCGACCTTTAGGAGATAAAACATCAACACTCCCTCTTAGCTAGGGAGAGATCTTTTCCAGTTTTTCATGTCATGGAGTCTCTCAACATGACAGTCACAATGGCTACACCCATTTGTGAGAACCAAAACTTTATCACAGAATTTCTCAATGTGATAGCATCATGGAGTCACTCAACATGATGTTCACCATGGCTACTCCCCATGTGTGAAGTAAACACAAGCTCTCATCATGGATTCACTCAACGTGATATTGTCATGGAGTCTCTCAACATGACATCCACTATGGCTACTCCCATGAGTGGAAAGAGAAATACCTCTGTCTTAGAGGCAACAAGGGCTTTCATCTCAAATTTCTCTGTCTCAGAGAAAAATGCATTACACCTCAAATTTCTCCTTCTTAGAGAAAAATGCATTACAAGGGCTTTGACCTCAAATTTCTCTATCTTAGAGAAAAATGCATTATAGCACATAATAAGAGCAACTAATACTGAGACTCCCTCTCAGCAGAGACTCCCTCTCAGCAATGACAACATTCTCACATTGGAGTGACAAAGAGCTTTACACAACTTTGATTATCACAATAAATTACAGTTGGCTCCAATGTTTGACCAAATAAGGAGCTTTTGAAGCCACATTGCTTCTCGAGCTTGTTGATCCTCTGTAAAGGACTTGAGAGCTTGTGTGAAGTAAACACAAGCTCTCATCATGTATTCACTCAACGTGATGTTGTCATGGAGTCTCTCAACATGACATCCACTATGGCTACTCCCGTGAGTGGAAAGAGCAATACCTCTGTCTCAGAGGCAACAAGGGCTTTCATCTCAAATTTCTCTATCTTAGAGAAAAATGCATTACACCTCAAATTTCTCCTTCTCAGAGAAAAATGCATTACAAGGGCGTTCACCTCAAATTTCTCTATCTTAGAGAAAAATGCATTATAGCACATAATAAGAGCAACTAATACTGAGACTCCCTCTCAGCAATGACAACATTCTCACACTGGAGTGACAAAGAGCTTTACACAACTTTGATTATCACAATAAATTACAGTTGGCTCCAATGTTTGACCAAATAAGGAGCTTTTGAAGCCACATTGCTTCTCGAGCTTGTTGATCCTCTGTAAAGGACTTGGCATTCTCCATCTGCCGCTCAAACTCCCTTTGAATAATGTTTTCTCATAGACGCTTTTGGGTTGATTTGTGGGCTACCCCTTTCCTTTTGGAGAAATATATGAAAATGATGCCTTAACCCTCAAGATGGATCTCAACACACAAATTTTATCAGTTGCACTGCAAAAATCCACCACTAGCCTACAACAAAACAATTTCTAGACTCCTTGCATAGGTGACCCATGAAATCTCCAGCAGTCCCGACCCGATAGTAATTCAGCTTGCAAACAAATTGTGAGTAGTTGTTTGATGCTTCTTGGGTGCAAACACTCTACAAGCTTTAGCTGACAGCTTCCACCAATTAGCATCCAAGTCACGATAATGGTTGTTTTCATAGCAATGCCCAAAAATTCTCAGGGAACTACAAAAGTCGTTTTCAGATATTCCAGTGAATTCACATTCACAAACTCCTCACACCTAAACCCGTATGGCTATGTAGAGTCTACCCCTAAACTTGAAAAAAATCTCCGCAATCTATGTCTGGACTGGGAAATGCTTGCGGAATCTATGTAGTGACTTGCATAAGTTCATAGCTCCCATAACGGTCATGGCTTATCCCAGTAGTGCTGTTTGGTCTCCAACAAACATGCACGACATACACTAATAGCTCATCTTCTCCGAACACCTTTAACAATATAGTTAGTGATACACACACAGCTCTAGTAGTATCCGTCTTTAGACTAAACGACTCACTCCAAATAATACCAAAGGCTCGATAAGAAGAGACTTCTCATTAGTCTGGCAACTCAACACATCTCCTCCATAGCATGATACTTTCTTAAGTTTAGCTTCAGATTCTTCTGAGAATTTCCTATGTTAGTCTTCTTCAGACGTCGGCTCCCTGACACTTCCGTTTCATTCCTTATATTGCATTGGGTTCAAACTATATAAATTCCCATGAATTGAACACTCTTACAGTTTCAGCATGCAACGACAATGCAAGAAGTGTCGTTTCAATAGCTACAACCCACCCAATAATTATTAGTGACGGCAAGTGTTCAAATCGGAAAAGAGAATACAGTCGATGCCCCCAAAATTTGCTTAAACCAAGAAATTGATGAGATTGTATCACGAGAATACGCCAAGATTTTGAAAAAGAAGCCGATATTGCCTCATGAGAACAAGGAAGGAAGTCTAAAAACATCCGCGACCCTCCAATGTCTGTTCATGGCAAAACGTTTAATATTCCATCATTGCGACTCAATGACCACTTCTCTTGTGCACTTCTTTCAAACAACATCAACTAACACAAGGCTCAATCCAAGGGCTCGTGAAATTGTCACTGCAATGGATGAAGACTCCAAACTTTAATGTATTCATTTGCATCACATGGACAACGCCGACAAATGAGAATGAACTGCGATAAAAATTTGATGCCAAATACAGATTACATTCTCCGTGCCGGCCCCAATGTTTTGTCTTCTTGGGATGGCTACGACAAAATACAAGAAAAAATTGTTAGCTTAATCATATTATTGAGAGAAGAAAACATTTGCTATAAGTGACTCATATGCAACTAATTTAATCCAAGCACAAATTATTCAAGTTCTAATAGACATGGTTTTTAACAGTTAATACTTAGATTAGAAGATGGGAATTAGGAAACTAAATCAAGAGCAGATCTATATACTTAAAGAGTGCTTATACTTATCTTTCAAATGCACCATTAGCTCTTCCCATTGCACGATGCTCCACTTGATCAGTGCCAACCAATGACTAAAGATATGACCCTTTATTTGCTGTTATCCAACCTGGCTCTGATACCATGTTAATGTTTTGACCAGAAATGAAGATAAACAGCAAAAACAAAATAATGAACACTAAGACAACAAATTATCCTGGGAAAACCCTCCTGCTCAAGGGAAAACCCCAGCCACACCAAGAAATATCACTTTATATTAAAGAAAGATCAGAAAATCTGATTTACAATATTGCCAAACGCTGGACTGAGCTGAAAAAAAACAATCAGCCCAATGCAATCACTCAGCAAAGAATATAAAACATTGCCTTGACCCTTCATTGTCTTGCAGTTACAAAATGAAGACCCTTCATTGTCTTGACTCTTCATTGTCTCTTGAACCGTTCAGCTGCACAAAGAAGACTCTTCGTAACATAAATAAAAATTCCTCCCAACGCTACACATCAGCATATTCGACCTTTAGGAGATAAAACATCAACAATATGTACTATATCTCCCCTCCAAAGCGAGATGACCCAATGGATTGGAATCCTTAAAGGAATCTTCATATGTGCCACATTATACACAGGCAGAGATATAGCAATGATAACAACATATAATATGCATGTCAGCAGCAAGGTGGAATGTTCTCTCTTCTATCAGATGCAAGTCCAATGACTATCATACAATTTATTGCAATATACGTTATACCACTGAATTAGATAGGTACAGAAGCTGCAGTTTAATAAATGTGATTCTGAATCAGATTTTATGTTTTTCTTATGTTTTCTCCACCTCACACAATCCTTCCTTATCTCCATAAATATCCTTATTCGTAGCTGAAAATATATACCTTTTCATAATGGTGCATACTTCCCAAGAGAAGCACCTTTCCATAAGGATCGCATCCCTTAGTTATTACCTTCCTAATCTTCTCATTCTTTATTAATCACTGCACAATATGTAATTGCTACATATATTGTAATCACTGCATACGATATGATTGAGATCACTGCATGTAATATCATTTTCATATGTATTTCTGCTGCTCCTCTTCCATAATCGTTGCTTTTCTACTTAACATTTCATTGTTCTTCTTCTTAATATATTTGCTGCCTTTTTTCTTCTAATTCTGCAGTTCTCATTGGATTGAATTCTTATCCCTGTCTTCCATTTCAAAATGAATTCTTCTTCATACATTATTGGTGAAAGGGTCACCTCCTTTCATAATAATTGAGTCACCTGTTTTCATGGTTGCCTTTAAAAATAATATAATTCCCCAAAGCGATCTCCCTTGGATGTCCTCCTCAAATGAAGCCTTCTCCCCTTTATATCTTCCAATGTGGGGGAGAGGCACACCTCCTCATAATGTCTGCCACTTTGCAATGGTCACAACCTTTCACAATTACCACCCTTTGAAAGAGTCACAGCCCTTCAACATTTCTGCCCTTTGAAAGGGTAACAACTCTTCATAATTGTCCCTCTTTGAAAGAGTCACAACCCTTCATAATTACAACCCTTTCGAAGTGTCACAACCCTTCATAATTACAACCCTTTCAAAGAGTTAAAACCTTTCATCATTGCTGCCCTTTGAAAGAGTCACTTCCTTATTTTTTTCAGATTCCTTTCTTCTTCCATTGAATCTTCTTTAATTCCAATGCTCTCCTCTTTCTTCCTTCCTAGCCCATTTCAATTTTCAAATTAACACTCCTCCCTTTTATATATTATGTTGAGAGAGTCACAACTCTTCATTATTTATCTTTTCACCTTTCATTAAGTCAATTAACTTGTAATTATATTATATTATATTTTGCTGTTATTTATATTTTAATTTTATTATTATTATTGATTATTAAATCCTATTTCACAAAGGGGACATTACATCATGAATGCTCCTGCATCATATACATAGACAAGAATAAAACATAAATTCTCATCATCAAATACGTACCACAAAAAGTTTACCTTCCATAACCTTTTTCAAAGGATCTTTGGTATGATTTTTAGTAACTATATATCTTAGTATCCACCAGACACATGTTCTTCAGATGAATCTTGAGAAAAACAGAACATATGGTTTTTAACACTTCAAAGCATACCAGACAAGTTTTCCTTGCATGTAAAAGTTAGAGGGAAGATGGTCTCTTCATATGCATTTCTAGGGGTCCCTTTTCCTGGGCCATACTTCAGGCTGCTACCAGATACTAGCTCTACACTGAGAAAAGGGTATGCTAACCTCACCACTCACGAGAAATAGTATTTCAGACTTTAGTTTCAGGATATCCAAATTAAGATTTCCCTCTTTCATTTATTTGTTATACTTACTCTTCTATATGCGACTGAAACCTAGGAGCTTTCTGTGAGGAAAGCTAACTGAATCTGAATTGAAAGAGTGCTTAGTTCCATGTTATGCAAGCAGCTTTGTGCTGAAAGACGAGCTCCTCAAGACATCAGTTTTGCTGAATTTGGTACTGCATCTCTGATAACTGTAGTGATCTTTCAAGTGGTAACTATGATACATACCCTTAGATCATAGTAACCAGGAGACTTGACGCGTACCTAGAGACGTCAAAAATGGGCGGAGACTTAATCTTGAAGTCTCTCGGTGTACCAAGTCTCTTGCCATGTGTTATGGCATCTCCCGTGCGTCTCTAGGTGAAAAAGGCATGTTAAAAACAAATGATTTTTCTTTTTACCATCATTTATCGCTGCTGGAAGCCCAGACGTCGTCGTTTGAAGCCCTAGTTGACTGAATCCGTGAATCGTACGAACAGACAAACCAAGGTTGGGGGATTGAATTTAATTTATATATTTTTGAATTTCAATATGTAATGATAATCTGATATGGTCCTATGCGATACTCAGAAATCAGATATGTAGTGTGAGTTTTGAACTATTTGACTCTATATGACACAATATTAAATGATATTACTATTGGTATTAGTGATTTGAATTTTAGACTTGATATTTTGATTCAATGGTTTTAATGTTCAAATATAAACCTTTCTATTGTTCTTGTTTTCAAAGCGCTATGTTATGATATTTCTTGGAAATTATTAAATTGTATTAAAAAGAAATTACCGTCTCCAAGTCCCCCGTCTCCTATTTTTTAAAATTAGCCATACCAGTACCGGTACTAGTCTCCAATGTTTCCAAGTCTCCCCATCTCTAGGTGACTCTGCCTTAGATGGATGGCCAATACTTTGGCTGATTTTGCTTATAACCATGCCAAGCATTCAAATCTTCCATGCAACTGGCATAATGCAAGGTCTACTCTAGTTGGTAGCAAAGCTTCAGGTCTACCAGGCCTCATAGGCATTGGCATTTATAGGCTTCCTCTATGTGGTATTTCAGTTGATGCACCAAATATTTCTGCAAGGGAGGTAAATAGGGATATTGGGGATGGGATACATAGAGCCTAGGATGCCTAACTATAGTCCAAAAGGATAGAACCTTGGAAATCATTTTCCTCAAAGATTTGGCAGAATTAAAATACATATCTTCACTTGATGGGATTATCCAACGCCAAGGTTACTCCAAGCTCCAATTGCCTTGCACTTTGAGGGGCCCTTTCATACAGTTGAGAGTTTGTTCATACCCCACTTTGTAAAGACCGATCACCGTATTCCTTAGATACATTGTATTTGTCAGATTTGTTTGCTAGAGCTTGAAATTGAGGATCATTCTGTTTTCAAATGCTCTCCTTACTTTGAGATTAGGGGCTGATTTTTTTGCCTTTTCAAAGACTTGTATTACACTCTCCAGACCTTTGTGTCTAACGAGGATCAAAGATGCTTGGATAATATTTTTCAAGAGATTTTTGATCTTTAATATTCGGCAAATGTTTTGCTTCCATAATGCTCCAAGTTTGGAGGATTGCTTCTTCTGTTCATCTTGTTTCTTCTTCAAGATTGAGTAGCAAGCAATTTTATGACATGCTTTAGATATGACAAGACTTTTGAGGCATCGAAGGATGAGATTTATCTTCATAGACTTTCTCTTTAGTGGTTGTTTTTGTTCTTTTAGGGTTTGCTGGAGTTGTGCTTGCACCACTTTTTGTTACTTTTCATTGTTCTTTACAGCCTGTTGAACCAATCTTGACCTTTCATAGACATTAACATCATTCTCTTATCTGGATGTTTGGAGTGAGCAATCTCACTCATCTTCACCAAAACACTATTTGGTAAGTGATCATAAAGTGTTGTAGATCCCAGGTTTATAATTTTTTTATGTCTTAACTTTTGTCTGATTACGTAATTTTATCTCATTTATGTATATAGAAGATTCTGCATGCTTTTCTGGAGGAATTCACTTCAAATAGATTTATCTTTTTTGAATTTTAAAACAAGGGTTGATATTGGGCCTTCATTTCTGATTAAAATCCATCATAACCAAACCTAGCATTCAGTGTTATCAGAGTAATACTGTCTTTACATAGCTTTGGATAACAGCTGTACTAATACCTACCCACAAATATTGTCAATTACAATAAACATGATGTTCCTGGCCTTGCAGTAGTAAAGGAACAGTTATAAAGATTATATGCTTGGACTTTCATTCTGTAAAACCGTTTTTCTCTATTTAAATAATATATCTTGATTATCTATCCTCTATGTGCAATAAAGTTACCTTATCTATCTTTACTGCGTGGTAAGAAAATTCTCGCCCTTATGCTTAATATGCTCCTGAATATGTTCTGTAAAATATCCATGTTTCAACAACATCAAACTTGTCTTGGGAGGATTTGGCTAATATTGAGCTTCGTTCCTAGCTTTAAGATTTTAATACTGAATACTGTATAATTTTAATGAAGTGCAGTTTGATTTCTTTGGTTCATCAACCAAGGCAGGTGAATTTATTTTTTAATAGTTGATGGACATTTCCTGTGTTTTAAATATTTAAGTGAGTTCATTTTCAATTCCTTGTAACTGAAGTATGAAACTGTAGTTAAAATATTGTTTTTTGGAATGCTATTCTTTCAAGTTCTTTTGTAATATATTAATGCTATAAGATTTCCACAATCCATACGAATATTGTTTGTAGTTTTTGGATATGATTTTGTGAGAAATTTTTAATCCTCAATGTTTTGGATTACACTCCATGATCCATCATCATTCTACTTGTCCTTGAACTCTCTTGCATCCTGATAATGGATCATGGTGTGTGATCCAAAATGTTGATGGTAAAAAAGTTCTCACACAATCATATCCAGAAACTACAAACATTACTTGCAATATATGTTAAAATTTTGCTTTTTATGTTTTTAGTAGTTTCTTGTATTTTAATGACTAGCAAGCTAAGTAAAAATTTGGTTTTCGTAGATTTTACATGTATTCCAATAACTTGTGATTCCAGTTAAAACTTAAATTTTTTACTTGGGTTGGAGGTTGTGTTTAATTTTGTAAGTTTGGGACTTGTGCTGTACAGGTTTGGTGAATTCTATCATAGTGATAAATTTGATCTGCCTGCATTAACTGAATTTTAAAGAAACTAATCACAATTTATGTATTGGATCAGATCTGTTGACAGGCTTGGCAAAGGGTTTCCTTAAATTTGTTGAAGTTCTCTAGAATTTTGTATTGCAGTTTTCTAAAGCAAGAATTGATGGCCATGCCGTCCATGCCGCCTGTGTCATCAGGTGTATCTCAGTCTCCTGACAGTAGGCTCCCACCACAGTCAAATTACAAGCCAACTTCAGCACCTGTCTTGCCTCCCGAGTCTACCTCCGATTCTGGCAGAATCATGGAAACCAACTTGTTTTCTATATCTTTTAATCAAGACTTTGGCTGCTTTGCTTGTGGTACCAATCAAGGTTTTAGGATTTATAACTGTGAGCCCTTTCGGGAAACTTTCAAAAGAGATTTTGGTAATGGAGGAATTGGTCTAGTGGAGATGCTATTCAGGTCCAATATCTTAGCATTTGTTGGAGCCGAGGGAAACCCTCAATTTCCTCCTACTAATGTTATTATTTGGGATGATCATGGTCGCTCATGTATTGGTGAAGTTACTTTCAGGTCCAAAATTCGAGCAGTGAAATTAAGACGGGATCTTCTAGTGGTTGTTTTGGAGCATCTGATATTTGTATATAAGCTTCAGGGTTTGAAGCTTCTTCACCAAATAGAGACGCTTGCTAATCCAAAAGGCCTTTGTGTTCTTTCTCAGGCATCAAACACTTCTGTATTGGCATGCCCTGGTTTGCACCGTGGGGAGGTTCGTGTTGAACACTATGGGCTAAAAAGAACAAGGTTCATACCTGCACATGATTCACATATTGCTTGTTTTACACTGACTTTAGATGGTATTCTTCTTGCAACTGCTAGTACAAAAGGGACTCTTGTGCGCATTTTTAACACGTTTGACGGAACACTTTTGCAAGAGGTATGGTATTTATCAACTGTTCTCTTGAGGATGCATGATGTGCATACTACTTTCTTTGTTAGGTATAAGTTTCACCGTTATGTTTGATTGTTACTAGTTGTGAATGTTCTTCAATCACTGTCAGATATTATGTATTTTGTTAGTAGGTTTTATATATCACATAAATATATTGTCAGAATTTATTCAATATCTCTGTATTAGATTTTACTCATTTATAATTGAAAATATTTCCTGTAATGGAAAGGGCAATTGAAATAAGAAATTGATCTAGTTCAGCAAAGTATTTTCCAATCAGGAATTGGTAGGATTGCTTGTGGTACAGTAGAGTAAAAGGGTTTATTGGGGATGAAATGATATCTGAGGATCCTAATGAACCCAAAGGAGGTGTGACAGAATGCCATGATGCCATGTTTTGGACAGGAACCATTGTAGTAGAGGCAGCAACAAATAGAAGCAGATCTGAAAATTCAAAGCAAACCCTTAAAACTTGATTATAGTAAAATTCTCATTGCAAAGTATGTCTGGGAGAATAGAGAATGACAATTTTTTTGGTTTTCAAATATCGTTGCTTGCAAGTCCATGTGAATCAAAATAAATTGTTGGTAGAAAGTTGCAAACATGGAATGGGGAATATTGGAATGGTGTGGATTGAAGAAAAGAAAGATTGCATGCAAGAAGATAGAACATTATAACATCAAGATCTGATATGGAAAATGAATTAACTAAATCAATTTGAATTCTCATAAGAAAATCACAAATATCTACAACAGAAATCCCAAAATATAATCTTTCCTTGTAGTTTTGAGATAACAAAATTTTAAGAAAATTTAAATTTATAGAATGCTAGTAATTCTTTAGGGAAACCCATGAAAGAAAAACTTTACTATTATTAGCAAACCAAAATTGTAAAGTTATGGATGCTGGCTAAGTCCTAATTGATTCCAAGAGCAGTATAGATGCCAGCTAAGGCATAATTGATTCCAAGAACAAAATGGATGTGTCATCTGAACAAGTTCTTAGTCTTTTAGAGAATCTGAATCAGGTCATTTACTGAGGCATCTCTTCCTCTAATTGCTTTACACATATGTAGTGCAGACCAAATTATAAATAACCTTTACCATTTATACCAGTTTTTTAATTTCAAGTAGCTTCCAAATTCATCTGCTTAGTGTAGGCAAAGCACCAATTTTTTCAGACCCTAGAGAAACACGACCATAAAAGCTGAAAACTGCCTGAGATAAGACTAAAAGAAGGCATGTGGAACAGCATATAAATTTATAATAGAATATATAATTTCAATAAACACACTAGATATAATTTTTTGATGCTCAAAATGGCACTTTTCAATACTCTCAAAAGAATATATTTTATCAGTTATGGCATTAATAATCTGGTTGAACCATGATTTCAACATGATCATATGTTTTTCTCCTATTTGGTGGCGACCTATTTGGAAAAAATGCCGTACATCTCCTAAGTCATCAATTGTATGCTACATCCGCTCAAGTCTTGCTAGCTCCTCAGGATCAGTGGTTTCGTTTTAATGTGCAACCCTTCATAGTGTCAGATTGGAAAGCTTCTTTCCTGCTTTCAACCGCTAAAATGTTGAACAACCTGTAATTTTTGCTAGTGTCTGACAAGGGGCAAAACCATCCAATTGTAATGCAACATGAAGATTTACATGGGCGACACGCAGAGATGTGGCATAGGGGCCAATTTATACATGGTGGCACTCCATGAATTTCTATGTTGGATTCATCACATAATTGATCAGTTATCTTAAGTTCTTACTTTGAATCTATTGATGATCTATTAGGATCAGGAAGAACATCAACCTCTCAATAAACCTAGAATTCTACCAAATTCTGAAAAGGAGTAATATTCTCTTGACATGGCTATTTGTCATCACATTTGTAAATGAAGCAGTTTGTTTGTGACAGCAGATGTGTTAGTGGCAATAGTGGTTTCGCTGGACTAGAGGTTATGCTAGTGATAGTGGTGGTTTCATTTGTGATAAGGGCAGTTCTGTTTTAAAGTGAAAACAAACTACAAATTGCAAGATACCATGTCTCTTCCAATTCCTAACAATTGGATTTCCTACACTGTATGAAAGTATGCCTCCAAAACTTGTTAAAAGAAAAGGCATAGCTCATAAATAACATACGAGTATAGGAGATGGATGACGGCAAGATAAGTTGCATTTTGAGGAACTTGTGAGGTAGCAAAGAGTTGAGAAAAATTTAGCATTGACATATGCTGTATTGCAATAGGTACACTCCAAATTGCGTTCTTTGTAATTGCCCAATGTTTTAAGGAGGGAAGATGATCATTTAACAGTTCTAATGTAGTATATCCCACTTTGGGGTTTCTAGTATAAAATATTTTGTGTATATATGTTTGCATTTGGATTTTGTTGATATTGTTCTTGTTTCATCTCTAGCAACAATAAGTGTTGATTCTTGCACAAATTATATTCTATTAGCTGTTATTTGCAGCTTAATTTTAGTAAGAATGGGTTACAATATGCATATAATTTCTACTGAATAGGAATCTGAGAAATTACATATCATATTGGTAGCATGCAGTTTAATCTGTGGGCATTATGGAAGTGGTTGTGTTGATTGTATGATAGTAACAAGGTTGATCTGTAAACATGGTGGCTATGTCACTTTGTGCCCCCTTTTCAATGAATTTAATTTACAATGTATTTGCTTACATTTTTTCACTTAAATAGAGACATTAAACATCTGCAATACGGAAAATAATAACACAAGATGCACAAATCTGGAAAACACATTTATCTGGAGAAAACTCACTATAGGCAAAAAAACTTCTAGTGTAAAAGAAACTACTTTCTATTCCAGTATGTCAAAGACAAAAAGGAGAGGTAGTATAATGACCAACCTGGTCCAAACAAGCCCTAATAATGCTTATCAAAATTGCAGTGTTTTAATTTGCCGCTGCCAAACCTTCCCTGCTCACATAGATTCGTATGCATGTGGTCACATAGATTTCGTATGCATGTGGTCTACTACAATGGCTCTCCCAAAAACCCCAATAACTAGCTCGTTCTTTACCTTACTGGAAGATCTGTTACAAATTGCCTCACCTTTTGTTCAAGTGGAACAGGTACTAAAATCAAAAGAAGGTAAAAAAGACATTTCATTTGGGCGTTTTTAATTAAGTACGGCTATTTTCACTCAATGATGATGTTTCTGTTGCAATTTGGATGCTTGTGAGCTGTTTATTTGCCTCCTCAGATCATTAGAAATCTTCAGCAAAACTCCATGAAACCTCAATTTTTTTTAAATGAAATGAAAACATGCCTAAAGCAGTTTGTTTAGCCTTCTGCAATTTTGGCAGAAAACTGTTTCACTCAAGGTTCCATAGGGACGTGTCCCTGCCCACCAGTGCCCCTGTCCAAACTGCTGTTTTGGGGACAGCTGGATGTTATGGGGATGTCCCCCCTGCAAGAAAGACAAAGAAAAGGATAAGGATTACAGGACAAGCTATGCTCGAAAAGAGAAGGATTAAAAACGTTTCATTTTCAAATTATTGAAGACAATTTGACTGAATACATGAGTGGTGGTTTGGGCCTAGCTTGGATTTGTAAGCAAGCTCTCTATATCACTGAATACATGAGTGGTGGTTTGGGCATGCCTAGGTTGGATTTGTAAGCAAGCTCTCTAATACTCTATATCTCTTTTCAACTTGCAAATTGTGAAACACTTGCTAGTAACATTTTGAATTGCACCTCATCTTGTTGGGTTCAATGTGTATAAGAGTACAAGGCAGGAACACCAATGTGGCCGAAGGTTTTATGAACCGGATAAGTGACCCCTTATCTTTGAGATCAAGAACCAGTCAAGGCAGCTAAAACGAACGGGATATGGATGGTTCTTATAACAATTCCATCTTATAATTGATTGAATATTCTATAACTCACATTACTTTGAATCTAGTTATGTGATGGTTGGGCATTGTGAAAACTCCAGTCTATGTAACATCTTCTCAACATTGGACCATCTATCTGTTGATTCAACTCATGGGAATACACATTTTTAATTTCTAGTGTAATATTTTGTTCATGATGAATAGAAGAGATATGTTTTTCTATCCCTTGTTATTTTAAGTTTAAATGTATAATGGCTCTTCTATGTTAGTTTTTCACCTTTCAATGCATGCTCATTAAATTTTAAACCTCACAGGTTAACCAAATAGACCTGTCTATTATATAGTCTGTAAATTGTCCTTTTCGCAACCTCTTGGATTCACCATTGATTGAGATGGTCTTTATTTGGACTTAAGGAGATGGATCATATCTGACAAGCCAAAAGACCTTGATGAAGCATGTTTATAGGAATGGTACATTGAGAAGAAAAGAAGCAAGGTGGGGGAGAAACCTTAAAGAAAAATCAAGTGTTCAATCAGCCACAGAAAGAGCAAAAGTGGCCATCCAAATCCTGCACAAATGGTTTGTTGAAAGGTATGAAAAATGTCACTGCATTGGACGATTCTAATACTTGCAAATATTCAAGGAATCATGGGACTGTGTTAAAAAAATGTGCAGGCTGACACAAATGTTGGAAGTTGCATTGGAATCACATCCCAAGAGTACTTCAGGAAGCTAGTGGCATCCTTGGTTGAAGGATAAGGGATGTAGGTAGGGAACAATCTAGATATAGATGAGAAATTGAGTTGCACTTTTATCAATGCAACTAGCATGGAGTAGAGGAAACAAGAAATGGGCAAGCTTTTTCAAATCCAACCAAACTGAAAAGGCAAAATTAAATTCTCTTCTTGATAGTGTTACAGTGTATAATTTGATTTGGGATGATATTGTTTGGAGGCTTGGTTTAAAAGCTTATGATCACCTACAGCCATACTTGCATTAGGTGAAGAAGGATGTGCAAACATAATCAACCGGACACTGTAAAATCTATTTTCACGAAAAATCTGATTATGTTGATTAGATGGAACTAGATGTTATTCCATTTGATATGTTTGATGTGTCTTTGAAAGTCCTGACTTTTATCTTAAGGATGCTATCTTTACATGGAAGGGAAAAAAATATAGATGGGTCAAGGAGGGGGTCACCTATATCATGGCATATAAGCAAGTCCAAGCTGACTCTATCTCTCAAATATATTAGCACTATTTGCCAGTGATTATCATTTAGGAACAAAAAGGAAGTGTGACAATAATAAATATCTTTGAATCTTTATGGTTTTGGTACCCAACATTATTTTGGTTCCGTCTTGTCTTTTGAACCTTTTATTTTTCCTACCTTGTGTTTTGCTTCTTTTCCTTTGCCTGATATAGTCAAGTGGCTCTAAACTGTACATGGCAGCTACTGTCTCATTTCTTTCGGTGTGAATAGACCTTGTGCTTCCAACTCATAGCTCTTCTGACAATGTAGAAATTCGATTTAATTCTAGTGGAAAGATCTGTATTTTATTGACATCAATGTCTTCTTGGTCGTTCTTTCTCCAAATGCATACTAACCAGTGTACACTCATTTGTCCCTTTTTGAGATTTTCTTGTTCAAAAAAATGTTAAAAAAGTTTTATGATTTCTGTGCCCAAGTTTGATGGATCCCACTAGATTTAGCCTTGGTTTTCCTAGGGTGATGCCTGGGCACCCTGGCACAGATGGACCCACATTGCAAAAGAACCCATAGGGAAGCAGTACCCTAGGTGAACCTTGGGGAAAATTGACCTGGGAACCAAACTCGAACCGAACCCATATAGATATCGTGGGGGTTCTTGAGGGATCCGGTAACATAAGGTTTTACTAATGTCAAAGCATAGTCATGTTTATCTTTATGCAGTTGTAGAGAGGTTTAGCATAATGTGTGTGCTGATTCCATGAAAAAAGACAATCAAGAGATATGAAGTACATGAGCTATTCTTCACTAATATGTGGATGCATTTTGGTTTGCCTAAATCTATTCTAAGATAGAAGTTCCTGGTTTTTGTGGAAGTTTTGAAGCATTTTGAGGAACAAGATGGATACCAAGTTGAGATAAGGCACAACTTTCCATCCTCAAATTGATGGGCAATTGGAACTGGTAAAAAAAATTGAGACTACTCATAAGAGCAATAAAAATCCAATAACATGGGATGAATTTTTGACATATATTCGGAATTCCTATGATAGAAAAATAAGTCACCTTTAATAATGCGGTATTCCACAGGGACGTGTCCCCCTCGAAAAACATGAAGTTTCCGATACGGGGATGTCTCAGGGATGGGGGGACCCCTCCAAGATGTTTCTCTGCCGCACCTTCACCTCTGCCACGTTTCTCAGCTGACCTGGAGATGTTTCTCACGTTTTCCACACAGGAAGAGACGTTTCTTTCAGGAGGGACACTGTTGGGGGGATCTTAATGCTAAAGTGCAACCCTAACTCGCCTAAATCTAATAAAGTTATAATAGAGACATTTAGTGTCATTTGCAACCACTATTGCCGTGTAGAGATTGATGATGGTGCTACAGAGACAGAGCTGGTCGGTATTGGTACGGATGAGCTTGAGAATGTGGGGTCCAACAGTTTGAGTGACGAGGACATTGAGGAGCTTGGGGATGATTAATGTCATTAGACTTTACTTCTAGAGTTTAAACTTCTAGTATTTACTATTTAGTATTTTGTTTTTGAAGTTTGAAGTTTGAACATTGTTGAATCTTGATAACTTGATCAGTTGATTCTAATTTTGATAAACGTTGGATCATAATTAATATGATTATGAAATGAAAAAAATAGATTTTTGAAAATTCTCGTTGCAATGTCTATATTTGATATTTTCAAGTTTGACATTTGTCATTTGAATGCTACTACTAGACTCTAGTTCTTATGTTATACGTCTTTAACTTTTTAAAGATAATTTTCAAATACTAATACTATATGTATTATGTCAGCACTGCTCCCCTGCTGCCATTCCCCTACCGTTCCCAAACTTAGGCCTCAAGTACCTTGTCCCTGAAATGCGTTCCCCTGTTCCCCCCCAAGGAAACGTCCACAAACCCAGTGGAACACTGTTGTTAAGTGATGTGACCATTTTTATGCCATGTTTAGAGACGAGTTTTTCACAGGCGTGCCTTATGCAGATGGGTTTGGGTTAAGCATGTTCAGACTCGTCAATGATTTCTCTATCCCTTCATTGAGATCAATCATTTTGTACAAGAATCAAATCTCTATAGCATAATGATCGTTGTTGATCCTCAATTTGTTGCTCATGTATTCGTTACTAATGTTCTTCAGTAAGGTCATTTCATTCAATTTTTTTGGTTATCCATGAATTATTATTCGTTTGTAATTGTATCAATTTATCATTCTGCCATTGAATATCTGGACTGCTCAAATTTAAAATCTTGCTATATTAGCTTTTCTTTTCTGTGCTGCGTGCATGGATAAATTAAATTGACAGAAACAATTCAAATAACTCTATCTTCTGCATCAAACTACAAATTAAATATTGATATTATTTTCAGATGCATTGATTTTTATTCTATTGATAATGCGATTATTAGTTGTAATATGCATTTATTTCTTTTTATTTTGTGTAATTCTATGGGTTTTTTTTCTGACTCCTTGCTGAGTTTTTTGCCAATCCCGTGTTGAGTTCTAAGTCCGAGTCAAAATTTTGGGCTGCTGAGTCAAGTCCGGGTCCAAGTTGTCAAACTTTGAATAAAAGTTAAAACATAATTTCATCTGGAAATCATATTTTCTTGTATTTTGATTTAGATTGTGCAGAGTTGAAATTCTATAGAGAAATTCCTAAAAGCCACCCAACTAGGTGATTCTTGCAGATTCATGGTTAAATTTTGTAGAGGAGCCATAAACAGAAGATTGAAACTGAAACTACTAGAGGTGCTATTTGCTTAAATTTGTAATATAACATCTCTGCGAGTGCCCCATGAAAGGCAAATTAGTTTTCACAAAGTTAAAGGTTGTGATCACTATGTACTGAATGTTCCATATAGCAAGCGACCAGGCAGTGTCCTGCTGCCAGAGGTTGGCAGCAGTAATAATGCTGTTGGGGGACATTTCCCCCAAGTCCCGGAAATGTCCTCTGTTTGTTTTTTATCTAGGGGATCGCCTATAATCGGATAAAACATAGAAAATAGCACTACATACTTTTATGCAAAGAATTGTTTTTCATCTGCTTTCTTTTGAGCACAGGGTTTTCATATCTTTAAGGTTTGGGCGATTGTGGAAGCATCCGTGTAGGTAGTAGGGTACTTAGTTGCAGCAGTGACTCTTCTTTACATTGGGTGTCAATTTCTAGCCCTACCAACTGCCTCTCTTCAGCATGAGTATGGGCATATAATATTCCACCCTTCATTGTTTGAGTTATATCAGCTGCGTGGAAATCATTATGTTGAAAGCCCTTTTTTACTGCGGGTTGCTGCTTCTTGTGTTAGATGATCAAAGCCAGCGTCATTGTCTTTTTAATAGTAAGCAGCTGTTCAGTTTCGTCAGTTATACTTTGAGTCTTTGAAAGCTTTGCTTCAGAATCTGAAGGCATTTGGTTCACAATTTTTGGGAATTCTTGGATGGCACTATGATTATCTTGGATGTCATTGCTGCCCTATAAGTCCATTATGTTGCAGTCTAATTAACTCTGTAGCACCCATTAAGTCGTATCCACATAAGCTATGTTGGAATACTCTTTTCCTTGTGTCGTAACCTATCTGAATGATTATGGAATTTCATGAGCTGAATTTTTCTGTTTTTGGCTGTTCCTGATACAATACTATATTTTCCTCACTCCTATCAAACAAAAACTTAATTAAAGGATAGGTTCAACAGAAAATGATCTTAAAAGATGAATGCATGGATTCTAGTGTGTGTTTAAAGGCAGTTGGTAAATGTGCTTGGTACATGAAAAGTATTCATGAATCTAGAAATAGGTCTCAAAATTTACAGGTTTTTAAGCACATTCCCTGTGAAGTAATATGTTGAACTGGGCTTGATTTTATATTAATTGGCATATGCGTTTGTGAGTAGGTCCGTAGAGGAACTGAGAGAGCTGAGATTCATAGCATTGCTTTATCTCCTACTGGTCAATGGCTTGCAGTTTCTAGTGATAAGGGTACTGTACATATATTTGGTCTCAAAGTACAGGTGGCAGGAGAAGTTTCAAGTAATGTGAATATAAATACCATGGAACAGTTGCCAGGGTCATCTAACTTGCCTGATGGTTCCAATGAGATACTTCCTACCCCAAACACAGGAGCAAAACTAAGCTCGTCGCTTGATTTCATGAAAGGTGAGTAGCTAGCCTTGACTATTTGTATGCATTTCTTTTGATCAATATATTATAGTTTTAGGAATATGGTTATAAAAAATTGTTATTCGTGCAGGAATTTTGCCCAAATATTTTAGCTCAGAATGGTCCTTTGCTCGGTATCATTTGCCTGAGAATACAAGGTTTCATATTGCCTTTGGAAAGCAGAATACTGTTATGATTGTTGGGTTGGATGGAAGGTAGTACCATCTCATGCACTTGACCTTCACATCGCATCTAATACACTATTATGCATTAATCTCAAGCCTTGACCTAAAACAACTTTTTCTGTTTCAATTGCAGTTTCTACAGGTGTGCATTTGATCCAGTTAATGGTGGAGAAATGACACAAAAAGAACATTCGAGTTTGTTACAATCTGACAAAGCGAGTGCAAGTGCAAAATAGTAATGGCTGTATTTGGGGTTTGCTTGCCATAATTGGAAGCCTGACTTATTTCATCTTTGTTTAAGCCCTCTGAAAGCTAAATTAATTGTAAATAATATAAATTGGAGGGTGCAATTTAGGATTTTTTCTTCTACAGAGCTTTGAAAGGGAAGTTTGATTTCTTTCCGTCGATGCAAACTTTTGAATAAATTGCTCGAGTTGTATCAAAAAATAAACAACAGACTCGATATTAGTCATGCAAGTGAGGAAATCAAGGTTGGGGTTTTCCCTTTCAAGCTATTAATAATAATTTGAACTCTATTTTTCTATTTTTGTTTCGAAGATTGTGTTTGAATGGATGGACTGTACAGACTACAATGGGAATCTGCTCTAGATTTTATACAGTAATATTTTTTTTGGAATTAAACTCTAAATTTTTTAAAAGTGTTTTTTTAAAAGAATTTAAAGTAAAATAAAATATAAGAATATATTTTAGATTTTAAATTTAAAAAATCAGATGAGATTGTTTATAGAAATGGAAATAAGAAGAGGGTTTAGAATATTTTAATTGTTTTTTAAAATTTGGTGGAGCTTCATTGCTTTGTTTATAATTTGTGTGGAGCATGAGAAATGTAGAAGTTTGCGTTATAGTTTTTGTTTATTTGTGATTTCAAAATGCTATCATGTGTATTATCCTCTTTGGTATGGTTGCATGTGTATGGTCGTGGCCTCACCCTTAGACTAGAGTTGTGTCATGTATGCTCGTGGGCCCATCTTTTACAACCTTGCAACTTGTGCTTGCAATAAGAACATGTTTGCAATGCATGGTGGCATAGGCATAAGAATAATATTTTGGAAGATTTGAATAAGATTAAAAAAATGTTAAATGTTTAGGTGATCAAGTTATAGTATTATAAGATTTGGAACACTTATAAAATATTTAAATTGTTTAGGTGATTAAGTTATATTATTACAGTAGGTGTGTTGTAAGGAAGTTAAGTATTGGAACATTTTCCTATACTAATTATGAGATTTAAAAATCTTTTTAAATTTTTGCAACAATTACAGAAATCAATAATAGATTACAATATACTTGTAGAGCAAGCTTCTCATAGGAGTAGTTCACCAACAAAGAACTAGAGGTAGCTCAACAGATATTGGGCTTTTACAATACATTACAATGTCTCTCATATGTCTAATATATAAGAGATACAAAATAGGAAATCATAAAATAATATTATAGAACCATGGATTAAAATCACTCATAAATGGTGCACAAAGTATCTATTGTTGAACCCATGACCTAATGATAATCGGTGAGATCTTGCAATGACATTTATATGAAATTTTGTTTTGGGTGTGCTACCACTGAAAACCCTCTCCAAGGCGGGCCGCCCCTTCGAATGACCCCCAGTTGGTCATGGGACCGAGGCTAGCAAGGAGGAAACCCCTTGCAACCCTGAGTTGGGGGCGCTGCCCCTAAACCCCTGCCACTCACATATAAACAAGAACCTTTTAATTACTATAGGGTTGAAACATGTGAGTGTAATAATAAATTGTTTCTTAGATCTGTGCTTTTTTGTGTTCAGATATGTGCATGCTTTTTTCTTGTACAATATTTATTTCTATTGTGTATTAGCTTACATGTTAATCAAATTATTTATTTATTAACTAAGTAGAATATGATTGCTTATGGCTGTTTACATGTGAGGATATAAATGTGACATAACATCAAAAGGCAAGTGATAAATGAGAAAAAAATCAATCATTATAATTGTGGGTGTGTTCATGTCCCAAGTGTTGAACTAATAAGGATCAAAGTGGAGCTAGGGTGTTTGGGTTTTAAAATGCTAAGTGTGACATGAGCTATTAGATTAGGGTTGTCTAGTGTGCCAAACAATTACAAAGTCATAATCATGCTTATCAAACAAAGGTGCTCAAACTGTGCTAAAAAAAAGAAAACATGTAATATCTACACAATTTGTATCTCTATGTTTTACCCCTATGTACAATATATAGTGTCAACAAATCAAGTATGCTACAATAAAAGTAACTTGGTCAAGGATAGCTGATTCAATGAAAGGTAGCTTTCTCCTTCCACGTAGACAACACAATCCATTTGCAATTTGGATTGCTACACTTAATTGCACCCTCTTAATCATATCAATACAAAATAAAATACTAAATGTACACCCCTACACATTGAATTTTTAACCCAAAATGTACATAAATTTTGGAAAGTTTACCCAAAAAATGGAAGCATTATATCATTTTTTTCTCATATTAAAACCATTCCAATTGACAAACTCATTATCTCACCCTACATGCAAACCAACAAAATATTTATCATACCTACTTACATAAAATGAATCCAGCTATAAACCCAATACCAAAATATGACACACAATAACTCATATACAACTCTAGGAAAATTTCAATAGAATTCCCTTTATAAGGCCCAACTTCCAACTTAAAAATTTTAATATTTAGTGTGTAACACTAAATCCATGATATTTGAAGTGCAACATCAAATATTGAAGGTGCAACATCAAATCCCTTCAAACTTAAAATTTTTAATATTTAGTGTGTAACACTGAATCCCTAATATTGAAGGTGCAACATCCAACTTAAAAATTTTAATATTTAGTGTGTAACACTGAATCCCTAATATTGAAGGTGCAACATCAAATCCCTACAAAAGTAGCTTCAATGTTGAATTCTTTTGGCATTCTCTCTTCTAGGCACTCCCTAATTTTCTCATCTATGCTTTTGACAACTTAGACACAAATATCAATCTATCTCTTTACACCTTATCACTCACTTTTGAGAGCTTGACATTTCTCATTCCAAACAAGTGGATTTATGTTCTCTTTATTCAAAATAGGATGCCAAACCAAATGGGTTCTTGTTGAGACTATAATCCTCATCCCCAAAGAAATAATTACTTCAAACATGGTGCCCAAATTAAGAAGGAACATCTATCGGTCAAAAGTAACTCATAATTGATTAAAAGTATGCCAATGAATGTCCTCCCTAACATGCATAATGAGATTATGTTAAATGCTCAAACATGTACCAAAATGCAAATTCAAAGATGCCTAGTAACTCTTTTATGATGTGTCATAGATGTTCTTACATGTCATAGATATGATACATAACTCGTTTATTGAAGATACATCATAAGCTATAGGAATTAAATTATGAGTGACAACATAGTATCTCCAAGATTCTTGTCAATTGGAACTCCTACATTGAATGATAAGTAATATGTAAGTGCTAAAAATAAAATTGCTATGCGATATTGTGATTCTTGAATTCTATACGGAGCCATAACGAGTATAAGAAAATATAATAATTCCAAAGCTTTGTACCAAAGGTGAATCTTCAAATGAGAGGAGATAATTTTAATTTAACAATTTAAAGTGTAGATGTTGCCACTTGTAATGGTAAATGTAGGGTTAGACCACCAAAATCTAAAATATATATTTTTAGTTGTTGTTGATGACACGACTCTAGACATTCTCATGGTCCATAAAATTTATATTTGTTATACTCCATTCAATGAATGGATATTGAAGAATTTACGAGGTTTCTTTTTGATCTTTGCTTGAGTAATTTCGTTAGATCTATAAAACAAACATGAGGAATTGTCTTAAATAATAAAAATGTCATCATAAAAATTATACACATGTAGTGAACTTTATCAAATCTAACATAATTGAAATGCATTCATGGAGATCAATTTAAGTTGGCATCCAAGAAACCCTAGAAAAGAGGTTGAAAAATAAAAGGGGTCATGTTGTATGTGAAATTCTAGAATGTTAATGAGTTAGCCTCCATGGTGGACATAATTTGTTGGTTCTCAACCTACATTCAATAACTTGTAGGAGTTCACAATTATCTTTTCTTAGAACTTTTAAGAGGGTGACCAACGAAGAGAATAAACAATCCACTCCCACATTTTAGGTTTTCTAAATCCTAGGAGGTAGCCTTGTCAATATGCACTAAATTCTAGGAGAAATACAATTAGCTTCTTACAATGCTAAGGAAATAAAAATTCATGCATATGTAGCAATGATTATTAATATATCACAAGTTCACATATATCTATTGTAGCCTTAATGCATAGATATTAACAAAATAATTTACAATATAACTTGTACATATCATATGATTTTCACTTTTTAAGTGGGTTGAGATATTTCTTGTGGAATAACTAGTGCTTATTCAAGCAAATACAATCATTATAAATTTTCATTATTCTACATTGATAACAATGTTCTTGGTTGTTTAAATATATGTATTGCTAACTTATAGTGATAAAATTGATGGTTATGACTTAATCTAATATAGCTCTACTTAATAATCCATTATGAAAGTCGTATACCTCATTTCTATTTATGAAATATTTATAATATTCCTTAAATATAAATAATACAAGCTAACAATTCAACATTACAAATGAATATGAAGAGATTATAACCTTTATCTATTCATCTTCAACAAAAGATAACATCATATAAGACACCCCTATAAAATATTCATTCATTCATACAATGCAACTAGAAGTAAACATTAAAACAAGAATAGATAGGCAATACTGAATTGTTTGTATTTATTATTCATTGGAAGTTGAAAAATTAATATGAGATAGAGAAGTTAGTAACAATTATAATCCCCATACTCCCAAAGAAGTGGGATATGGTTAATGGGCATTGGCCTAACTACTACTCGCAACTAGTTATTATCAAACAATTATGTCTTATTCATTAAATATATTCAAAGGCTCAAAATTGAATTTTCTCACCCTTGCAATAAATAAATATTATGGACTAGAATCTAAAGGGAGGTTCCCAAACTACCTCAATGGACACCTTGAATTATACTCAAATAGATGTACTAACTCTATACTCTGCACAACTATACATTATTCAACTGCAAAGCCTGTGTGCCTTCATAGCCAAAAGAATTGTTAATCATCCTTTTAATCCCTCCTAGACAAATTATTTTGGCAACTTATCCTCAAAAGGTTGACCGTCTTCAAAACATCAATAAAATTATACTTTCAAAATCTTTGTGACATATATTTGTGCAGGTTGTAAGAAAATGATTATGTGCCCTCTTGGATATGCCAGCTATCAAGTCATGTTTATCTATGAATAATGGCTACCCAAAATCCACTAAAAGTGAAAAACCTTCTCTTAACTTATACTAGTAGGTATTATATGTAATATCTAGTAATATTATTGTTTTATGAAACCATTTAATCCAAATTCTAATTTCAACAAATTATTTGTAATGGAAGAAAATAGGCATGAGGGGTGTTCACTAGGATATATGGACAAGCTAGGAAGATCAAACCTATCCACTCTCATACATTGGAAGGAAGATAATCCACTAGGCTCGAGAGGCTCAAGCGCTGAGTGGATGCAATGACCCTTCAATGTTATGGAAGATGACTATACAAGTGAAATTGGAAAATCCAAGATCTAGGGCTAGATGGAGAGAGAGGGTTTTATGCATGTACATGCAGACTACAAACCAAGAAACCAATTTTGAGACTCGATCTGGAAAGCATAAACAATGAATAATATGTAAACCAAATTTCAACCTGAAACATGAGGCTGAGGGCAATCAAGAGGGTTAGGGGTGAGTTAGTATTCAAGGGTGAGTCAACTTGCCTTTGACCCTGCACTTTTCAATTAAATGACTTGCAAATTGTAGCTCTCAATCTGACGATTCTACAACTCCTTCTGCATGGGTTCCATTTGTTTCTTATGCATAGAAAAAGAGGAAAATGGTTGTGGAAAGGGGTTTTCCTAAGTCAAACCTCTGTTGAGGAATCAACCATTAAATTGAAATGAAAATGCTTGAAAAAGAAAGTGAGCTAATTTTTAGCAAAGGCTTGATAAAATGCTTATACCTTCACGATTTTTTTTGATGTCAAAATTCTCATAAAGATGCTTGAAGTTGTCTTTGATGTTGTCTTAGCATTGAATCTAGGATAGGAATATCATGAATGCTTTCACAAATTATTAGATCTACAAATTACTTATTGTCTTTCATGCCACAAATGCTTGAACTTGAATGCTTTCTTGATTGCATAAATTGTCTTGATTGCTCAAGTCCTTGAATGGATCCATTGATTGCTTATCAAAATGAGGGAGGTAACCTTGTTTATATAAATCTCCTAGCCATTTCTGGGTGCAAAACTTAAAGGAGGTCAATGAGGATCTAGGAATCTTTCTAAAATCAAATAATTGTTACTCGATCCAAATTTGGGGCCAATTCATGAGGTCAAGGGAGACTCTTAGGTTAGGAGCAACCCAACTCACCCCTAACCCACCTAGTTACCCTTGAACACCTAATACAAGCTCAAATTTGGTCAAGGGGTCCAATTTGGTATGAGGATGCAAACAATATGTGTGAAGTCAAGGCTAGATCAAACATAACAAGCATTGAAGCCTTGGACACTAAACTAGGGCCTAACTAAGGAATAAAATTGTACAATGATACAATTTAGGACACAATATTTAACTGCCACTTTAGTGGGAGTATGAATGTATTTCATACTCTCAACAAAGAAAATCAAAGTATAAAAAAAACTCTTATCAAGGTTAAAGAGACAAGGAAAACACGAAGCCACCAAGTGACTTAGTTCCTTATCAATCTAAGACCAAGATAAAAGAAACATTCACATGAAGAGAGAGAAAAGAAAAGGCATGACCATACTAGCCTAATAAGGTTAAACTTACAAGCCTAAGAAAAGGCATGACCATACTAGTTGTAACACCCCAAAATTGGCACCTAATAATCCTAATCAATTTTTGTGCATTCCTTCAATTTTCTCATCTTTGAAGTCCTATTGTACTAGGCAAATTATTCTCCTAATTGAATTTAATTGACTGAGTTTCAAATGTAGAAAACCCAAATTTGCATAAATCTGACACTATATTTAATTCCTAAAGTCTTAAGTGCTTTTAATTAAATCAATTCCACCCCCTTTGGCTAATATACATAAAAGGAATTGAAAGGTTATTTAATTATTGGATGAATTATCCTCAAAAAGGAATTCCATAATTCCA
>MU227395.1:242740-278007 GCA_018584345.1 Thuja plicata | reverse complement strand
TGATCTTGACAAGGTTGAGCCTATCCTTGAACACACGTGTATCTTGACATTCATGATCCCTTCCATCAGCCTATTCACTTTTGCATGCTACCCTATCGTGATCTTGCTTATCCCAAGCCTATCCTTCCTATCTCTATGCATTCCTGTCATAATCCAAAAACCTTCACTTATACCTCCATCACCCGTTATCCTAATTACGCTTTTATAGGTATATCCTATCCTATGAAGTTGAACCCTTGGTCTTGATCAAAATTGAAAAACAGTTTCTCCAAAGTCTCTTGACATGTCCACTCTTTTGGACCACATGCTTTCATGACATCAGGTCATTATCCTATATGCTCTCCAGCACTGCTCCATGAGCCTACATTGTTATATTATTTTTTTCCCCTAGCTTGGGTAATCTTGAAGAGACTGTTCACCCTCTCCATCCATCATTGGCTATCCGTCTCATACATCAGCTTTCTAATCCATCTGCAATGTCCTACACCTCGCTAGACAATGGGGGCATACCAATGTGATCTTGCTTGAGATTGAGTAATCTTTTAAAAAATTCTAAAAATTGTAAAATCTAAAAAAATCTAAAAATTGCAAAACCTTTAAAAAATCTATAAATTGCAAATCTTTAAAAATTCTAAAAATTGTAAAATCTTTAAAAATCTAAAAATTGCAAAATATTTAAAAATTTAAAAATTGTAAAATCTTTAAAATTCTAAAATCTTCCACTTTCCCACTTTAGTTTGCTTTCCTTCTTGAGTTTTCTCGCTCATGCTTTCGCTTTCCGTCATCTTTGAGATTTTGCTCGACCTCACATGGATTGAAACTGGTCATACTCGGGGGCATGTTCTTGGTCTAGCGGGCATTGTCTTATCTTTTTTTTTGCATCGGTCACCAGTGGATCTCACTGTGTCTACCTACCGATGCCTCGTAGCACTTCATCTCTCCTTGAGACTCTCTTTGCATCAGTCACCAGTGGATCTCACTGCGTCTGCCTACTGATGCTTCGATCTCGTTATCGATCTTCTTGCTTGAATCTCTCTTGCGACAGTCACCAGTGGTTCTCACTGAGTCTGCCTACTGTCGCTATATTTCTGAGATTTCTTGCATCATTTCGCTATCTGATTGTTTGGCTTCGATCCATTCGTTACTTGGGGGCATGGCTCCCCATTTTGATCGCTCTTTAGTTTACACTTGAGTTAATAATCTTGTCAAAGGACAACTTTCTACTGGCACAAACTAGTATTTCTCAACACCTTTATCAAACAGTGTTTTTCAACACTCTCTTTGGACACATCTGTGTTTTTCAACACACATCGGATATCTCGCGACGTAAACATCTCTTGATAACAATCAAACACAATGCACTCACAAGCACAATGGTGTTTTTCAACACCCTAAACATAGACACATACGTAAGCGTTTAAACATGCTGAGATATGATTGACTCTTTCTTAGTATGTTGTTTGTTCTTATGAATTTCATTGATATTTTCTCTGTTTACTGCTTGTTGGTGTGGTTTTGATGATCCAGCAATGTCAAATAAACAGGGTATATGTGATAAGAGCTTCTGTATTAAGGTGGAAAAGCCTCACATCCCTCGATCTTGTTTATTTGTACGCCAAGGGGAGGTAAAAATTATCTCCTTGACTGTTATTGCTATGTTTGTTTACTTGTGAAATTTTACTATATCAAAGTGGAAACAATGTTCAAGTCACCGTGGCTTTTGTGCCTTGGTGCCTATGTTCGTTTCTTATATTTTATCCGATGAAAGTCATATTCATATTCTTATGGTTGCAGCAGCACCAGTAAGGATTGTATTGACTCCGATGATCCAAAAGCACCCGATGATGGTAAATATGATGAGTCCAACAACCAAAGTCCTAGGATTGCATTTAGCTTAGGCTTGCATTTGCATTGTAGGCTTGCATTCACATTTTAAGCTTGCATTGTGGTAGTTTGGTGCTCTCTTCATTATCTTCTCATTCCTCAAAGGTCCTCATCTTTCATCATGATTTCTTCTTGACTGCACGAGTGTTTGATCCTCTCTCTCTATCTTCATCTATATTCTCAATCAATTTTCGTGATCGAAATCTAAATCTGACACTTCTATATATGCTTGTGCAATCATTTTTTTGATGTTGCTTTCTTGTCAGGATTATCTCTTGTCATCATTTTCTCAGATTCTGAAATCTTTTCATCAAAGTTGACTCTAGTCAATTCTGGTGAACTGTGGTCAAACCTAATCAACAGGACCTCTTGATAGCTCTAAATTGATTCTGCCCTCTCTGGATCTATCTTTCTCTGCGATTTCTTTCTCTCATCATGATGATGTGTCTTCTTTTGATTTCACTCCCGAGGGGGCAAGATGATTGCATCATTGAATCTTTTTGCATCATTCTTGAATCAGTCTGATCTGAATCAAGTCCCCATCACTAGGGGCATCTCATCACTTGGGGCATATTTAGTTTTTCATACCTTATGGTCAAAATAGGATATTCCATGATCTTGAATCTTTTCATCACGTCATCTATCTTGCTAGGTATCTGAGCAATCTAACTTGGATCCTCAAGGATTAAGCTTCATTCTGGAGATAGTCCTAAATTGATTGTCTTTTGAGACAGGTATTGGGGCAATGTAACCCTGACTCCTAAAGGTTGAGCCTCGTTCTGGGGACAGTCTTGTGAAAGATATCAATCTGACCAGTGTCTGGGCAATCTAACCTAGACATTGGGGGACTAAGCTTCGTTCTGGAGATGATTCTTGAAATCTCATTGGGTATTGGGGCAATCTAACCCTAATTCCTAAAATTTATGCTTTGTTCTGAAGATGGCTCTCAAAAGCTCTTTAGACTGTTATCTAGGCAACCTAACCTAGATCTCGGAGGGCTTACCTTCGTATTGGGGAAATCTAACCCTGATTCTGGAGATAGTCCTAGATCTTCATCAGCTATCAGTGGATATTGGGGCAATCTAACCCCAATTTCGATCTTCACTTCATACAGTTCTTTGAATCAATGTGCTACTCGCACATCAATTCAAAGAGGGGAAAAATGTAACACCCCAAAATTGGCACCTAATAATCCTAATCAATTTTGGTGAATTCCTTCAATTTTCTCATCTTTGAAGTCCTATTGTACTAGGCAAATTCTTCTCCTAATTGACTTTAATTGACTAAGTTTCAAATGCAGAAAACCCAAATTTGCATAAATCTGACACTATATTTAATTCCTAAATTCTCAGAGTTTATTAGCTAAAAAACCCCTATGATTAATTGATTTAATCCTAAAGTCTTAAGTGATTTTAATTAAATCAATTCCACCCCCTTTGGCTAATATACATAAAAGGAATTGAAAGGTTATTTAATTATTGGATGATTTATCCTCAAAAAGGAATTCCATAATTCCATGTGAAAGGACACTTATGTGGCAATAATTCACCCTTTTATTTAAATAATCTTTGCATTTTTGTCTCAAAAGAGAATGAAGAGACATCTATTTCTTTTCAAGAAACTCTTCACTCTCTTCCCATGATTTTCTATAAATTGGACTTCTTTTCTTCATTAGAGAGGATGATTTTTGAGAGCATCAAATTTATAGGCAATTTTTGCATTTAATCCTTTTCATGTTTTAAGCTCAATTTGCATAATTAGTCTAAATTTCAATTGGAATTGAATATGTTTAGCTTTCATTTATGATCTATCTATAGGGCTAACAATTCAATTTTGTGCTTTCAAGATTCCTAGATTAATTGCAAGATCAATTCTAGCTTAAAGGCAATTCCATTCATAGATCAAAGCAATTCTTTTCTAGATTACAAGCACTTTCATTCTTAGATTAATTGCATTTTACTTCCATAGAGTAGTTGCAATTCATTCTTAGATTAGTGTAATTCACTTTCATAGCTTAAATTGCTTCTCAATTCATAGATTAAGAGTTCATTTTTCTCATAGACTAGTTGCAATTTTGTAGATGTAATGGCAATTCTTCTCTTCTTGCATTCTAGAAATCCTCCATGTTAGAAATGGCCAGGTTGTTGGCTCTCATTAAGAGGTTAAACTCAACATCCACAACTAATTAGGAGGCAACAGGTTGCCTCAATCGAATTTGCAGAACAAACAATTCGTGTTTGTCTTTGTGAATTGAACGATTGTGTAAAGACTATGTTGTGTTTGTGTTGAATTCAGAGGTCTACATTGAACATATAACACTAGCCTAGAGAGAGAGAGAGAGAGAGAGAGAGAGAGAGAGAGAGAGAGAGAGAGAGAGAGAGAGAGAGAGGCAAAGAGAGNATATAACACTAGCCTAGAGAGAGAGAGAGAGAGAGAGAGAGAGAGAGAGAGAGAGAGAGAGAGAGAGAGAGAGAGAGATGCAAAGATGGAGTTGATGGTCTAACAAGCCATGTTATGCTAGTCAACCCATCTCGAGGATAACCAAGCAAAGCATTGTATGCAAGGATATCGTACTAAAATAAATGGTGCAAAAGGATAACCAAGGAAACATTATTTACAAGGAAATATAATAAGAGAATGGTGCAAAAGGATAACAAAGGAAATCCACCAAAAGGAGATCACAAAGAAAAATAAAGATGTTTCTAATTAACCTGAAAAATTGACTGCAAAATTTGATTCATGGTGTGTGTACAATGTGTAAACAAAGTGGAGTGTATGCCCCTACATTAAACTGATCACATACACCTTACTTGGAGCAATGAATTTGTGGTAACATACATGCATCCAAAAGACAAGCACATTTCCACTATGATATAGCCTCAAACAAGAAAAAATCAAGGGAAATAAAATACATGACAAAAAAAGCACAAAAGGATCTACTAACTCTAGGGCTAGTATGAATATTTGATAGCTCATGTATAATAAGAATAATCATAATGAATTGATCTCATTCCACAAAAGGAAGTAGAATTATGAGCACAATGGGAGAAGAGAAAATAAGATGAACATAAGTCTTTTTGGGTTAACAATGCAAAGAACAAAAAGAGAGATGATTGTCATTATTTTGCATCATCCCCAAGTTGACAACACAAAGGTACATTTACAATAGTAGCACATGTACACCATAACATATATATAACATATAGAATAATTGAGATACAAATAAAATAATTTTATGACAGGTATGATCCCTTTATCGCCTCGCACCAACGAAGCAATAAGGGTCGTTTAAATAAATTTATACAACAATCTTGAAGATAATTCATGATTAATTTCAATAACCTCATACATATCATTAGAATCATTAGGATAAATATAATTTGCATCATTAATATCATTAGTATCATCAAGAGTTTCTTCATCATCTAAATCAATCACAATAGGATCCTTCATATGAAAAGAACATTTATCATGTTTAGACAATTTAATTTTCTTAAGATTGATTCCTACCTTTGGCTATGCATAGGTTGGTCAAATGGAATTAAAGAATCATGAGGTGTATTAGGGGAGGAAATTCTTTGGGAAGAAATCTCATGGTCCTTAGCATGGCATATACAATGCAATCACGAGCACAATAATTTCATTTGATTTTTCTTGAAATTTGAGAAGGTTTATGATTAATCAACATGCACTCCTTTTCTTTCTTAGTAGGAGGAACAAAAGGAACCTTACTAGGTTGAGTGATAAAGGATTTCATATGTTTTTATGATATAGGAGGTGAAACAAAAGCATAAATAGGAGGAATGGAAGGTGTGGAAAGGAGTCCAAGTCCAAGAAAAGGATATGGGACATCCTTAGGGTTGCTCAATTTGGGTAGCATTTTATATTTAAATTTTGGTAAGATAGGAAGAAAATGTCTTCGTGAGGTTGCAATGGTTGAGGCATGTGAGGCAAAAATAAGTAAAGGTTAAAGTTTCCATGACTTGATAAAGGATGTTAGAATTAAGAACTAGAAATCTAACAGTTACATGCAAATATAGTTAATACAACAAAGAAATAAAACACATAGAAGACACAAAGATTTAACGTGGTTCACGCAAACCCTGGGCTACATCCACCAAACACAGAGTCCAATATTATATTCCAATAAATAACCCTAATTACAATCTGCAATCCCTTGCAACCCAATCCTACTGCAAGAAGCTACCAAACACATATATATATATATCAAAAAACCTAACTGAAGTATTTTTAACAAGACTCATGTCGGTTACAAATTAGGCTTAGAATATGTTGGCCAATAGAGAAAAATAACTCTCAATGCCTTTTACAATATTAAAATAATTTTTGGTTTCGTGGGGCGTTTCCCCTCGATCCCACCCTGAATCACAATAGGGAGTGCACCTAGGGCGTTGCCCCCAAACCCCCGTAGAAAAAACTAAGGGGAAACTGCATCGGTAAAAGTGGGGAAAAATAACCTCCAAGTTTTATTAGGCTCCATATAACAATAAGGGATGATATAGTCTATGATTGATCATGATAATTTCTCCATTATGGGGAAACTTCAAATACTTATGGATAGAAAAAGCAATAGCTTCTAGGGAGGTGACCCAAGGAAGTCCAAGTCTCACTTGTAATTGATCGAAGGTTGGTGTTGATGGGGTTTTGTTGACCGGGTCCGCCAACAGTCATAAGTTGTCACCGGGTACCGGAGATACCGGCCAACTCTGCCTGCAAAGGTTATCTGGGGAAGTTAGATTCCCCGGGCCTTCAAGCACCTGGGTGTCAGGTCACGACAGTACGGGGCTCGGTTGGGAGAAGTGACTATTTTCGAGGGGGATAGCTGGTTTCTTCAACTCATTCTCTCTAGAGATTCAATACGGTAAGGTTTCCCCTAGCATTCTACACTTAGCAAATAAAATGAAAAAAAGAGATCCTGCAGGGTTAGAAATACTTCATCTAACTATAGTCATGTTTAAACATCCAGAACATTAATAATACTTTGACATACTACACTAAATACCGAAGAAATACACAACCATCAGTTAGAATTTCATCAGTAGCAAGGAAAAGAGAGGTTGTTGATCTATTTTAACATATCAGAGTAGAAGACATAAAGAACATAAATCATGAAATACCATTAACTCAGAAGCAGGAATGCCAACAACATCATTGCAAAGAATTCTTCCTTCTTCATTAATGTCTCTTCTAGCAAGCACTGGTGCATGGTACAATGAAGGCTCCAGGGGAGCGTCTAACTATTGAAAACATAATAAAGGAGCATTGAGCTCTGCAACTAAAAATGAGAAATCGCCTTTCTATTATGTGTGGACAACAAAATCATCAATTTTGCTGACCCTTGGAAATGGGCCGGTCTGGCTATTTATACAACTCTCTTCTAACCCTAACCCTATTTTACATCATGTTCCAATAAAATACAATATCTGGGGGCTGGTACTACCTGTGCCACCCTACAAAAGACCTTGAGATGAAATAGGCCTGCTATGTCAGAAGAATGAGACAAGAATATACAGAGGAAGAATCAGCCTCGAGAAGAAAGCCAGGAAGGAGAAGGAAGAAAGTAGGTCCCCCAGGGATTGAGGCTACATGCCTCTTAAATGAGAAATGCGACGCCCTGTATCCAATGCGCAAGGTGTACCTTCTGAGCGGCGCCTCGAGAAGACCATCCTGTCAGAAAACCAACTGTTGAGTCGACGCCCCCTTGATGTAGCCAACCACCTTCTGATAGTTTTTATTAACTGCTTCTGAAAGTAACTGGTTGACCTCAGGGACTGGGACACGAATCACTTGAAAGAATACAAAATTTTGGATCTGGGACTCCGGGATCCAGGAACTTACGTCACCAAAAGAATAAAGAATACCCAACGTTTGAGTTTTCCCCAGCCTCCAGAGAAAGCTCAAGGTTGCTTATTATCATTGAAAGCCTGGAGGAGGCGGGAAATGCCATCCTCCTCAATATCTTTTAAGTTGGCCCTTCAGTACTTAGCCACTTCAATTTGTTCCCCCAGGTCTAGAACATTCTCTTTAAACTCATTGGCCATTTTTGCCGCGTCATGGCCACTAAGTACCATGCGAGTTAATTTTGTCATCTGGGCCCCATCTATCCCCTCTGGGGATTGATACCGGGACTTCATTATTTCATCGAAACTCCCCAAAACTGAATCTTCTGGGGTACATGTATCTGTGCTGAGGGGATCGGCCCCGTAAGTCTTTATTACAAAATACTTATATAAATTGAAAGAATATTTCACAGCGTTGACCTTATCTTGCAGAGACCCTACCAGTTGCTTGATTACCTCCAATGTGAGGTCAAGTCTGGAGTGCTGGGTCCTCACAAAATCAAATGATTCATCCCCCAGAATTCCAGATTCAAAAATCATATCCTCTCCTAGGCTAAAGAGTTCTTCGAGCTCCACCTTCCATGCCTGGTAATTCTCGGTATCACCCTCCCACAGGTCAATGAGAGTCTCCGCCTGGTGTATAACATGCTGGGCTGTATATAAATCTAGGAGGGTGGATACTAGGAAATGCTGGGTGTTTCCTATCTGCAGGGCGACCCACTCATCCACTGCCTGGGCCTTCTTCTTCATTATTCACAGGGAATCTATGTCACTCTGCGGTAGATCTTCAGAGGTGGAGGCCTCCGAAGGAGTGGCATTGATAGGTCGAGCTATCTTAGTGAGAAAACCCATAAGGTTTGCATTCTTTGCCTTTTCTGCTTTGAGCCTCTGGGATTCTTTCTCATAATGAGCTTCCACTGCCCTAGCTGCCTCCTTCAGCAAGTCCACCTCGCCCTGCTTTCCTCTTTTTCCCAACGATACCTCTGCAACGTTATAATCTCTAGGTTCTGCGGTTGCTTCATCGGCGCCTGGGGGAGGGGTTGCCACAATGGCAACTGTTTCTCCGCCTGGCCCAGTTCGAAGAGTATGAACTGTCCGGGCTTTCTTGGCCTTGGGCGGGGCCTAGACTTGGGCCATCATTTCGGCCAGGGAGAGAGGAGTTAGGGGAGTGGATGAAGATTTTATTTTTCTGCTCTCCATTAGCCACTAAGGCGGTAGGGGTGGCCTTTCTGCCAGAATTTGTTCCCTTGATTCTTCCCCGGTGTCCTATGGCTGTTGCTCAGTGGCGTGGACCTCATCTGTCCCTTTCCCTGTGTCTTCTTCTATAGCAACATTTTCTTCATCAACTTCCATCTCCTCAGCCTTGTCCTCTGTGTCGATTTCTCTATCTGGACTTAGGTAGGCTTCCTCAGGAATTTTCTCTTCATACTGCTCTTTCTGTTGCTCTTCTTCTACTGCTAGGGCTTCTTCCTCTGCCGGTACATCTTTCGGCAGTAGGGGAGGTGTTGGGCCAAGATTTAGAGTTTGGGCCACGGTAATCACCTGCCCAAAGGTTGCTCCTGGGAGTGGCCCTTGGAATGTGGCGGCTGGGGTTACGGTTATTCCCGAAGGTTCAGTTCCCCTAGCAGATGCCATTTTTTCACCCTGCCTTTGTTGGTCCACTCCCGGACCCTACACTGCTTGAGCCTCAGAGGCAATCTCTGGCTCTGGCTCTCTTTCTTCTTCCTGCTTTTCCTACTCCTGTGCAAGCTCTTGTTCAGGAGCTTCTTGCTGTGCAGCTTCTGGTTCTGCCCCTGGGACTTCTGTCCCTGCTTTTCTGTTGTCCCCCTGCAAGTTTCCAAACTCGTCGGTTGCAAATACATCATCAAATTCCTACTGTGCAGGGGGACTGGCCGGGACTTCTGCAGGCTCTGTTTCCTTCTCCGGCTCCGGGGAACTGGAAGAGAGGATTTCTACTTGTTGGGCTTGGGATGTTCCCAGCCCCGGCTCTGCCTTAGGATTTTTGTTGAGCCTCTTCTTTCTCTGGGTAACCAAAGGTGGCCCCGCATCCCTTATTGTTACCACCTCCATGGGATCCACCCCCATTGACTTTACCATTAGGGTTGCCAACGACAGGGAGGAAGAGGGACGAATTGGCCCAGCCATGAGCGATGGAGTGGCCAATCGCATTATTAATTTCTCCCTCATCTGCTGGGAGGCTGCCACTGATTGTTTTATTTTCTCTTTGATGGGGACTTCTTGTGTAGGAGGGGTTGTATCTATCTCTTTACCTTTATCATCTCTTTGCGAAGAAGTCTCGGCCCCCAGAGTTAATTTTGGTTCCGGCTGGGCCGCTCGGCGGGTACTTCCGGGGCACACCTTCTTGAAATAGGCGTGACTTTGCTCGACCACCTCTTGAGTGAAGTCCTCAATTGTGGGCCCTTCCTGGGTGTCCTAGTTTACTAGTGGAAGAGTCCTTGTATCGATCCCCTTTGCCTTGTACTGGGGATCGATAGTGGGGGCGGCATCTGAGAAGTCCGCCGGGAACCTCTGGAGCCTCAACTTTTGCATCATGCCAGCCATCATCCTAACGTAGTGCCTGCTTTGTACCTCCACATCATCTTGAAAATCTGCCCAGAAATCCTCCATATGGATGTGATGGGGCTCTGAAGCCCGGGGGAGTGCCGTTGCAATCTTTCCGTGTGGATCAAAATTTTTTCGCGCTAAGTAAAATTCCCCCAAGTTGTAAATTTTCAATTCATTGTTCACCTCCTTTGCGGCAGCCAAGCTGCATGTGTAGTTCCCACAGGTGGTTGGGAACAAAATGTTGGGTATCTTTTTCAAGGCAAAGAGGGCATGCACCTCCATTATTTGCCTATAGTATTCCAAGAGCACGATCTTGTCCCCACAGTGTTTGGGCAACAAGTAGGGTTTCCCGGAGAAGCCGGTGACCCTAATGTAGGTGTGCTATTGGAACTGAATGTAATAATGTCTATAACTATGGACCAAATTTATCACCTCTGAAGATAGGCGGTATCCTACGTTCCGGGTGGGTGTGAGCAGATGATAATAAATGAACGCGTCGTTTACCCGACAAAAATTGGGGAAGCTGGCCTCCCATTGAACTTGTGGGAAATGGTCCCACGGTGCCTTTTGTCCTGGGCCAATCCCAAGCACGCCGTCTATAAGTAGGCCATGGGCGTGGGGCCCAGAAAACATAGGAAGACATGTAGAATTTCTTCTTCCTGTTTAGTTGCAGGAACTGGGAGTCGACATGGTTGGAAATTATGGTCACCCAGTCGAAGTATCCTCCCTTGGTGGAGATGCTGAGGAGGAAATAATACATCCATTTAGCAAACTCTTGGGCGGAGGGCTGCCCAAAGACCCGGGCCAATGCTATCATTCCCATCTGAATGCTCTCTTTGAACTCGGAGTAGGGAATTTCTATCTTCATCCTTTTTGGGTCCCTCTTTGGGACCTTGAGCCAATGGGTATTCATATATACCTAGGCGACATCCTCCAACTATGTGAATTGGGCCAAGGCATCAGTCCTTGTAACCACTGAGGCCTTAGTGAATTATGGGATTCCTAGACTTGCTTGGAATGTGACTGGGTCAAGGGATACCAGAGGAGTAGGGTATCTGGTTGGTTCTGTGGCCGCGAGCATAACAGCTCAAACAGAAGAGTTTTAGTTGGTGGCCAGCATCAAGATAAGATCCGGAGATTGCACGGAGCATGGGAAACAAGCCGCCTTGAGGATTTCAGAGTCCCCGACGTTGATTGCTAGCTAATCTCCAGCCTGTCGCTGGATATACATTATTTTTACCAAGGCCTGCACCTCTGGCCATGTTCCGACGCTGGTGTCGGTGATAAGTTTGACTTTGGACTTGATCTTTGAGCCCATGATGACATTGTCTTGCATGAACTTCATGGTCAGGGACATATTCTCCAGGGCCTTCTCCATTTTGGAATTTACTGCCACCTTGGTGGCTGCCGCGGAAGGTAACTCTGGACTTCCAGGTGGAGAGGATGTAGATGCTTCAGACATGCTTGGGAAATGGACTCTGGAAACCTGCAAGGCAAAGCGACTGTCAGAACATATTAATCAAAATAAATATTCTGGGGTCTGGAGATCTTACCACCGTGATGCTTGATTTTCCTGAAAAGTTAGTTTCATTCAAAGATAACTGAAAAGCAAACGCATCACATAAACTTAAGATTTTATTAAACATCCAGGTCGGGGGATCTTATCACCCTTGGTAAAGACACGTGATGGATGATGGTAGGAGACTCAGAGCTTGGAGAAGTAACCGTTGGTGAGGACGTGTAAAAAGGTAAGTCATCAAGCCCACGTGGGCGCCACGTGCGTAGGTATTAAATGGAAGTTATGACAATGACGACGGAGCCAACTATCTGAACGCATGAAAAGTGAAGGCCACTTGGCTGGAATTGATTGTATGCATGGGACATAAATGAGGGTCTAACTAGTTTTATGGAAGAGAGAGAAAATCACCTGTTTGAAATTGGCTGAGAGTCGAGTTTCAAACAGGTGGTTTTCTATCTCGAAACAAGTTCATGGGCAGAAAACCAGCAACACAGGTGACTCAACCAGCTTTTCAAGCCACCCAAAAGGATATACATGAAGGCTGAGGGATATATACATAGAAATGGAGGGATACACAAAGACTATACACAAATATACACACATATACAATGCGAAACGACGTCCGCAGGAAACCAGGCAAGGCAGAGTATATACATCTATCTACATAATCTACAAACTGACTACTTCTACGCAGAGGGCGGACAACCCTCTGGCAGAGCCGACCCACCAACGGGCGGCAAAACTAGAAAACAAGAAACAAACAAAATAGAAAGATGACAAACAAACAAATGACAAAAGAAACACAAAACAAACCAGAAGAAAATAGAAAGGCGGGAACAGAAACACCAACCTGAGAATGCCGAAAGGTGGAGGAAAGGAAGAAGCTACCACGGGAGCTCTATAACAGCTACAGTTTGTCAGACGATCACAACCGGCACCACAAAGCACTCACAATCGCTTGATAAGGACTGGAAGTGTTAAGCGCTGATTATCACTAACTCTCTGCAAATCGCTCTATAATCACTTTGGAATCGCTCTGAGTGCTCGAAAGTTTTAATCGCGGTAAATGTGAAAGTGACAGATAAGTTCTATTTATACCCGTGGTAAAAAGGTAATCCTCCTCCTTCCGGAAATCTCTGGATGAGAAAACCTCTGGGCCCCGGGCCCGGGGATTCCCCGCGATGATACCCTTAAGAACATCATGGCAAAGAATCCCAGAGTCCGGAGTTCGGTTCCCAACGAAGAACAACCTCCGGGACTGGAGTCCCGGAGATGAAAACCAAACAAACAAAACACAACAACGGGGAAGAAAACCCCAGAGAAAAAAAAACAAAAGGAAAAAAGACAAGGCAAGAGCCACAAGCAAAAACAAACAAAAGAAAAAAATGGGGACCCAACATTTTGCACACAAAATGTAGGGACGGGGATGCAGGGCATAACAGTTGGGATAGTGACAAAGGTGACATGTAAGAGCTTCTTACCAAATTAAATGGGAAGGACATTTATAAAACCATTAAGATTTTTAATCATCACATCAGATTTCATGTTATAGGAGTCTTGATGGAATTGTCTTGTGAAAAAGATATTCCTCAGTTATAAAATTCACCATGCATGTAGGATAAAAAATCACTCCTCGACATAAATTATCATTAATTTTTGCATAAATATACAATGGACCATCAAGTTCCTTTATAGTCTCCTTAGGATGAAATGTAATTCAAAGTTTAGGTTTAGGTTTGGATGTTGATTGATCAATACGATTAACAACATTTTTGGCTACACTACATATAGCATTGACATCCATAACTGTAGGGTTAGTAGGCTCAACAATATTGGTGGAAGGAGAAGGTAATGAATGAGTTGGCTTCATGGTTTTGGTAGAATGAGAAGGAAAATGATTGGTATAGATTTTTAAGTTTTGGTTAGCAAGTGTAATGGATTTATTTCCTTTGTTAGTTACACCCTCAAAGGTTATGCTGTTGAAATCTTTGAGGTCTTGGATAATCTGTTAAATAAAAAAATTCTCGGTATCATGGATAGGATGCTGATGATATTGGAAAAAGGTTATGGGATGATAGGAGGCTAGCCAATGGTCTGGAAGGATCAATAGGTTTTATGGGAGGAAGTTTCAAAACATTGGCATTAATCAACTTGAACATAACATTCTGTCAAGATTCAGAGAGATGTAAAATTATGAGATGGTTTCAAAATGGATGAAAGGAACCACACCTGATATTTCACCTATCACTTGTGCATCAACATTTTTAGAATAATTATTGATCTTGATGAATCCTTTGTTGGGTTTTTGGAAATTTTTGGAAGATTGTTGAGAGACATTGAATTATCATCAATCAAAGCCATTGAAGTGGATGAATGAAACTAGCTCACTTGCAGTTTCTAATTATGAACAATAACATGTTGTTGGATTAATCTTTTGGAAAGGTAAGTGATGAGAGGGGAGAGGTGAATCCATACTTTAAATTTTGTAACTAATATTCATTCCTTTTCACCGAATTGAATATCATTCATAAAAACATTGAAAAGCATAATCATAAATTAGAAAAGCGTGACACATAACACCATGATTTTTGGTCATGCAAAAATCCTTGGTTAGAGGAAAAAAATGTGGTGGGGATGGAACCTAGAATCCTTCACTTCTATATAATAGAGGTTGCTCGGTTAGAGCTACAATGTTGGCTACTTCTGGTAGCTTACCCTGTTAGGAGTATTATACTCGTTCAAGAGTACAAAAGAATTATTCGGTCTACCTTGTTAAATGATTTTACAATCTCTAATCTAAGAGATGTAATCGGTTAGAGGATTTTCAAAATAAGAACTGTTAAGGCCTACCCACTGAATGAGATTTCTACTCTTCAACTATTACAAAAACTTATTACAAAAATGTCTGCAAGTATGCATCAACCATAATGTTGTTCAGACTCTTTATGCTTTGCAAGTGCATTACCTCTTTATGCACTTGGTAACTTATCTATTCTGCACCCTATATCTTCTTCATTGTCTTTAGCTCTATTGTTGTAACTGCTTTTCTCTTCTCTGTAATTGTCACTTTTTATCATCTTTTTGTTTTGTTCATTTTATATGATCTTAAGGCGGTTAACCTAATTATATCCTTCTCCTTCTATGATGGAGGTGAGGTGGTGCAAGGTTGGTTTCATTCCCAACACATTTATTATTCTTGAATATCATTGGTTGAATTGCCTTGTGATCATGTGCAATCATATTGGTGCAATCACAATGTTCAACCTAAATTCTGTCTTGAATACCGTGAAAGTTTTCCCACTCGATGTCCAAGTTTAGTGTATTCAAATTTAAATTGTTATTTTGGCTTTGGTGCATTCAGTGATGTGCTTTGATCTTTCTCGGTGAAATAATTGTTTTCTTGGTAACTAACTCTTCTTGGCGACTAACTCTACTCTGTGTCTCAGTGAATAACTCTGCTCGGTAACTATTTTGTGCTTAAATCGGTAACTTGCTACTATTTGGTGCTTGGTTTCATTGATACTCTACTTTACAGACTGTCTTCCTTAGTGTATCCTCCTTCTTTACTGACTATCTTCATTAACTATTATGACTTTGACAAAACTAATGACAACAAACTATCTCATAGGAGTATCAATCTCCCCCTTTGAAATTAGTTGGCATTTTGACAAAAAAACTTTAAAGTCATCAAAATTTTGTGTAAATCCCCCTATACACATGCTTATATCTCCCTTACAATTATATCTCCTTTTTACTTACATCTCCCTTATTAATACATACTATATTATCCCCCTTTTTTGACAAATATGCCAAAATCAAAATTGACTAGGGCTCGGTAGGATATATGATACCTTATAAAAATGTGAGTGTACTTCTTCTGTACATTGGCTAGGGATGACTCCCATGCAAATTTGAGTGTTTGAAGTATAACAAGTTGAGTAGCAACATCATCTTCCATTCCAATGATGGTGTCAAGTGAACTACCATCGGGGGTGTTGACCAACTCTTTGGACTTTTTAAAATGCATTTGCATGGATTCCATGTGGGGAATCAAAAGTGCTTGCAACTCTAGAAGTTCCATCCTTCTCTTTTTCTCTTCTTTTCATAGTTCTTGCTGCATCCCCATCAGGTGTTTCAACCTCAAGTAATAAACTTGTAAAGAAATAGGCTTGATAGAAACATTTTTCAGCTGCTCAGTCAGTTCGGTCTCAACAGACTGATCTTTCTTCTTGATATCCTTGATAAAGTTTGAAATGGAATTTTTTTTCTAAAATATTGAAAGTATATGAGAAAAATTAGTCTCAATCTCTGTAGATTCCTAAGAAAGTGATACCTTATCAACTGCAATGTTGTCTAAAATGGATTCAAAAATTTTTAGTTCCATCTTCCTCTAATGAATCTTCATCATGTAGTCAGTAGTGTCTTGATTTGGATTTCCGACTTGCTCCACCAGTCCTTCTACCTGACGAACGATGTATTTTATTTCATCAACAGTGGCATGTGGGATAATGTCCTATATGACATCCTTGACACTTTCCAATACATAAATCTTCTTCCTCTTCCTAAGTAATTCGTTTTGCATTGCCTTAAGTTTCACTAGTTCAACATACTCGATCATTTCATCATAGTCCTTATTAGACAGGTCGATATTTGGTAAAATGATCGATTGACTCAAATCTACATGTTTCCTCTTCTTCGATTTCTTCTTCTTTTCTATCTTCTTTGGTGAATGTGATGCCTTCAGTGAATCATATGTTATCTCTATTGTACTTGTTCTAGTTCTTTGCTCTTCTTGTTTGTTTCCTTCCTTCTTTTCTTCGTGTTTCCCTTCTGCTTTCTTTTCTCCTAGTGTATCATGTTTCTACTCATTTGTGTGTTTCTCAGTTTCCTTCTATTTATTTTTTTCCTTTGGTTCATCTTTGTTGGGCTCTTTGTGCTATGCAGTAGACTCAATTGGGGGAACTGATTCGGTGTTCAGTTCTTTTGGTTTCTCGGTTGTCGTATGCTTCTCAGTGTTCTTGTCTTTCTCAACTTCCTTTTCATTTTCCTTCTCTATTTCCTTTTGTTGGTCGGTTGCTACATGATCTGTATCCATAGAAACTAGATCATTATCACCTCGAGTTGTGTGATAATCTAGTACTTGTTCCAATATAGACTGTAGAGTAGGATCATATTAGCTTTATCATTGATGTTCATTTGTTCTGTATTGATGTCCTCAATTGCCATAATATTATCATCTTGTGATGTATCATCTCCGAGATCTTTGTCAGTAATATCCTCAATAACAACTTGATCAGTGTCAATTGTCAAATCAATAGGATTATTCTTACCTTGATCATCTTTGTCAACTTCATCGGTTATGTTGTCCTTTTCTTTCTTAGCTTGAGATTCAGGCTCTTCGATGTTGAATATCTCTCTCCATTTTACATTGGTGTCCAACTATAATCACTCCAAGTCTCCTATCATAATCCTTAAAGATATTTCTTTAAAAATGAACCATTTAGAGTTTTTTTTAAAGGTCTCCTCAATTTCTTCAACAGATAGATTTGGTACAGTTAGTACAAGAGATCTTTCTCTCATTTATTTTTTAGCATTCATAGCATATTTCCATCTTGCATCTATGTTGTTTTATAACTCAATAGGAAAAAATTTGATAAATTTAAGTGGTGTGTATCCAAATTTGTGTAAAGAGTAAATAATTGCATCTTCAATTTTTACCTTGTTCTCTTTACTTTGAGTGTTGTACTTTGCTTTCTTCATTCCTCCGAATGTTCCATACTTCTTCATTGTGTCTAACATTTCATCTATACTTCCTGGTGGTGGAGGCTTGTGATAAGGCCTAAATATGCCATCGTTTATTCCATAGGATAGTCTTCTGCCATGGCCTATTTCCTATTTTTTATGATAGTTTGCTTCAAAATACTTTTCTATTCTCATGAAATTAGGTGACATGCAACCACAAAGACATTTGATATATTTTTAATACTTTTGCATGCATACCTATCCATAGTTTCTATATTGAAAATAATTCTACGGTTATGTCTTTATAAGTAGTTAGATGTTTGACTGAAAATGTATGCATGCATATTTTGGTTGATTCTATCTTGGATGTCTATATTCTAACACCTTGGTGTAGGTCATGGCTATTAAAGATAAATGACCAGGTGAACGCACCTAAGCATTGAGCAGATAGACTCGGTCTTGCGGTAAGCTGCTCAACAAAGGAATTAATACAACTGAAAGTTGCGGTTACAAGATGATGAAGGTGATTACTGCTGGAAAAAGATCGGGTCGTGAAGTTATTCTATTTTTCAGATAATCAAGGGAATTGTGAAAGGATAGATCCATTCCTCCTTTGTGTTGTGGCAGTTTCCTTTCCTATTTTTCTGGATACTCTCTTTCCTTCTTTCTAGATATGTAATAAAGTCTTCCCTTGTTTTATGGAGTGAAGCAATAAGCTATTACATGTTTTTACTTTAAATAAATACCCACTCCTGGGTGAGAAGGAGGGCGTTATTAGTGTTGCAAAAGATATAATTTCCATTATGATAAATTCCAATTTTTTCCATGAATACAATTGCACTTCATTTTTAAATCAATGATAATGAAGTGTTGAAAGTTAGCATTGCGTGATCGAGTTTTGGATAATCATCCAAGGGGGCCCACTTGGTGAGGAATCCATATTAGATAGCTTCATTTCCTATAGTTTTCATTCTTGCATCTCGTTGTTTTAATTCTAAGTGTTGAAAACTGTTCCTACAGTCAAATCCCCAGGACAACCGTTGCTTCCTACAACCAAAGTGGAAGAATAGTTGAAACATTGTGGTTTGGAGTTTCAAGCTTTCTATTCTTAAATATTTTATAATTCTACATTCATTTTTCAAAGCAATTTGTTTCCTGCAGCAATAGCGCGGTCTGAGTCAATTCTTGGTGCATATATCTTGTTGACATGTTTAAAGTACCACGTCCCTTGGTTGATAATTAAATGAGCTTTTATGATACAGAGGATAGCTTCTCGAAAGGATGTCCAATCCATGAGTTCCGGTGATAAGCCTAGTTTTTAATTCCTTTTTTGGCACCGTTGCCGGGGACAGTGTCGAACCGAGTGTTGAACTCAACTATTTGTAGAATTTTCATTAAGCTTATGCTTTCATCTTCTTGTTTTAAGTAAATTATAAACCACCACCAAAATTTTCCCAACCAATTACCACAAACCTTCATTCTAGCTGCATGCATAGAAGAAAAAGAGACGCTCTAGGAAGGTACTTGCCAAATTACTACAACAACCAATTAGGAGAAATATTTGTACTTGCAGAAGAAGAGAAGGGCCAGTTTGTGGATGCTATTGTAAACCTTCATGTTTCATCATCATCATCATCATCGTCATCTTCAGAAGGTGACCTGCTGGGCTTTTACCTCCCTGAAGAACAACATGAGTTTAATCCTTTTGCTGAAGCCTTGGCCAATCCAAGAATTCAATACCCTAAGCATCAACAAGAAGAAAATCTATTGTTTCTAGTCATCTTCTAGCCTCGGTTTCAACCTCAAGGTCCACCCAAGAGGGAAAATCCTCCTACTTTTCCATTCCAATTACTGAGCAACACGACAATAATAATCTCAAGAACATACCATCTTCGACCCTTCCTAAATTTTATGGACTTGTGATAGAGGACCCAGATACCTTTCTCTTTGAGTTTGATATCCTCTGTCACAGTTATGACTACACCACAGATCCCCATAGGCTCAAATTGTATCTTGTAACTCTGAAAGAGTCTGCTTTGAGATGGTTATATGGGCTTAGTCTAGGATGTAGTCCATGATTGGGATGAAATGAAGAGTGATTACTTGACAAAGTATAAGGAGTACTACAGAGGAGATGATATGAGGGGGGACACCATTTTTAAGATGACATAGAAAGAGGATGAAATCTTGGAAGATTATGTGTCAAGATTTTTGTTCAGTCTGCAAAAAAACACTCAACATCAGCTCAACTAGGAGTCTCAATAGTTACTCTTCCTAAGGGGTATTAATGAGGGGTGCACAAAAGCATTGGAATTAATGAAGGAGGGGATATCACCCAATTTTCATGGGATGATATCAAGAAAATATTCCTCAACTACTCTAGAGCTGCTGCTAAGAAAGGCTGAGGGTATAGGTCCACTACAAGAAAAATAAATGGTGCAGGAGCCTCATAGACAAAACTAACTTAGCTTCTACTCGACTTTAAGAATTATATCATCAATAACATGGAAACACAACTGGATGAAATGAAGAAAAATAAAAATCATGATGAGGCAGAAGAAATTTTGGTGGAATTCTGCCCCCATTGTGGACAAAAGAAGAGAGACTATCAGTGTAAAATGGTGGCTAATATGGAGGATGCCTAGTTGTGCACTGATTTCAAGAAAGTTGAGGGTGAGGGTCACCAAGTAATCTACATTTATCAATGGATACCATGGGCCCAGTGACAAGGTATGCCTCAGGACCCTCTTAAATTTAGTGCTCCATTTTATAGTAATCAATGGAAACCTCCTATGAATTCTTAGTACTCTTCCTAGAATAATTCTCAACCTCAGTGGCCAAATTACCCCAATCCTCAATGGAAAAAAATCTCCAAGGGAATTGGAAACAATCCCAAGGGGCATGAAAACCACCACATGGTAATTGGAAATAGAATAACCAATGGCGAGGAGGTCAACAATGGCCCAAACAGCCACCAAGATTCCTGCAGCCACCCCCACAACCACAACAACAAGAAAATTTTCCACCACCTGCAGCCACTACTGCACCCCCAAGGCCTACTCAACTTCATTCCTAGCTTCAACCAAATCCAAACAATAGGCCTCCAGCCCAACAATAGAATGTCTATGCAATAGATTCTACCCAATACCCTGCCTATGCTATAAATGTAAATGATATTCATTTACGGTCTGGTACTATACTACCTACTCCCACTCCTGTAATAAAGAAGGCCTCCTCAGAAGAACTTGACCATCCAGATGATTCAGATACTTCTCTAGCTGGCACAACAACTCCACCTGTTAAAACCCATCAGTCATCTCCTCCTTTCGCACAAAGGTTGCAAGATGAAAATCCTAAGCCTCCCGAAGATGCCGCTTTTAACATACTTCAAAGCACATGTCCTAATAAACAATCTTCCTCTTCAAGACAATATAACCTTGTGGATCAGCTTCAAAAGACACCAACGCAAATTTTAATTCTTGAATTGCTAAAATTTTCACCAAATCATAAATAAATTTTGGAAAAGGATCTTGTTGAAACCATTGTTCCTAATAAATTGGATGTTGATAGATTCTAAAAATTGGTGGGACGTATTATTGCACCTCATTGCCTATCTTTTCTAAACATGATGATATGTCCATCAATCATCCCCAAAATCTCCCATTGCATATAGAAGTTTTGTTACACAAACACCATGTCAAATGAGTCCTCATTGATGGTGGAGCTGGTTTAAACATTTGTACCTTAAGTCTTGTGAAAGCCCTAGGATTTTCCAAAGGGGTCATTGATCCAAAGAAGAAGATTACCATTAAATCCTATGATGAAGAAGAAAGATCTTGAAAAGGAATGGTGGTTCTACCCATCAATTGGTCCAATTCAAAATGATACCATTTTCTAATTCCTCGATATGCAATTGACATACAACATCTTGCTAGGAAGGCCATTGATTCATGAAATGAAAGAAGTACCTTCAACTTACCACCAATGTATAAAGTTCTCATTCATGGGTGGAGAAATCACTATAAGTGGAGACTCAAATCCCTTCCAATATTTTAACATTTTTAAACCTATGAATGAGTCATTTATTCCACATAATAGTGAAGGGGCTACATCAAGTGCTTCTAATGAGGAAATTAAAGGAAAGGTTCCTAGCCCAACTTTGATTGCCAACTCAAGCTAAGAAAAAACTAACTCACCTAGTTTTACTAAGGGAAAAGGGAAGATTAGTTTTGTATATGAAGGAATAAAAAATAATAATTCAAGTGTTTCACTATCAAAATGAGGAAATTTCAAAATCCTCTATGGTTGAAAAGTAAAGAGTCCAAGAAACACACTATCAAAAGATGGACAAGTTAATGAAGAACTTTGAGAAACAATGCAAAATTAAACAAAAAGGGGTAGGGGAATACTCTATCTCATTGTTTGATTTACCTACTTCCCCTAAATCACATGGGAATCCATCTAGGGCTCATTCAACTAAAAAATAAAATGCACATTTTGTGAGAGCTAGTGACTCCTCATCTATGGAAGAAGAGGACAATGAAGGTTTGAAGTGGCTTTACAAAGATGACAAGGCCTCAAGTTCTCATACATAAAGGGTCCAAAATGTTAGCATCCAAACACATCAACATGGTAATGGTTACAAAATTATGCAAAAATGGGGTAAAAAGGAAGAGGATCTTTGGGCACAATGAATAAAGGGTTGTTAGAACCTATACAACCCCCATGGAGGTCTAGCGAGGAAAAATCTAGGATAGGATATCATGAACAAGGAAATGGTCAAAAGAACTCCAATAAATCCTATGAACACATCCACATGATAAATTCATAAAGTGAAGATGATTCTGCCAAATATGAATTGGATTCATTGTCCAAGACTTCTTTCCCAGACAAGGAGGTGGATGAGATTCATGCTTTTGTTACTATATCTAATCAAATTAGAGGGTCAAGTTTAGCTCAAGGATCAAGTTCCAATCAAGGGCCTAACATTCATCAAGAATCAGATTCAAGGGAGGAATCAAATAGAACTTGTTGGGTGGGTGAACCATGGGTACCTTCATGGATAGGAGAATCTAACATTAGGTTTAAGCCATGAGATTTTTATCCTCAAGAAACCCAAGAGGACTCGAGTGAGGAGACTTTTCCTCCAAATTCTATGGAAGACCTTGAGAAAGCACATGTCATAGACTTGAATGATACAATATATGAACCTCACAATGAAGTCATGTCCTTAAACCCTATGGATGCAAACTTACCTAATGAAACTTTATCCCTTATGCATCCCAAGCTAATTTATTGGGACTTAACCAAGACAAATGATATACTTTCCTTCCCAAATTATAATTTAGTGGCCTTATACCTAAATGCAGTTGAACCCTCTTCCATCAACAAATTCGATCAAAGAAGAACAATAGAGGTAGGTGTAAAATATCTTGGTCTAAAAGAAAAAAATAAAAAAAGAAAAGAAAAAAATCAAGTGGTCTAGTGGTGAAAACCACAATATGGCAGTGCTAGACCCAAAAAAAGTAAAAATAAAGGACGTTTCTGAAGGTGAAAAACCAACTCTGACACCTAAGGAACATAGATTGGATACTCTACCAGAACATGATGAATAAAGGTCTCCCATACTGATTGAACCCATGGAGAAGGTGAACATTGGCACCAAATTAGAACCAAAGAATAATTATACACCTTGCAACTTCATTGACTCCAGCAGAAAAATAAGACTTCATCAAATTCTTCCAGGAAAAACAAGTCATTTTTTCATGGTCTTATGCAGATATGATAGGAATAGATCCAAGTTACATTATGTATCACTTAAATGTAAAGACAGGGGCTAAGCCAGTTAAAAAAAAGTTAAGGAAATGCATCCCCACATAGCCTTGTTATTCAAAGTAGAATTGGAGAAATTATTAAATGCTGGTTTCATAAGAGTATTGCATTTGCTGAATGGATTTCAAACATTTTACCAGTTTCAAAACATGATAAATATATCAGAGTGTGCAAAGATTTCTGAGATCTTACTTTAGCATGCCCAAAAAATGATTTTCCACTACCAAAAATTGATGTTATAGTGGATTTAACAGTGTGGCACTCTATATTTTCCATCATGGATGGGTTTAGTGGGTAATAAAATCTAGATAGCTCTAGAGGGTCAAGAACATATGAATTTTACATGTTCTTGGTGTACTTTTTGTTGGAACATCATGCACTTCGGCCTTAAAATTTTGGAGCAACTTATCAAAGGGCTATGACCACAATATTTCATGACATGATGCACAAGTTCCTAGAAGATTATTTTGATGATATCTTAGCCAAATATCATGCAAGAAAATACAATTTTCCTATTATGGAGAAGATGTTTACAAGGCTAGAACAATTCAAAGTAAGGTTAAATCCCAAAAGTGTGCATTTGAGGTACAATCTGGAAAATTGTTGGGTTACATAGTATCTACAAAAGGCATAAAAGTAGACCCCAAAAAGGTCCAAGCTATTATGGAGATGGAAGCACCAATAAACATTAGCCAAATGAGGTCACTTCAAGGTAGGTTATAATCCATAAGAAGATTCATATCCCAATAAGCCAAAAAATGGCGTTCCTTTACTCAAATTTTGCACAAGGATATAGTGTTCAAGTGGGACAAGAAATGTGATAAAGCCTTTTCGATAGTGAAGAAATAATTGATGAACCCACCCATACAAATGCCACCTATTAAGGACAATCCATTAATCCTATATATTTCAGCAACGAATCACTCTTTAGGAGTATTATTGGCTCAACAAGACAAAAATGGCAAAGAAAAGGTAATTTATTACCTTAGTAGGACCCTATTTAAGTATGAGCTAAATTATAGCTTCATTGAAAGCCTAGCAATAGTTTTTGCTTCACAAAACTACATCATTACATGTTGGCACACAAGGTTAAGCTCATAGCTAAGATTGATCCTCTAAACTATATACTTAGCAAAACAACTCTAACATGGAGATTGGCTAAATGGGTCATGGTGTTAAGTGAATTGACATAGAGTATGAGGATAGGAGAGTGATAAAAGGAAAATTCATAGCTGATCAATTTGTAGAGGATCCTCTAATTGATAATCATCCTATTCAAGTTGAGTTCCGAAATGCAGAAATAATTAATGTTGAGAATAAAACATGGAAGCTCTACTTTGATGGATCCTACACACAACATGGCTCAGGGGTAGGAATTTTATTGGTTACACCCAAGGATATACAATTCCAAAATCATATAAAATTCTCTTTTCATGCACCTATAATACTGTAGATTATGAAGCCCTAGTTATATGCATCAAAATGACCTTAGAATAGAAAGTAATCGAATTACAAGTTTATGGTGATTCTCAACTTGTCATAAACCAAATCAATGATGAATATCAAGTTGATGCCTTATAAGAGGATGATAGATAACTGGAAAAAATATTTTGTCTCGATCAGTTTTGAGAAAATACTAAGAGAAAAGAATAGAGAAGCAAATGCCATGACGAATTTAGCCTCTCTTCTAGAAATACCAGAACAAAATGATAGATACAAATTCTTGGTGGAAGATTTGGTAAAACCTGCATTTGACCTTCCGGATTCCCAGATCATTTTTTTATTAATTGGACATGACTCCCCATGGTATGTACCTATCTTCACCTATCTAAAATACCAAACTTTACCCTTGGACAAATCTTGAAACCAAAAAGTACATTTTATACGCCAAGCTGCCTGTTATACCATCATTTTAGGAACATTGTATTGTAAGAGTCTTGACGGAATGCTTCTTAGGTGTCTAGAGGATGAAGAATCAAAAATAGATTTACAAGACGTTCATGAGGGAATCTTTGGGTCTCATTCAAGTGGGTTAAATTTAACTAAGAAAATCCTTTGAATGAGGTATTATTGGCCAACCATGGAGAAAGATGCTTGTCAGTTTGTGAAAATATGTCGTAAATGCCAATATCATGGGGATATGATTCATGTACCAGCACAAGAACTACACCCAATGACCATAACTTGTACCTTTTATCAATAGGGGTTTGATTTAATCGAGATGATTTACCCACCTTTATCCAATGGTCATAAGTACATCATAACTACAACAAAATATTTTACCAAATGCGTAGAAGTTGTGCCTTTTTCGACTACAATGGGAAAAAAAATTTCAATGTTTATCCTAAATCACATCATTTGTAGATATGGAATTCCTCATGCTATAATAATAGATAATGGTAAATAGTTTTTAAAAAAGGATGTGGATGAACTATGGGAAAATTTCATATTACACACCATTCCTTTTCAATTTATTATCCTTAAGGGAATGGTCAAGCATAAGCAACAAACAAGAACATCCTTAAGATTTTGAAGAGAACCATTGACAATTTAGGAAGGAATTGGCATGTACAACTAAACCCGAAATTATGGGCATATAAAACAAGCATAAGAAAACCAACTAACACAACACCTTTTTCATTGGTTTATGGAGCAGAGGCGGTCTTCCCTTTGGAAGTCAAGATTCCATCCTTGAGAGTATCCTTACATGGTCTGGTGATGGATGAATATTTTAGGGTTGCTAGACTCAAACAAATTGAGTTACTAGAGGAGAATCAAACCTAGGCATATGAACATCTTAAGGTTTATCAAAATATAATGTCAAGGAGCTATAATGAGAAGATAAAACCTAGAGTGCTTCAAATTGGTGACTTAGTGTTGAGAGAGAACCCTTAGAATCAAGCAGAGAGAGAAGAAAGGAAAATGGGAAGAAAATTGGTTGGGACCCTTCATTATCACATCTTCCTTTGGAACTAGGACATACAAGCTTGCTGATTGTGATGGAGATGAGTTGCAAGAACCTATCAATAGCATTCACATAAAGAGGTTTTATACCTAAATCAGATGAAAGTGTATAGGATGAATTAGTATAAAAAGTGACTGTATCAGATGAAAGAAAGAATCATTATTTTTATAGTGAAAAGAGATCTTGGAAAAAATCCAAAAACAATGAAAAGAGACCTGAAGAAATTTAAAAAACACTGCAAAAGAGTCCTAAGAAAAGAAAGTGGAAAATTGGGCATAAAGAAAGAAAAAACATTCAAATATGGATCTGGATTTTTTTTTTATCTTGGTGAAAACTTGGCGAACAAGCATCTTGGTAATAAAAAAAAAAATGTGCCTTGGTGAAAACCTAGAAATAGGGGCCTTGGTGATGACATTAAGTTTTTCCATTAGTATACTTAAAGAGAAAAACATGATAAAGGTCATCGGTATAAGCATAACTGGCGAACAACAAGGATACCCGACAAGATGAAAATGCCTATTGTAAAAATGATAAGTATAGACTTGCCCGACAAACATTGACAAGAGTCAAACTGATGACAATCATTACCGATGATACAGTTTTGAGAACATCGCCGATGGAGCAGAAAAAACATACTCGACAAACAGTTCAATTAAGGGACACCGACGGAGTACAAAACTGACAGAATTGACAGAACAACCCGACCATCAGAACTGACAGTCACTTACAGAACCCACAAAAAGTGGATCTGACTTTACACGTCAGATAAAATAATGTAATTCTATTTATAGAGTTTTTATTTGTTTTAAATCTTTACTTGAGGGTCAAGCAAGCAAATTGTGAATGTTTTAAAGCATCATAATGGATCTGAAACATATCTAAACTAAAGATCAAGGTCAATTTGTAAACATTGGATCTAGAGTTAATTTGTAAAAGCGTGAATCAAGAATAGAGCTAGAAACTAGTATAAATAGATGTTCAATAATTTGTAATAAAATGAGACTAGTAATTATTTGACAAATGATAGTAACCATGGAGATCATCTAAGAAACATAAGAGAATTCATGCATAGTACATAAACATATCAAAGCAGTTATCAAGAACACAGAAAAGCTACCGACGAGAAGAGACAAGGTATCACTCAATCAATCAAGGTGATTACATTTATATTGTAAGCTATACAAGATCTATTATCAGAAATTAGAGATTGCATTCACTATCATATCAACATTTATATTGTAGTTGCATTCTAACAAGTGCATCACAACTAAAATCCTTTTGTAGAAGGTGGAATTAATCATTCTTTGATAAATCTCTTAACAGAGTGCACACCTAATGCTGTTGCTAAAGCTTCAAATGAAGTAGATCCTAACAGGTCTCCACTCTAATACTCTTAACAGGGTAGATCATTAGAAGTGATCAATTGTAAGCCTTTACCGACTCCCTTCTTTTCTGCAGATAGTAAATTTTTGTGGGTAGACATCCCCACCACTATTTTTACTTCCTAACAAGAGTTTTCTGCGATATCATATCATGTGTTATGTGTTATTTGTTTTCATGAATTTTTCTTGAATGTTTACACATGTAAAGAACTTATATTATGATTTCACATACATATAGAAATATGAACAGATAGATAGGAATATACAAATCTGATGACTCAAAGGTTAATGGGCCAATCACATAAAAAGTTTTAGAGGTACTGATTCACCCCTCCCCTCTCAGTACATCATTCCAATAATTCTAATAGTTGGTATCAGAGCTAAGTCTCTTTCTAGAAAATCTTAAAGACTTAAGAGAAAAGATCAACACAATGGAAAAGTATAGACTGGACAAGACTATTGAGAATGAGCAATTGCAAATTCAGATTTACTATGAGCAGTATAAAGAGGTGAGAGTAAGCATGAGAAAGTTTCTTGATGAAAGAAAGATCATGGAAACTAAGCTTAATGAAAAAGATTATAAAGAAGAGGAGATTCCAGACTACTTCAACTATGCTGAATCATCAACAAGAAAAGTGTTAGACACATCAGTAGAAGAGATTACAAGTCTACAAGAAGTCAATCTACATCTGACAGAGAAAATCAAGATGCTGCAAATCGGTCAAGAGACTTAGATGGTAAAAATGATTGATGTCATGAATGATTCAAGAAAAGCGCAATCAGAGAGAACATTGGCTATTGATGATAGGAGGAAAATCACTAAGAAGCTACAAGAAAAAGAATCAGGGATTCAAAGACTTACACATCATCACCATGAGATTACCAATCAGATTATTCTTATGAGTCAAGAGGCAAATAGATTAAATACTGAACTCATTGAAAGAATACAGATCACCGGTAAGCTAAGGGAAGAGAATGAGAAACTAAAGCATGAAGTCAAGATTCAGAATTAGCACAATGAATTGATCAAGAAAGCTGAAGATAGCAATAAAAGAATGGATGATTTCCTTGATGGTCAAAGAAGAGTCAAAAACTACACAGGAATGTTTATGCAACTCCAAGGACCAAGAAGCTGTCATGCAATCACTGTGGAAAACTAGGCCACACCTCAAACATTTGCAGAAACAAAATGAAAGGTATTCCTCAATCAAAATCTACTTTCATTGGTAACTATTATAAATATCACAAGCAAGGACACAAGGCATGTGAATGCAGATCCAAGATGGAAAAACCAAAGAAGGAAAAGTACATGGACAAGTACTGTCCTACCTGCAAAATGAATGGACATACATATCAGGAATGCTGGAAAAAGAATAAGAAAGCATGGACACCAAAAGAACCCGATAATGGCTACAAACCAACAAGAGTAGGTAACTCATATGTTTGGGACTATAACACATGGGTAAATTGCACAGCATGTGGAAGGTATGGTCATATATCTGCAAACTGTATGAGAAAATGGACTAGAAAAACAAGAGGATGATTCAATCCAGGTATGGCATGTTTACATTGTCATAAGGTTGGACATGTGATAAAGTATTGCAAAGATCGACTAACAGAAACAAGCACTTATCCAAATGGAAACACCATTGATGACATCAAGAAGATGAGAAACAAGATGTGGGTAAAAGCCACAAACACTGAAGGTTCTAGAACAAGCAATGCAAATGATGACGCCCCATCCAATGGATCTAGTGGCATCACCATCTCCAACTAAGTTGCACAAGTAAGTATGGAACTGCATTATGACAAGTTATATTATGCATTGGTTCCATTTACATATTGATCATATAGACAAAACTAGCATTATTGAAGATGCACTATATTTATACTTGTAATATTGTTGTAAAACAACCATCGGTTAATGGGTACAAATAAGCATCGGTGAGAACACACAAAAAAGTTAACACTACTTACCAAAATGTATTGGTTATCACACAAAAGCAAAGTCGCTAAGTTTAAACTGATGGACATCGGTAATCCTTGAGCCGAAAAAAGTTGTCATCGCCATTTTATCGACAATCATCGGTGAAGTCACCAAAGCTTCTAGAAATCCTGACACTTTGCGCCTACACCAAAGATGTTGTTTATGTCTCAACCAATGAACTCAGTCTTTGTATACCGACGAGTTGTTGGGGCATTAATGACAACTTAGGGCACAAAAGTTATAAAAGCGCAACGAAAGAACTCATTTCACACCCGCAATTTTCAAGCAACCAAGCAGAGCTACGTAGAGCGATTGAAGAGAAAATTGAAGTGTGACCTCAACAAGATTCTAACTCAACTCAAAGGATTCATGAGCGATCAAGGAGATTCAGTAAGTACCTGCATTTGCCGACCGCACTGTTTAAATTATGAAAAGCCCTAAATTTCTAAAAATGATGGCATCTACTTCTAGAGTTGAAAAGTTGAAAGAAGATAAGAAGAAAATGATCAATCTTATCAACAGAGGCACTTGTGTTGAACCTAAATACAAGATGCACCCAGAAATCACATCACAACCTGATGATTCTAGAGCATTCTCCAAAATCCCACCTAGGGTTTTGCTAATAGAGGATGTAATGTCCTATATACATTACAAGATCTTAGAATTAGGAGATCTAGACTTAGATAATGCCTACAGGGTACTATGTGATGAAGCTAGAAACCTGAAAGAAGAGCACAAACATCTAGAAGTGAAAGGTCTCACAAATGCATTACACTTTCCCAGAGTTTTTAAGACAGAATGGATAAAGATAGTTCTTAGTAGAATGCATAACCAGAATTTATGGCTCAATAAGCCAAAATTAATAACAAAGGATGTTATTCATGTAGTTACTGGATATCAGACAAAAGACAAAAGAGCTCTCAAGGTCAACACTATCACCGATGATGAACTCAAGTTTGGTGCATGTGTGGTAGGATATAAGATCTTCCAAGCCAGCTGAATGAATAGCATAGAAAGCATTGATATGGGCACAACTTACAAGATCATCAAACAAGGAAAGAAGATGGATCTTGCAGAGATTTTGTTGAATCAACTTGAGGAGAACATGAACACCATAAGATCTTCAAATACAAACACTTGTAAGTTTGGTTCCCTCATTATGTGCATATTCTTTTACTTTGAAGAATACTTACTTTCCATAGGAAAAGTAGTATGGGATACAAGAAAATTGGTCACCATACAAATATGTGAGCATATAGAATCACTAGGAACAAATTTTGATGACTTGATGAATGAGTACTTCAAAGAATTTAAATAAAAGATGCAAGCAAGAACTAGGATACCTGAAAGTTTGATAGAAGAATATGTTGGAATTATATTGAGATGATGTACTAAGAGGGGAGGGGTAAATCAGTACCTCTAAATTTTTTCTTGGTTAGCCCATTAACCCTTAGTCATCAGTTTGTAATTTATCTTATCTAACTGTTCATCTTTCTTTATGCATATGTAATCATATCATACATTCTTTTAACATGTAACAATAATAGAAACATTCATGAAAATAGATAACACATGACACAAGATATGATATCGAAGAAAACTCCTGTTGAGGAAGTAAAAACTGCGGTGGGGATTGTTACCCACAAAACTTCACTATCTGCAGATAAGAAGGGGCCGGTTAAGGCTTACATTTGGTCACTTCTGATGACCTACCCTGTTAGGAGTATTACAGTGGAGACCTATTAAGATCTACTTCATTTGAAGCTTTAGCAACACTGTTAAGTGTGCACTCTATTAAGAGATTTGGAAAGAACAGTTAAGTCCACCTTCTACAAAAGGATTTTAGATGTGATGCACTTGTTAGAATGCAACTACATAAGTCTTTGATCTGACAATAAATGCAATCTTCAATTGCTAATAAAAGATCCTATAAAGCTTCATACATATTAGTAATCATCCTTCCATGATTGAATAATACCTTTTTCTGCTTATCGATAGCCTCTGTGTGTTCTTGATAACTGATATATTCTATTTCTAAACTTTGCATGAATTCTGCCTTCTGCTCCTTAGATGCTCTTGGTGGCTATCAACAATGTGAATTCATGTTACTCAAAATTGAGTATGAACATCTATTTATACTAGTTTAGGTTCAATTCTTGATTCATGCATCACAAGTTAACTCTAGATCCAAAGTTTACAACTTTACCTTGATCTTTAGTTAGATATGCTTTTGATTTGTTAGGATTCTTTAAAGCATTTACATAAATCTTGCATGACCATCAAATTATTATTTAAAACAAAAAAAAACTCTATAAATAGAATTACATTGCTTTATCCATCGTGTAAAACTCAGATCCACAATTTGTGGGTTCTTGATCTGTCTGTCGGTTCTGATGGTTGGTTTTCTTGGTCGTCGGTGTTCCTTTCTTGAACTGGTCATCGGGTATGCCTTTTCTGTTACTTGTTAGTTTTGTTATGAAAACTGTGTCACCGGTAATTCTTGTGGTCGTTGGTGATGCTTTTGGTCATCAGTGATGCTTGTGGTCGCCAGTGATGCTTGTGGTCGCCGGTGATGCTTGTGACTTTTATACTTAGCATTTTTCTCAAAATCTTTGTTCTATCGGGTATGCTTGCATTTCACCGGTACTACTTGTGGTTCGATGGTAATGCTTTTTGTCTGCCGGTAATGCTTTCTGTCTATGTTTTTCCAGTGAGTATACTAATGGAAAAATAATGGCATCATAATACAGAGAGGATATATGTTTTATGGTAGATACTGATTTTACCCATATCAAACCAGTAATACCTAGGAAATCCTGGCTATCTCATTTGGAATATGAAATCAAAATAGGATAGGCTACTGAGTGCATCAAGGCACTATTGAATGAACCAATTGACAAAAAGAAACCAAGATTTGGCACCTATGAAAAAGCCAAACCAAAGATCAAGATAGATCTTACTGTCAAGAAAATCATGAACAAGAAGAACAAAATGGTTAAAAAGTTAACCAAGCAATTTGCAGTCACTGAAGAAGGTGAAGAGGAAATAGAAGGAAAGGAGGAAAAAATAGAAGGATAGTCACCTATCGGTGAAGAGATAGAAAATAATGAATCAGAAGGTACACAATCAGATTCTCCACCTAAGAAAGCAAGAACAACAACTTCTTCCAGAACAAGAAGCAAAACTGCAAAATAATCAACTCCTTCACCACTTAAGAAAGGTAAAGTGAGAACCTACAAGAGAAAAATGGTCTCACCTAAGGAAATATAGACCAAAAGGAGGAAATAGGTTAGGACACAAGAGGATCTAGAAGACTTAGCTATGGATGAAGCTGATGTATAAATACAAAAGGAAAAAGAACCTTTGGTCCCTACAACAATTGATAAAATATGTAAGAATATTTCATAGTCACAATCTATTTATGATCCTAACATTAGGAAATGGTTAAATTTTGATCCAGAGGATCAAAATAAGATAGAAGATGCTATTATAGTCAAAATGTGCAAACATCATTATGTTCCACCATAATTCTCAGAATATGACGTTCCTAAGGAACTATCAGCGAGATTGTCTGCTAGATGGACATTTGCTCTGCATCAAGAAAAATAAATAAGAGAAAGAGTACTTGTTACTCTTATGCCTTCAGATTCAAAGAAGGAAGAAATAAGTAAGATGATGAAGAAATATGAAAAGCAGTTCTCACCAAAAATGAGAGCATATGAATTTCTCAAAGGGAAGCTAATTTATCTTGATCAAGACAACATTAAGAAATGGTGCAAGATACTCAAAAAGCCCATTAAGGAAGCTAGCCTGGAGAAGGAAAAAATCATCATCAAGGATATACAAAATGAATCATCTGTGGAATTGGAAAAAGAAGAGAGTGATCTAGCATGCCCCAAACATACTGAAGTTATAGATGAAGTATGGCCCGACACTACTCTTGACAACACACAGAATGAGGAAAGCGAAAATCCACCAAGTCCAATTCATATTGAATTGAGTAATGAAGAAGAGGTTACCAAAGAAGATTTGATAATAAAAGGTAACATAACTGATGATATCAATGGTGAATCATGGTTGGATAACATTATCAATGACACTACATGAAAATAATTTGCAGAAGAAGTGCAAAAATATGAAGATATCATTGTTGCACAGGGCAATATCGATGGACATGATACAACTATTGACGCTGCAGAGGTCAATACACCAACCAACATGAACATTTTGATACAAGCAATTGATATTGAATCAAGTCAGGAGAAATAATCTAAGAAAGATGATGATATACCCAAGGACATGGGTAATGAACAAAATAAAAATGCATCAGATACTCCAAAAGAGACAGATACAGAGATGAAAGATGCAATCGACACTCAGAAAGAGGTGTCTATTGAAAAAGATAAAGAAGAAGATAATAAAATAGATGAAACATTGAGAAAAGATGAAGAAAAAGAAAAGAGTGAAGAAGTCAAGCATGATGAAAGAATGAAAGAAAAGGAAGATAAATCTGTTGATACACCAAAGGCCAATGAGGAGACGTCTTCACAAAACCATCTAGTGGACTCATAATAGAAGCAACAAGATGCCTCATCTTCTCGACCCTCACCCACACAATCCATCCAATCTCAAGGTCTACAAATGGTAGTGCACCAATCTACCAAACAGCCAAAGAAGAAAAAGAAAGCAATGAAGAAAAATATCTTGGCGGTCACACTTGATGAGGTAATTGAAATAACCAAGTGGGATGTATCCACTTTAGATACTGAAGCACTTCAAAAGTTTGGAGTAATGTATCAGAGAAAAGAAATTCAAGAGAAAATGAAAAAAGGCACACAAGGAAGCCCAAGCACTTGATAAAGCAAGGGACATTCTACATCAACTTGTTCCAGATATCAAAATTGAAGATAAGATATCAGTCATGGAACAAATAGAAGTTATTACTGACACCATCACAAATCAAAATGTTGATGCAGAGAAGGCAATGGAAGAACAAGCAGAGATGAAGTATCAACACAAACTAGTTGAGAAAATCAGCCAAGAAGTGACAGAGAACAAGGCAAAGCTATCTGAAATAGCAAGTGAATTAGAACCTATGATTGCTGAATCTGTTACCTTAGTTCAGAAATTGTGCACATTAGAAAATTTTGCAAAAGAAAATTGTGATAAGTTGTCACAACTTGATTCAGATCTAACAGCTAGTGCACTGAGTTTTACCTCTGATGCAAACACAATAAAGTTGCATCATGAAAAGATCACAAAGGTAAAAAAATTATGACAAGAAATTTGGGATGCAGTGACACAATTCAAAAATGAGGTTACAGAGCTACAAGCTCATATTTTTCCCAACCTCACCACTCTGCAACAACATATAACAGATGCATGAAATCTAATGAAAACCCCAGAAATGTCTGTGGTAGACAGTATATATGACATGCATGTGAGGATATCACTTGAGCATATGGCTCTTGAGAATTTAAAGGAGAAATGGGAGAAAATGATGGAGGAAATCAAAGCCTCACACTCTCAC
>MU227395.1:222985-235422 GCA_018584345.1 Thuja plicata | reverse complement strand
ATTCCTTTCTCATTTCATTAGCAAAGGATTTGCATAACAATTCATTTCCCCCAAAAATGATATCATCAACAAAAATTTCAGCAATTAGGATATTACCATCAGTATCTTCTTTTAAGTACAGATTGATATTTTCACTTGTTCTAACAAATTTTATGCTAATGAGATATGAGTGAAGTATTTCATACCAGGCTCTCGGTGCTTGTTTCAATCCATACAAGGATTTTTGTAGTCTACATACCATGTTTCTCTTGTCTAGATCAACAAACCATTTTGGTTGTTCAGTGTATACCTCTTCTTCTAATATTCCATTTAGGAATGCAGATTTGACATCCATTTGGTATACCTTGAATCCTTTAAATGCAACATAAGTAAGTAAGATTCTAAATCCTTCTAGTCTAGCAATGGGTGCAAAGGTTTCTCCATAATCAATACCTTCTTCTTGTGCATATCCCTTGCATACTAATCTTGCTTTGTTTCTAGTGACTTCTCCATTCTCATTCATCTTGTTTCTGAATATCCATTTGGTACTGATGACATTATTGTCATATGTTCTTGATACTAGTGTCCATGTATTGTTATTCTCAATCTGTTCTATCTCTTCATTCATAACACTAACCCATTCTTCATTCTCAAGTGCTTTTTTAATAGATTTAGGCTCAAAATCACAAAGTAAACATCTGGTGTTAAGTGACTTACTTCTTGTTCTTTTTCCAGCCTTTTTCTCTCCTATGATTTGGTTCTGTGGATGATGTCTTTAGACGTACTTGGAAATTTTTGGTTCATCTTTGTTTTCATAATTCTGATCATCTTCTTCACCTTCATTTTCATCTCCATTGTTCAGAACATCATCTTGAGTATTATCATGATCAGTGGTGATTTCAACTTGATGCTCGGGTGCTATGTTTTGATGCTTGGGAGCAGCACACTGTTGCTCAGGTAGAGTGTTAGGTTCTATATAAACAAACCTGTTTTATTCCTCTGGTTCCTTTTTTCTTTCCTTATCATGTTGTCAAAGTTCACATGATACAATCTTTTGTGACACAACCATAATTCTTTGTTTCTAGCCATCAAACAAGTGGTGTTAGTGTCATCAAGATAGAAAAGGTTACCTTTTGTCTACTCATCGGTACCAATCAACCTTCCTAATTCATTGTAGATCTTTTCCTTCTTATTTTCAAATGCTACTCTGTGACCTGAATTGTTCAACTGAGAAACACTTAAGAAATTGTAATTCAGTCCTTTAACCTAGTAAGAATTTTCACATTTAATCAGGTTATTCAACATTATGGTTCCTTTACCTTCAACTGGACAAGGTGTATCATTTCTCATTCTTACTGAACCACCATTATAGTATTCAAAAGTTTCAAACTTTTGTTTGTCACCAATCATATGGTGAGTGCAGCCACTCTATATGATCCAGACATTATTTTTACTAACTTTAGATATGAGTGCAGTTTCTACATACCTTTCTTCATCTTCATCTGAATCATCCTTCATGGCTACAAATACCATCTCAATGTATTCTTCTAATTCAGTGTCGGTGTCATCAACTCTGTTCTCAGCTAGGTAACAATCTTTCTTCCCTTTGTCCTTGTATTCTCAGGTATCTCTCTTTTCAGATTTTCAGTTGCTTTGGTAATCTCCATTTTCACCTTTGTCAAACTTTTTCTCATAAGGTCTGTCATTTGCTCTATCATATTTTTGTTGGTTTGGACATCTTGTAGCAAAGTGTCCAACCACTTTAGAATTGAAACATACAAGTGGTAATTTACCTTTGTATCTGCCTTTGCCTCTCTGCAATATTCTTGCCATTAGTGCTCCAATTTCATCAAGTCCTTGATCCTCATTATCACTGTCACTATTATTTCACTGTCTCCTCTTCAAGTACACCTCCAACTCCTCGGATAACAACTACTACCTCTTTAATTCTGCAGCTATACTGAGTAATATTTTCTCCTTCTCTCATCCTTAGGTCATCAAACCTCCCTCTTAGGATTTCTGCCTTTTCTCTAAGTATGTTGGCATCTCCTCCATGTACAAGCTTCAATTTATCCCACATTTTCTTTGCAGAGGTGCAAGTTTTGACATCTTCAAACTCAGCATCAGAGAGTGATGATGCAAGTTCTATCATCATGCAATTATGTTTATGCTTGAATCTTAATTTCTCAAGAGTATGAGGTCTTGTAGGAAACACATATTTAATATCTAAGTATTGAACAATATCATTTCCAATACCTAATAGGTGGATTCTTATTCTTCTTTTCCATGATGCAAAGTTGTCTTTATTCAACTTGGGCATATCTTGTTTGTTCATCTTGTGATCTTTTGCTTAAGCTGTTAAACTCCCTTTCTAAGCACACAAGCTCTGATACCAATTGTTAGTAATAACTAAGAGGGGGTGGGGGGGGAGGGGTGAATCAGTGGACCCAAAAATATTCCAATAATCAACCCTTAAAACTTAGTACCACAATACTATACCTCTAGTTATCTTCAGTCGTATAAGATGAATGCCTCCAAATACTTATATCAAATTACTACTGCTTGGAATGCTTTGTAAAAACTTCTACTATAGATTTACCGAATAACAGTCTGTTAATTTACTAAAAGACAGTAAATTATCTAGAGTATACCGATCAATCCAATTAAGTTAAGTGTAATGCAAAACACTAAAGTAATGACTCATAGACACATTGACACATGGATTTTTAATGTGGAAACCCTATTAAGGTAAAAAGTACTTGGGATTGGTAACCCAAATTTTTCACTCTTCTACAGTGAGATCAGTGAAGATCCAACCCTGTTAAAGGTTACAAACACACTGTTAGGTGTGAAATTCTTAGAGGATTTAAAATTTTAGTCTGTCACTTGATATCGGGCATCTCTATGCTACCTTCCTTGATCAAACACTCACTTGGCCTGTCAATAGGTATCTGAAATCTCATGCTATCTTCATGATCAAACTTTTTGATACTCCATTGGATGTATCTCAATATAGAAAGGGTCTTTAAATCCCACTCAGTTAAGAGACTCTCTAAATCAATAGTTAAACTAAAACAGTATGATCTATTCACATATATAACTTATACTTGTAGATTTTCATATCTATTATAATCTCCCAAAACTATTCTGATCAATATAAATCTATTTATACCTTTGCTCCACTTTGATTCTGCTCGGTGATGCTATGCTCTATTGCTCGGTGTATGAATAATTCTTTAGCTCTATTCTTAGCTTGTTGATCAACACTGTATGAATTTTCTCTTCAACATCCTCTTTTCCTTTTCTCCCCACACTAGTTCGTAATGAATTGAGTTGTCTCTTAAATAGACATGATATCACCATTGTTAGGTTCTTGATTTTATTGATCTTGGCATGATCCACAATTCTCACCAATCAGATTTAAAACCAAACTCCTATTTTATCTCGCTGAGATCTTCTTTCCAACTGGACAAAACAACTTTTAATCATTTACTTATCTCTGGCTTATCTTGTCGATGAAAACAATGATAACTACCAGTTAACTCTTTAGTTAGCTCTGCCAACTAGATATTTTTTCATTTCTGAACTCCAGTTAATTTTGGTTGAACTCTCTGATAGCGTCGGTCAACATTCCAGTTCTCCTCAGGCTTCTCGGTCGGTTTACACTATGTTTCTGGCCATCGGGTTTGCTTGTGGTTTTGCTCATCGGTAATGCTCGACCATTTTCTTTCTCGGGCATCATTGTGACTTGACTATCGGCGATTTCTATTTGTCAAGTTCCACTGACCATCGGTGTTTGTAGTCACTTTGTGAATGCTTATCTTTTATGCATTACATAAAGCATAATCTTTTATCTCTCTGATTCTCTAAAGTCTTTGACACTTTGATTATAACCGATTAGATAATATAAAGTTGACATCAATGAAAATACAATCCATTAACTGATTTAATGTCTTGCATTATCCTTTTTCATTTCAGTGATCAACTTAACATCTTCAAACATTCAATCAGTTATATGTCATTATACTGAGGGAACCAATGTTGAATAAACCACTATGCATAATCGGTTTTTATGCAACCATCAACTACATGATATCTCAATCCCAAGCAAGACGTGACATCCCAAATATATCATCACAAAAAATTGATAGTTTACTTGTGGTCCCCATATGGATCTCTCTTTCTATTCTCGTGCATATAAAGCCAAACCCTGTGGTACTCCCTGGATTCAACCAAACTGTCATAGAACTCAATGGAAGAAAATTTTCTCAATAATAAGAGGATTCCTACCTATCATCCATCAAGGCATAAAAATGTAAGGTAAGTCTAGATCATCCTCTCACCATGCTTCACATCTAAGGTAAGGTTGCCACACAACCTGATCCATATCATTAAGAATACAATGCTAGTAATTCATCTTGCCCAAATGAGGCTAGAAAATTACTCCCTTATATAGGTAGCCATAATCCATCTGGGATCTCTCTCATAACAATGGGTCTATTCACATGAATATGCTCTAATTTACACAACTGTAGTATAACTGCACCTGCAGAAAGTGCGACACCCTATCGATAAACAACATGGTGTAACTCATGATATAATTGAGCAAGAACACAAGATCCCAAATCAAATATTCAAGGCTACACAATCATGTCATCTAGTATCCTACCCTATCCAACTACAAATCCATGACCTCGGCGATCAGGGAGAAGGAATCTGTCAATCAATGATCCCAATACTGCTGGAAGTAGAGGGAATGAAACAAAATAAGCCCAAGGAATGGTCTGATCACCAATATTCATATAACCAAAGATGCGTCTGCACGCTGTGCCATCATAAACCTAATCATAGTAAACAAGATCAACCTATGTAGGAATCCTCAACAATCTATACACATCATCGGGGGTGATTATCATCTCACCCATAGACAAATGGAATATTATAGTTTGAGTGCCAACGCTAAACCATAGCGGTCAGTAAACCACGGTTCACTTGGAACTGAGGCATCTCTAATAGGAAAGACAATCCACATTAACAAATAACTGGTCAATTCTGGGGAGATAACTGGTCAACCATATCAAGGGGCCATAGAGGAAAACTACAAATATATAATCTACAAAAATGAACCTATTTTGAAATCAAGTGCAATGTTAGTAATATCATCTAAATGGATCATAACAAGTCAATCAAGATATCCTATCATCGTATCACTCGTCTAGAGCACATTAAATTTCTTCCTAACTCTATATCATGAGGACACAAAAAAATCAATTATCCTATCAACCTATCAGGATTGACATCATACAAAATTCATCAAAATGATCGAACTAACATCAAAACACTTGTTTTTAATCACAACATCAGGCCACATCAATCAATCAACCAATCATACTTACTGACAAATCAGATGACATGCTTAATCAGGTTAAAATTCAACAAAGAAGCCTACACATCACTATATCTCATCTTACACATAGCAAGGTGTACGTGTCATTTTATCAGCTAGTAAGTGCTATTACACATATCATGTGCGCTACAATAGGTTGTATGTGCTAGATTTCCTAGCATGCAGTATTCAAATTCAACCTGTGCGCTAGAAGAAACATCATTTTGCATTCGGGTTTAGTACACACTACTCAATCTATCGTACAGGCTAAAATATAGCTAGGGAACTCATTTATATGTGCTATTTTGCACTACCCTACATGCTATTTCATTCCACGGATGCATTAAAATATAGTTCTGCACTATTAAATTTCATTCTATGTGCTACTTCATGAAAAAAAACAAAAACCTAATGTTTTAACGCCTAAATATCCAAAAACATTGTTTTAAATCAACAAATTGATCAACGGGGAAGGATTCAGCTACTCATGAGAGGTCCATAATCTGTTGGATGCTTGAATATATACCCTCACTTGAATTTGTGCTCACAAATTGGGACCACCATTGCGATCAAATTACCAAGTAATTTCAGAGGTCAAGAGGGTAAAAAGTGAAAATGATTGATGAAAATGACCTTTTTACCCCTATATATACTCTTTGACCTAAAGGGAAGGTATTTTTACCCCTATTTTTATCAAAATCTTAAAAATTCATCAATAGGTCATCATCAAACATTTCATTATCATAAATCAAATCAAATTTTAGGTCTATCACACAAATTTTTATCAAAACAATTTCAATTTCATTTCCAAGGGGGCAAGATATCATCAGAGCGGGAAATCAACGAATCAAATAAGGGGCATCAAATTTTCAAAATCATCATCAATGGGGCATCTCAATCAGGTTGTTTTTCAAACCATGGCATCATATCAGGAAATTTATTCATCAAAATTAGTGGTATTAGTGAATCAGTCATCAAGATCAGATCAGACATCAGTTAATCAAACATCGAACATTCTTTGAACCAACACACTTCTCACATTGATTCAAAGAGGGGTATTTGTAGACACCTAAAATTGGTGAAGTAAAATAAAGTAAAGAGAAAAGTGAGAAATCAAGCAAAAATCATGAATTAATTGAAAATCAAAGCTATTGGATTAATTAAACCAAAAATATTAAATAATTATACAATTGATTTTAATCAATTAATTGTATAGTTTAAATAAAATTAAATCCAACTCATTCAAGGGTAGACATGGCTAAAATAAATCAATTAACAATTCTTATTATTCTCTCCCATCACACGGGAAAAATTCAAATAGACCAATGAGAATGGAAGAATGAGCTCACATGGATCAAGGAAAAATTGATTCTACACCACTCATCTTGAGGTGCATCTTGGCCCTTCATTTTTTCTTCTTGTCTCAACACTTGAAACCAAGCTTTACTTTGTCTCAACCTTTGAAACCATAAACTCAACCCTTGGCTAATCATGAGTCAACCTAACTCACTTTTAACTCCCCTTCCTAATCTTGGAAATCCTATAAATCGGAGTGCATCTTAGAGAAAATCATCCAATTATCTAGAGCATCATTACTATAGGAAATTCATTTCATAATCATAGGATTTAATTTATGACTTTTCATTGTAGTGATCTTAATGGATAAATTATAGTGTATTTGAGCTATGATAGGGTAGAATTGCATCATACAAAGCTTAACTTCTCATTCTAGGACTGTCACTAATGTATGCTAAGCTGAGAGAATTTGATTAAATTTTCTAGATAAGGAACCATGAGATGCTTCTTGGTTGTATTTTTTTTTCAATACCTTAATTATTTAGATTTCATAATTGAATTGATTATTTTTGTAAACTAATTTCATGAATATATTTCTTATATACAAGTGTCTTTACTCCGTATTGAAACATTTCATATGAAAGGAATATAAAGTATAATAATGTTTTGTCTATCTGTGTCATTTTGTGTCATGGATATGTGTTAATAATTTTTATGCTTTCTTTCAAGGAAGTAATTAAATGTCTTAAAGTCATTTATAGTGAAATGTTGAGATGTAGAGTAAATTTTTTATAGTAAGTCATGTCATACTGATTTAATTAAATGCAAGACATTACTTATTAATGTAGCTTTGAGTTATCTTGAAGGTTTTTCATTAGAGTGCATATATCTTGTAATGTTTTGAATCTATTGCAAAATGGAATAGGTTTTGGTCTAGGATGTGAAGGAATATTTTTAAGAATTAAAAAATCAAATTGAAAACCATTTTACTTTTTTTTGTAGGATCAGTAGGAATATTGTAGTCTCACTCTTAGAAATACTTGAAATCACAAATGGGATTGTGCGTTAAAATGATGTAACATTAAGACTCATTACTTTAGGCCCGAGAATAATCCACTTGTGATATTTGTGGTTATTTTTCATTTAGAATGTATGCTATCTTGTATACAAATATAAGAAACATGAAAGCCCTCTTGAGTTAGTGGAGCTCAAAGTGAAGAAGGATTTATGCCTTGTTGATTTTTGTTCTCTTGTCTTCAATAATTGAATAGAGTTGGATAAGTTGTCAAAGTTTTCAAGCCTATAGTCCAAGTCTTTTGAATTTCACTTAGGATTGAAGGTAGCAAGAAAAAATTCTAAAAAAATGTGCAAACCCATTTTTTATTTTTAGTTGGGGGGGATTTGAATGTTTTTTGATTAATATTGATTTCTATGCATAATATTTTTGATTGTGGAAAACATAGTTTTTGAAGGGAACCGTAACCCTATACAACATAGCAAAAGATAGGAAGATTAAGGAAAAACCAATAAGGAACAACTGGGTGGAACAAAATATGACATTACAACACCTCCCCAAAACTAACAGCCAACAAAAAACAAAGAATACCTCACAACAAAAAATAGACCTATCCAGACAGACATAATAAGAAACACTTTTCATGAGATCAGCAATGTCCTCCTTCAGCAGGTCATATTTCTTGATAGAATCTCTGAGATTATCAATATATTTAGAGCTAACCATCTTATTTTTTTAGTGTTTTATCTAGTTCTAGAGCCAGAGCTAGCAGAATTGGTGCCTTTGTCATCGACATCTTCAACATTAATGGGGTTAGAATTTCCCTCCAACACAACCAAAAGTGATTGCAGATTATCAGTTGTCACCTTCATACCTTCGTAGTTCCGCTTCATGATCCTACTGAGGGTTTCCTCAATGCTTTAGATATGGCTAGAAGTAGTCTACAGATGGAAGTTGACCAACACATTAATTTTGAGTTCTAGTTTTTCCATCAGCCCCTTCACATCCCCTCCAGTGCAAACATCTTGGCCATCTTTAGTATTTGGCTTAGCCATCAACAATGCAATTTTATCCATTCTATCCTCTAGCTCTACTTGTTTGGTACTGAAGTCTCTAATTTATTCATACACCCAAGTAATCATTTGAATGTCAATATCAACATGATCTTTTTCAGCCTGCATAAACCTACACATAGAATTGATCTTCTCATTAGTTTCCTCTTGAATTTTCTCAGGTTTTTCCTTGTCACCTTCTTCCCGATTCTTCAACACTGTGCTTTTTTCTCCAGCTTTATCTGATTTACCCCTAGACATAGACATTTTTTTTTAAAATCTCAGAGTCTTCATAGTCCACTAGAATAGTAGAACCAAGAGCATTCTGAACTTTGTTTCTTGACTCTAGCTGAGTCAAAATAGCCGTATTGACCTCAACATTGGGAGTAGTAGCAATATCAGTCACGTTAGGGAACAAGTTAACATGGACTTTTTTCTCCACAAAAGTCTCCATGAGACCTTCCTCCTCTAGAACCAATTCATCTTCCAGGTCTTCAGTGTCCATATCCCTTGGCTTGTCATTCTCACCATTATGACTCTCCGTGTTCGAAGTATACTCTGCAGCTTCTTCCCCAGTTCTCTTTTCTGCTTCTTCTTGGCGTGAGGAAACACCGATATCTTTATCCTCCTCCTACACTTCTATTTCATCTTCAGTGTCCATACTAGCCTCCTCTATGAGGAACTTGGCCACCTCAATCTTCTCATTTTTTGAGGTTCTCTTGGGATTTTTCTTGGTGGAGTTAGTCTCAACCGTGAGAGTTCTTTTAACCTTGCTATCTTTTCCCTTCGCACTCACCGGGGAAGGAACCTACAACTTAAACTTTGCATAATCATAGATGAGAATAATAATCCCGTCATGTAAGATAGGATTTTCAGGGATTTTCCTATTCTCCAAGATATTCGAGCCTAAGGACTCCAACAACCAAAAAGCAAACAAAATCTTCCTTTTATACCTAAAATGGTTGATCATCATAAAATGAAAATTATAAACCCTAGTGAAGCGGAATTCAAGAGTGAAATATTGCATAAGAGCCTTAGAAATTTTCCCTTAAATCAGTTTCATGTGGCCACACAGGTAAAAATCCCCACTCTGCTTGACAAGGAGTGCTTTTTCCTCAATGGTTTTGGGGAAATACATGGCCGCATTCTAGGCCATAACACGACCTCTATAATATTTCAAACCAGACATACTCATACTCGTAATTTCAGAAATAAGCTTATCATTAACCTTAAAGGTCTTACCACATAGAGAAACATTGCCATCATTCCAACTATCAACAAATTATCTAGAAACATCTTTGTCATACCCATGAAACCTCTCCGTGTAATTGGTGACTCCACCCTATTTAAGAATACTCCACACCTTTTCCTCTTTTTTCCACTTGCAGATAGTGGGTTCTTTACATTTGAGTTTACCTGCCATGATCACAAAGAATGAAGAACATGAAGGATACACAGTGGAAAAAAAACTATCAGAGGAAACAATCAAATAGTAGAGCATAGGAATAATAATGAAAGTGATGCTTTTAATAAGTTTGAAAAGACCCTTCACTTGGAAAATATCATATTTGGAGTAATGATTTACCTGACCTTCATGTGTGCTAGACACCTATGTGATTCTTTTTAACAAATTACCTTTCCTTGTCATCATTAGTACTAATTAATCCTTGATTCTGATGGATTTGGTTGTACCTTATGAGGCTCTAGACTTCATATTTTAACTCATCTTCACCTTGCCAAAATATGACATCATCACTTTGTACACCCAAATTAGCGAAGTTATCAGCCACAACATTAGTTTCTCTAAATGCATGAGTGACATAAGTAGCCTTGAAACTACTTAAAATGATTTAAATTTGAACTATGATGTGACTAATATTCCAAGAGAGATTATGATTTCCTTTAATGCAATTAATTATAATCATTGAGTCACCTTCAAGCCAAAGATTATTGCAATTTTTATTCTTCGCCACCTTACAGACCTAAAGGGAAGCCATAGATTTGGCCATGTGGCTAGTTTTTATGCCAATGGGAAGGGCCACAAAAACAACACAAGTTCCATGAGAGTTTTTTTATGATGCCACCACAACCCACTTTTCCTGGGTTCCCTTTTGCAGCCACATCAAAATTAGCCTTGAACCAACTTGCTAGGGGGAAGACCACACAACATAATCCTATTTGTTACTACCATGGGTTCCAATAGAGGAGAAATTCCAATTATTTATAATATTCTTGTCTTTGAAACCTTCCATTAGGGCAGGTTTCAGATCACAAGCCATCTAAATATTCTCAATAATTTTCCTAATAATTTTAGAGCCTACCACGTGGGTAGTGGAACTGTCATTTCTAAATATCTAGTTGTTCCTCTCCTTCCAAATTATCCAGATAACATGGGGGTAGTTAGGTTCCATAGTAATTTCCCCAGTAGGTGAGAGACAAGAGAACACCATTGGGAGACTAAATTAGAGATGAAGTTTTGGAGAACCCATTTAATGTTCCAATTCTGCATAACAATTGACCAAACCTCTCTAGAGAAAGAACAATGCAAGAGAAGGTGGGTAGATGTCTTAGCAGCTTGGGTGCACATGTAACATCTATTAGGAAGCATCCATCCTCTCTTAGAAAGATTATCAATAGAGAGTATATTATCCTGGACAAATAACCAATAAAACATCTTAATCTTAAGGATGAGATAGGGGATCCAAACCTTATCCCAGAAGGGCGTAGAGTCCTTGTTGAAAGAGATGGAGAAAGATGAGGAAATAGAGAATCTTCCATTTAGTTTGGGGGATTAGATCAGCTAATATTCCCTAGTATCTTTAACCTCCCAAGGGATCAGGTCAAGATTAATAGCTTTGAGATCTACGGAAATGTCACTGAGTTGTACACACTTGTTATCCCTTCAGTAGTTAGCAACTTGCCTGCCAAACCTAGTGATACAAGTTTGGACAAGAAGGGAATTTAAGCATACTGAATGAGAGGTTTATCTTTGATCCAAGGGTCCTCCCAAAATTTTATTTTAGTGCCATTACCAACCCTCCATCTAGCACCTTTAGCCGCAAGAGATATAGCTTTTAGAACACTATTCAAAATAAAGGATCCATGCACATTGGTAGGTGAAGAGAGGAAGTCACCTAAAGTAAGAGAATCATAGAGGTATTTAAATTTGATAATTCTATTCTATCCTTTCTCTTCATCAAAGATTCTCTGGATCTATTTTGCCAGCAAAGCTTGATTGAAATATTTGACTTTTCTAATGCCAAGGCCTCCGTACTTAAGAGGTTTACACACATTATCCCATGCCAAAAGGTGGATTCTATTCTTTTCCTCAATTCCAGACCACAAAAATATCTTCTACAACCTCTCAATAGAATCAAAAAACTTTGGGGGGATACAAAATAGACTAAGAGCATACACGGGGAGATTCTGGAGAGAATATTTAAGGAGCAGGACCTTCCTAGCTTGGCTAAGAAGAGCTCTTTTTCATCCAACAAGTTTGTGATTAACTCTATCTATGATATCATTCCAGAAGGACTCTTGAGGTTTCAAACAGAAAGGGAGGCCCAAGTAGACAGAGGGGAAGTGATGCAGGAGCATCTTGGGTGTAAGGACAATCTTGCATCACCCAAAAATATGTGTTTTTCTATTCAATAAGGGCTATTTTGTACAAAGTTGCTATTTTTGGAAACTTACTATTTTTAGTAAGTTG
>MU227395.1:191505-213096 GCA_018584345.1 Thuja plicata | reverse complement strand
TGAATTTCATTGCCAGATCATCTGTATTGGCGAAGTTATTAAGGATTTACTGTTGAGATTTTAGGGTGCAAAATCTTTGAGCTCAATTTTTAGGACCTTAGAGGCTCCAGATCGAGGTCAAACCCCTGGAAAACTGGCGCTTTGCAAGTTAGGCACTGTAGATCGCGATCTCCCCTTTCCAGAAAGTGGCTATAATAACCAAACGGAGCTACAGTTCAAAAGTTATGGCTTTCAGAAGTTGGGTTACCTAATCTCATATTTTGTAAATATTTAAAGCTGGCCCTTTTGTAATAAAAGTGAAAATAAATTAAATGCTAAGGGTAGTCGGCCTTAATGGCTAGATTTCTGGAACCTTCTCGGGCAGTGGAAATTGCCTATATAAAGAAGGCCCGTAGTGTTGTCTAGGGCAGTTCTAGGTAGGTCTGGGTAATAATTTGAGGCTTTGTCCTATAGAATATTGTAAGGGGAATGCCCATGTGGCTTTGCATATTGTAATTCTGAAAGTTTGTAATTCCACATTTGTGGAGATAATAAGAAGCCCATTTTCTATTCTTGAAAATTGTTGTTGCTTCTCTGTTTCTGTTATGTGTTTGTGGCATTAAGGGGAGCACCCTTCATTAGGAAGGGAGAGATCTTACATCCCAGTATGGTATCCATATTCTAATATCAATGTGGGGGAGTGTTAACAAAAAAAAAGAGCTTTCTCCTAGTTGCTAAGCTACCCCATAGCGGAAGAGTAAGTGTTAAGAGTCTGCTTGACAGTTCTTGTTAGAATAGTCCCAAAGGATAAATGAAAGGGGGGGGGAGGTGAATCAGTTATCAGTAAATTTAATTATTTTTTACTTCCTTAACTTCAGAATACAATAAAGTAAATGCTTAATTAGATAACACAGTACACAACACACAATTTGATTACGGGAAAACCAAATGGTAAAAACTCCGAGGGGAATTAGCACCCACAATGAACTATACTTGTTTATAATAATCCCTGTTAGAAGATATTTCAACCCTATTAGGAGTTGTAATTACAATGAAATAAGTATAGTGACCTGGTTAAGGGTCTGAACCTGTTAGGAGTCTTCTAAAAATAACCCTATTAGGGGTGAGGACTCACTGTCCAAAAGCTCACTGCTTCAATGGTGAAGGCTACAACCTTCTCTAGAATAGATATGCACTATATCTGATGATGAACTATAGAGTAGACCTGCTGTCTTGATCATTTCCAATGTATTGTAATCTTCTATTTCTTCTTCACATAGAATCTTGATGAATGAACCTCAACTGATATTCTGCCTTGTACATTTTCTGTCTCTTTCCGTATCATTCACACTTAGCGTAACACACATGACTTGCTATAAGTATCTTTCTCAAAGTATGAGATCATGGGACCTATAAGACAACTCTTCATAACATCCTTGTCAGCTCTACTAAGCACGCAAATAATATTAAGTTCACGCAACATGAACTAAATAGACGTGACGCTTCACTAAGTCGGCCTCACCAAATTATCTCTAACTTTGTAATCTTCTTGAAACATGTTTGGTGCCTTTAGATAAATATCATAAACTCATAACTAATCATGAATATTCACACGCATATCCTGAAGATGGGCACAAATCAAGAAACACATTACATACGTCGGCTCTGAATAGATACTCTTCCAAAACTGTAACTGCCAATAATAGAATTACACAACCTGACTCAAACATCATATCTAGATCTGTGTTTATGAATGTAACATACTAAACATGTCTTCAACATGTATCTAACCATGCAAGGATTCATATCATCATTCTGATAAGTACATACAGAATCACTACTGTGTATTATATGTTGTCATCAATGACAAACATACAATCAATCAACTGTATGAAACAAATCTCCAAAAATCTCCTCCTTTGAAATTGATGGCAACATATGATATTAAAAACATCCTCTGTTCATGGTGTCCTCTTTCTTATACAATATTCTCAATATCCTCATCGAGGATTAATCTACATTGCTCCAGTTCTTCTGACTAGTTTTATACTCCCCCAGAATATATGCTCCCCCTTACTATAAACTCCCCCTTTGACATTAATGGCAAAGGGTGCCATAAATAATTAGGCACAGGTACTACTCCAGAAGTAGAGTAGTCAACCATTCATCAGTCACTAAGGACTGATGTTCTTGCTACTTTATCTAATCAGACTCAACAGAGGGAATTACTCCCAACTTATCTCTGAGATACTCAAAAGTATCCTTTGATAAAGGCTTTGTGAAAATATTTGCCAACTATTCTTTGGTGCTCACATAGTCCAATTTCACTTCTTTATCTGCAACCCTTTCTCTGAGAAAGTGGTACTTGATCTCTATGTGTTTTGTCTTTGCGTGCATCATAGGGTTCTTAGACATGTTAATAGTGCTAATGTTATCATAGTGAATAACAATAGGATAATCAACCTAAATACCAAAGTCTTTAACCATCTTCTTGATCCAAACCATGGTTGAACACTTCAGTGCTGCTACAATATATTCAGCTTCTGCTGTTGACTGAGAAATATAGTTCTGCTTCTTGCTTGTCCAATAAACCAACCTGTCTCCAAGAAATACTGCTCCTCCTGACATACTCTTTCTATCATAAATACAACTGCCCAATCTATATACACATCAAGTTGTACATTCTCTGATTTAGGATACCATAAACCATAGTCTATAGTTCCCTTTAGATATCTGAATATCCTCTTAATTGCCATTAGGTGATTCTGCTTGGGTTTACCTACAAATCTTCCAATAATGCCAACTACATTAGATATGTTAGGTTTAGATTGAGTTAGATAAATGAGTTTTCCAATCATAGATTTGTACAATTTTTTATCAACTGCTATGGAATAATCGTCTTTTGAAAGCTTGCTTCCTGTTATCATAGGGGTACATACTGGCTTACATTATTACATCTTAAAGGTCTTCAATATTTCCATCACATATTTTGATTGATTAATGAATATACCTTTATCTGTTTGCTTTACATTTAGTCCCAAAAAGTATTTTAATAGGACCAATCATGCTCATTTCAAATTCATTCTACATTTCTTTTTCAAATGTTGTACTAAGCTTGTCATTACCTCCAAAGATAATGTCATCAACAAATATAGCAACTAGTAGTAATCCATCAGGTGTCTCTCTTATGAAGAGGTTACAATCTGCTACACCTTTCTTCAATCCAATCTTGGTAAGATAACCATCAAGTCTCTCATACCAAGCTCTTGGGGCTTGTTTAAGACCATAGAGTGCTTTCTTCAATTTTCATACCATGTCTGGTTTATCTGAAAGATTAAATCCCTCAGGCTATTCTATGGAGACTTCCTCCTTCAAGTCACCATTCAGAAAAGCTAACTTTACATCCATTTGATAAAATTTAAAGTCTTTGAATGTTGCATAGGCCAAGAACAATTTAATGGCTTCCAGTCTTCTCACAGGGGCAAATGTATCAGTGTAGTCTATTCCTTCTCTCTGCGCATATAATTTACATACCAAATCTTGCTTTGTTTCTTAATACTGTACCATCTCCATTCATCTTGTTTCTGAATACCCACTTTGTTCCAATCACATTTTTGTCACTGGTTCTAAGGACCAATTCCCATGTATCATTCTTAATTATCTAATCTAATTCTTCTTTCATTGCATTCTTCCAATCAGAATCATTACAAGCATCTTCAAAACTTAAAGGTTCAATCGATGAGAGTAAACATACCTCTTCATCCATTGCTATACTTTTTTCTTTTGATCTGGTCAAAACACTGCTGCTCTGATCTCCAATGATATCATCTTTAGAGTGGTATCTAGATGTGAAGTTAGGAGCCTTAGGTGTTACTTCTTCCTCTTTAATTTTTTATTCTTCTCTGCTTGATTCAGGGTCATTGCATGAGACATCAATGCAATCAAATATTTCTTCAATAATAGTATCTTTGCTGCTAGGCCTGGGTTCATCTTCGTTCATAGGTGCATATTCATAGTATCTTTCTTGAACCATAAACTTCTCATCAATTTTTACATGAGTACTTTCAATTACCTTTTTCAATCTCAAATTGAAACATCTATATGCTTTTCTTTTTGTAGAATAACCAAGGAAAATACCTTCATCACTCTTGGCATCAAACTTACCAACACCATCATCTCTCTTGATGTAGCAATTGCTACCAAAGATTCTGAAATACTTTACTGTCGGTACATTACCAAACCAAAGTTCATAGGGTGTCTTATCTGTGCCTGGCCTCAATTGAGTTATGTTGATAGTATATACTACTATATTTACTGCATCTCTACAATATGTGTGCAAAAATTTTCCTTCAATCATCATAGTGCACGCTATATCAAGTATAATCTTGTTCCTCCTTTTTTCAATCCCATTCTTTTGAGGGGTTCTAGGAGCACTTTACTATCTTTTTATTCCATGTTCTTCACAGTAATCATAAAACTGATCAGAAGTGAACTCTCCTCCTCTATCAGGTCTCAGACATTTTAGTTTTAATCTAGATTCATTCTCAACCTTAGCTTTGAATATTTTGAACTTCTCAAAGGCTTCAGATTTCTCTTTTAAGAATGCAACCCACATCATCCTTGAAAAATCATCAACAAACAAAATGAAATACCTTTCTCCGTAGTATGATCTTGTTCGGGCAGGACCACATAAATCTATATACACTAGGTCTAATTTGTTTTCAGCTAAGTTCTGCTTGCTTCTTAAAGAACTCCTTACATGATTTACCATAACACATTCCTTGCACATTGTGTCAACTGGTCTTGCAATACTTCGAAGGTCTATGATTGCCTTGACATTACTTATCTTTACTATGTTATCAAAATTGATATGATAGAGTCTCTTGTGCCATAACCAACTGTCATCCACTTTTGCAACAAAATAACTTACATTAGAATTGAGCTGAAAAACATTACCTTTTGTTTTAGAGCTGATGCAATCATGTCTCCATCCTTGTTGTTAATGATGCACTTGTTATCTTTGAAATCCAAATGATAACCTTTGTCAAGTAGCTATCCAACACTTAGCAAGTTATGATGTAATCCATCAACATATAGAACATCATCTGTCTTGTTATTTGCATCCAAGGTGATAGAACCTCTGGCTATGATAGGTTTAGGAGTGTTATCTCCAAATCTAACCATACCACCTTTGTATTTTTCTAGATGAACAAATGTATCTTTGTCGCCTATCATATGATGAGAGCATCCATTGTTAATGATCCAATCATTTTTGATGTCTGCTTTGGAAATTAGGGCTGACTCTTGTTCTTCCTTTTCGTCTGCTATGTCCATTTCCTCAAGCAACTTTTCCATGTCTCTAAGGGCAATGAATATAATTTCATCTTCTCCTGAATCTTCATTAGTTACACCTTCTTTAGCATGATAACATTCCTTCTTATATTTAGGTTTGTAATCAGATCTGAACTTCTTGACTCTTGTGGGACACTTAGATGCAAAGTGACCAATCTTGTTGCATGAAAAACATGTAATGAATGGAAGCTATCCTTCATATTTTCCTTTTCCTTTCTTTTTTCTTTTAGAAATCATAGCAATGATTTCTTCTAGTTCTTCATCAACTTCTTCTTTCTCATTATGGCTAGAGATGTGTAAGGATTTGTTACCATGGATCGAGGCTTTGAAAGCTGTTTCACTTTTAGGTTCAGTCTTCAATCTTGATATCTCAAATGCAGAGATTTTACTGATCAAAGTCTCTCTATTGAAGTCTTGTGAGAATTGCATGGTTTCCTCTAGAATTCTTATCTTGTTTTCATAGTCTGATGTTAAGGTAGTTAGAAACTTGTCCATTATATATTCTTCTGATATTTCTCCACCATTATTTCTGATTCCAAAGACTACTTCATTTATTGTTTGATTGTAGGCTCTAATGTTCTCTTCAGGTAACATCTTAAGACTGTTGTATTTCTTTTTCCATGTCTTCTTGTGTGCATTCTTTTCCTGAATATCTCCTTCAAACATATCTTCTAAATACTTCCATATGGTGTATGCTCTGTCAATTTTATTGATCTCAGAAAATTCATTGTCGGATAGAGCGCTGATTAGGGCTTCTTTAGCAATTGCTTTATTGGTAAATGTTTCCTTTTGTCTATTAGTAGCATCATGCTTTGAAAGGTCTTTCAGAGATGGAATAACAACTTCTTGTGTAGCTATCTCAAAGATCTCAAAGCCAACACACTGTAGATGTGTTATCATTTTGTTTTCCAATCCGGATAATTTTCTCCATCAAACTTAGGGCTCTCTTTTCTGAAGTAAGACATCTGATCTACTTTAAGTTGTTAGGATTCTTCTCCAAGGCACTTGGCTCTGATACCAATTGTTAGAATAGTCCCAAAGGATAACTAAGAGGGGGGGTGAATCAATTATCAGTAACTTTAATTATTTTTTACTTCCTTAACATTAGAATACAATAAAGTAAATGCTTAATCAGATAACACCGTACACAACACACAATTTGATTATGGGGAAACCAAATGGTAAAAACCTTGGTGGGAATTAGCACCCACAATGAACTATACTTGTTTATAGTAATCCCTGTTAGAATATATTTCAACTCTATTAGGAGTTGTACTTTACAATGCAATAAGTATAGTGACCTGGTTAAGGGTCTGACCCTGGTAGGAGTCTTTTACAAAAAACCTTGTTAGGGGCAAGGACTCACTGTCCAAAAGCTCACTGCTTCAATGGTGAAGGTTACAACCTTCTGTAGAACAAATATGCACTATATCTGATGATGAACTATAGAGTAGACCTTCTATCTTGATCAGTTCCAATGTATTGTAATCTTCTACTTCTTCTTCACATAGACTCTTGATGAATGAACCTCAACTGATATTCTGCTCTATACATTTTCTGTCTCTTTCCGTATCATTCACAATTAGTGTAACACACATGACTTTCTATAAGTATCTTTCTCAAAGAATGAGATCATGGGACCTTTAAGACAACTCTTCATAACATCCTTGTCAGCTCTACTAAGCACACAAACAATATTAAGTCCGTGCAACACAAACTGAATAGACACGACGCTTCACTAAGTCGGCCTCACCAAATTATCTCTAACTTTGCAATATTCTTGAAACACATTTGGCGCGTTTAGATAACTATCATCAACTCATAACTAATCACAAGTATACACACATATCCTAAAGATAGGCACAACTCAAGAAACACATTACATACGTCGTCTCTAAACAGATACTCTTCCAGAACTATAACTGTGAATAACATAATTACACAACTTGACTCAAACATCATATCTGGATTTGTGTGTATGAACATAAAATAATAAACATGTCTTCAACATGTATTTAACCATGCAAGGATTAATATCATCATTTTGATAAGTACATACAAAATCACTACTGTGTATTATATGTTGTCATCAATGACAAACATACAATCAATCAACTGTATAGAAACAAATATCCAATAGTTCTAGCTTCCTTGATAGAAGAGGTCCCCATAAGAATAGTGTCATCTACAAACTATTCATGAGAGAAAGACTAGAAGTTGGAGGATGGGAGTAGACCCTGGAATGACCCAGACTAAACCAAGATTGAAAAAAATCTCGCCAGGCTTTTAGCCATAATAGAAAGATAATGGGGAGATAAGATCCCCTTGATGAAGGACCCTAGAGGGAGAAAAGAAGTTGGAAGCAGAACCATTCACAAAAACAAAGATAGAAGGAGAGGAAATCAGTTGATGGATAAGGTTGATAGATTTCCCAAGAAAACCAAAAGATGCTAGAACTTTACAAAGGAAGGCCCAGTCCACCCTGTCATAAGATTTAGAAAGGTCTACCTTCATAGGGAATCCTTGTTTCTGATACACCTCCAGCGAGTGGATATTTTCATGAACAGTCATATTGGAGTCCAGAATCTATCTTCCTGACACAAAACCATTATGCTGGGGGAAATAATAGAGGCGAGGATAGAAATAATCCTCACAGTGAGGATTTTAGAGACAATCTTATAGAATGTATTACATAGACTGATCGACATGAAGCTATCCACCGAATTAGCACCAAGAGTCTTTGGAATAATAAAAAATAAGTAGAGTTATCTTCTTTCAGTAGTGAACCATCCCCAAAAAAATTCTTTCATCGCAGCTGAGATATCTTTTTCCACAATGTTCTAGAAAGATTAAAAAAATAAGGGAGGAAAGCCATCTAGACCAGGAGATTTATCACCTTTAAAGGAGAAGGAAGTCTCTTTAATTTCCTTCTTAGAAGGGATTTTACACAGTATATCATTTGTCTTCTTATCAATGAGGTAGGGCATAACATTCAAAAGTTTCAACTGATTATCTAAGAAGAGAGAGGGGGCCTTAGTGAGAAGATCAGAGAAGAAGCCCAATATTTCTTTCTTAATGTCCGCTTCATTCTCTAGCTTCCCCTGGTTTCTAGATAGGTAGTCGATTCTTTTAGATACTTTATGTTTTTGGGCTGTCATGTGGAAGAAACGAGTGTTCTTATCCCCAACTTTTAGCTAGAGAGGCCTAGATCTTTGCCACCAGAACTCTTCTTCTTCTTTAGAGATGATATTGTGGTAATATGCCTGAATCTTATTTTTCTTCAGTATATTTTCCTCAGACAGACCTTCCTCTTGAATGATGTCTTGGATATTCTGGAGGTCAGATTGGATAGTTGTTTTGGCCTTAAAGATATCCCCAAAGACCTCTTTATTCCAAGTTCTAATCTTGTTTTTAATTCTCTTGAGTTTTTGGACAACTCTAAAAACAATCATTCCCTCCACATGAACATACCACTAGTTTTCAATGTTCCTTTCTAGATCTGGGTGTTGCATCCACATTTTTTCAAATCTGAAAGGAGAGTTCCTTTTGGCAGAGGAAGTGTTGGCCAAGAGAGAGATGGAAGAGTGATCAAAGCATATATGATAGAGAGAAAGCATATCTAAGAAGCCATTCCATGGAGATCAGAGCCTTGTCTATCCAAACTTGGATCATCTCATCCCTAGTTCTATGATTATACCAAGTATAGGTGCCTCCTCCGAGTTCAAGGTCCAAAAGTTATTGATTATTAATGAATTCCATGAATGCCAAGATCCTATCTTGCTGAGAGGAGACCACCAAATTTATTTGAGTCACTAAGAGGGGTATTGAAGTCTTTGACCACCATCCAACAATCATTAATAAAGTTACTTCAATCAGCTTCTAGGCATTTCCATAATTTATCCCTGCCACTTTTAGAATTGGGTGCGTAAATATTTGAGAGCACCCAACTAAAGCCATCTCTAATGTGGTTAAATCTGGTAGAGGAGATGTTTCCTTTAGATTTAATAATTTCACCATTAATAGTATTCAGGATCCAAAAGGACTGTGTACCCCCAGAGGCTCCTTCTGAGCTACATCCAACTACACCACAATTCTTAAATTTTTTTTATTTTTTCAACTTTCTATCTAGCCATTTTTGTTTCCTGAATGAGGATAATATCTGGCTTATGGTCTCGAGAAATTTTTTTGAGATGATCTTTCTTATGGGGGCTATTTAATCCCCTGATATTCCAAGATATGACCTTCATTTCTTACCTTGAGAGCATATGTCCTAGATGGTATGTTGACGTCCATCCACAATACTTTGTTTACTTTCCCGTTCTCTCATGAATTTGTTAGATCTTCTACCCCTAGGAGATTTAGGTGTTCCAACATCTTCTCTCATTTCTCTTGTAATGACTCCTCATTGGGACATTCCACATTTCAGATCAGATTTAACTTCCTGTTTCTTTTTATTATGGGTTACCTTAGTCCAAACATCATCCCCCTATCCAAGAATGGTATTGGATCCTCCATTGAGTCTGCCCAATGTTTCTTATTTCTCATTGTTTCAGGGCTAAGAACCCTCTCTATAGCTCCCTCTCCCAAGATGACTATCTTACTATCTTTTTTTGAATCTAGCAGGGCCCCAGATATCGCAGGATCCCTCCCATCATTCCGCTAATTGGGAGGGATCACTATTTCACCTTCCTCCAAATCTTGCTTTTGCTCTATATCAATCACTTTTTCTAAATACACAGTACTACTACCTTCAGCCAAATCTGGAGGCTTCAAAGGAAGGGGAGCTACATGGGTGAACTCTGCAGAGTTACAGATCTTGCTCATATAATCTTCAAAGCCTACAACCTGGAAGGCAATTGTTGAGGGATTTGGCTAGGGTTTTTCCTTCCATTTCTTAGTAGGATCTTTCTTGGGAACAACCTTAGCTTTCTAGGATTTAATAGGAAAATCCTTCACCCTATGTCCAAATTTATTGTAGTTGAAGTAAGAAAAATGCAATGACTCAAACTCCACGGGTTGAGCCCATTTGCCTAGTTTTTAGATAATATTGATATTTTGTGGAAGGTCAACAGTTTGGAGTATGTCCACACAAATTCTGGCATACACATGTCTAGATCTAGAAGTAGTCACTGGATCAATGGTGAGAAGCTCACCAAATGAGCTGGATAACCCCCTCAAGACATCTTCATGACAATATTCTAAAGGGAGGCCAAAGAATCTAACCCACACCTTGACCGACACAAAAAAAAATGAATCATTGAGTTCAAGATTAGGAGCCCCTTTACGGAGTACTAGAGAGAATCTAACCATCCAAGGGCCACCCCACAAGATTTTGGACAGATCTTCAGTGCTGGAAATTTTGAAGAAGAAAAAAACCTTGGACATGGTAGCAATGTCCACTTGTCCCTTAAGGAACCATTTTCTCTAGGCGAACTACCTCACCACTTCAATATTAGGTTGGCCCCTAGAAAATTTACCAATTAGAGTCATTTCCATAGAGTTGACAGAGAAGTCAATCAATGGATCCGGGATAAAAATAGAGAATTATCCCTTGGAGTGGTTAGAGACAATGTTCACTTCCAAAAAAGAAGATTTTCCAGATGGTTTGACTCCAAATAAAGCAGAACAGTTACCTCTACCATCAATATTTTGTTTAGTAGAAGGGGTAGGTTCCTTGTTGGAAGATTTTGTTTGTGGAAGAGGCCCACCAATTTTAGAGGAGCTTTTCCTTTCTTTTATCTTAGAAACAACAACCTATGTTGACTTGTAACCCTTTTGATTGAGATTCTCTGACCCGAGCTCAAGTGGATACCCTCTAGAGGTACTGGCCATAGGCATACAAATGCTATCCATATCCATACTAGCAATAGCAATCGTAACCCCAGCAACTGTAGTAGGATCACCATTGACAAGCATTCCATTCAAAATTGCACTAGTTTTCCCACCCACGGGCTCCTTGTTCCCTCCCAAAGTCTCATCCATTTGTATTTCTATGCATAATGTTTGAATGTGTGAGAATTAGCATTAGCTGAGTCTTTCTTTCAAGTAACCATATTGTATTAATTAGTCATAAAGAGCTTTGAGTTATTATTCGTTGTAGCGAGTCTTTGTATTGAACATTTTGTGAAGTTTGTGAGAATAACATTTGAGTTTTAAGAAACCCTTGTCAATTGCAATAACCCTACTATTCTAAGCTAAAATTTAGGCAATCTTGATGCAATTCAATAATGGGGGGTGATCCCATTCGTAGTGAGCCTCCAAAAAATATACTCATTGATACTAAAATAGAATACAAGGAGGAATTGATTGATGTACGATGGGTGGAGTATTTTCATAAGCTTACAGAGTTTGATGTAGACATTAATCTTTATTTTTCCTTCTCATTGCAAGATGACATGACCACTATAAAAGGTTGAAGGTTGAAGACACCATGATAGATATTAAAAATGTAACAGGGTTATCTATAGAAGAAAAGGAAAATATAACAAATCATGATGCAGTTTCAATTAGAGAAAAATTCATAAGATCAAGGGATGACCCTTTAGAAGTTTCATAATAGGGATGTAGAAGAATTTAATTTCCTCATAAATGGGTCATGTCTACCAATCATATTATTTGACACTTCACTTGTGAAGGGAGGATATAAATTTATAAGTTCAGAAAGGTAAAGATTCTTTAGTTTCTCATCATTGCTTGATTGCATTACTTGTTAATGGGAGTGTATAAATTTATTTCTCGAGATGAATTGGAAAGAATTTTTAAAAATCAAAATGGTTAAGAAGAGTAACCAAGGTCCTAGGGGTAAAAAATTAATATTAAGGAGAGATTCGAATAAATATGGAGGAAAAAAAATTGACTCTTCAGAGGAGGAAAAAGATAAGAATTATCAACCAGTAGAGGATTCCTCTAAGGAAGAAGAAAAGATGGTTGAAATTTTATTTTTTGTAGTTAAAAATCAAAGTCATAAATTAACCCAAAAATCTCATAAAGGAACTCATGCTCAAGCATCTAAGAAATCCCCTATTAAGAAAGTTGTAAAGGGAAAAGGGAAATCCCTATAAAAGAGAAAAAGTAGAAGTAAATCAGATGAAACCATAGACCTAGGCTATGTGCAGAAAATAATAATTAAAGAAACCCCTATTCCTTCACTTAAGGGTGGTAACAAGCAGAAAACTCCAAATAAGGAAAAATGAAAGGGGACCAAAATTCCCAAAAATAAGTTAGAGGATAGGGAGATTGAAATTAATTTTGACCTAGCTGTAATGAATATTTCTAGGGGTGAAAAGAAACAAAAAATTTCCCTTGAAGATAAAGATTTAGAGGTTCTAGATACTATAGAATTAGAGGAAGAAAAATATATGCAATAGTCTATTAAAAGGACCACTCAAAGATTTGGAAAGTTCCAAATAGTTGGGAAAATGAAAGCCAAAAAGAAGGATACGTCTGTGATTTATATATTCAGTGAAGAGGAAGAAGAGAAAGGGGATGACAGAATAGAGTATGGAATGTTGGAAATATTTAGGTTAGTGACTAAGAGGGGGGTGAATCAACACCTCAAACAATTCACACTTTTCCCCTATCAATCTCAAACTTAAACTTTTATGTTTACCTATACCGATATCTATTTTTCCTTTTACCAATAACTACTATAATATTGATCGGTAGCTGATAACTTGCAAATTAACAAACATGTAACACATAAACATTAAAACACTTAACACAAAAACCCTTGGTAATAGGGAAAAATTTGTGGTGGGGATGAAACCCACAACTCATCACTACAGTAATAAAGTGCGCAATTAAGGGCTTACAAAAATGTCATCTTCTAAAATTAATACCCTATTAAGAGTATTGAAATTTGTTAGAATAGTCCCAAAGGATAACTGAGGGGGGGGGGGTGAATTAGTTATCAATAAATTTACTTCTTTTTACTTCTTTAAATTCAAAATATAATAAATTAAATGCACATTTAGATAACACAGTACACAACACACAAATTGATTACGGGAAAACCAAATGGTAAAAACCCCGATGGGAATTAGCACCCACAATGAACTATACTTGTTCATAGTAATCCCTATTAGAAGATCTTGCAACCCTACTAGGAGTTGTTCTTTACAAATTAATAAGTATAGTGACCTGGTTAAGGTTCTGACCCTATTAGGAGTCTTTTACAAATAACCCTGTTAGGGGTGGTGGACTAACTGTCCAAAAGCTCACTGCTTCAATGGTGAAGGATACAACCTTCTGTAGAACATATATGCACTATATCTAATGATTAACTATAGATCAGACCTACTGTCTTGATCAGTTCCAATGTATTGTAATCTTCTACTTCTTCACATAGACTCTTGATGAATGAACCACAACTGATATTCTGCTCTGTACATTTTCTGTCTCTTTTCGTATTATTCACATTTAGCGTATCACAAATGAATTTCTATAAGTATCTTCCTCAAAGTATGAGATCATGGGACCTATAATAAAACTCTTCATAACATCCTTGTCGGCTTCACTATGCACGCAAGCAATATTAAGTTTGCGCAACACAAACTAAATAGACGCGATGCTTCACTAAGTCGGCCTCACCAAATTAACTCCCACTTTGTAATCTTCTTGAAACATGTTAGGCACCTTTAGATAAAAATCATAAACTCATAAATAATCATGAATATACACACACATATCCTAAATATAGGTGCAACTCAAGAAACATGTTACATACGTCAGCTCTGAACAGATACTCTTCCAGAACTGTAACTGCCAATAACAGAATTACACAACTTGACTCAAACATCATATCTGGATTTTTGTGTATGAACATAACATAATAAACATGTCTATAACATGTATCTAACCATGCAAGTCTTGATATCATCATTTTGATAAGTTCATATAGAATCACTACTGTTTATTATATGTTGTCATCAATGAAAAACATACAATCAATCAATTGCACAGAAACAAATCTCCAACAATCTCCCCCTTTGACATTGATGGCAACATATGATATTAAAAACATCCTCTATTCAAGGTATCATCTTTCTTATACAATCTTCTCAATATCCTCATCAAGGATTCCTTTAGACTGCTCCAGATCTTTAGACTATTTTTATACTCCCCCAGAGTATATTCTCCCCCTTACTATATACTCCCCCTTTGACATCAATGGCAAAGGGAACCATAAAAAATTAGGCACATGTACTACTCAAGAAGTAGAGTAGTCAACAATTCATCAGTCACTAAGGACTGATGTTCTTGCTGCTTTAGCTAATCAGACTCAGGAGAGGGAATTACTCCCAACTACTCTCTGAGATACTCAAAAGTATCCTTTGATAAAGGTTTTGTGAAAATATCTGCCAACTGTTCTTTGGTGCTCACATAGTCCAATTTCACTTCTTTGTCTACAACTTTTTCTCTTAGAAAGTGGTACTTGATCTCTTTGTGTTATGTCTTTGCATGCATCATAGTGTTCTTATACATGTTAATAGTGCTAGTGTTATCAAAGTGAATAACAATAGGATAATCAACCTGAATACCAAAGTCTTTAACCATCTACTTGATCCAAACCATGGTTGGACAATTCAGTGCTGCTGCAACATATTCAACTTCTACTATTAACTGAGAGATATAGTTCTACTTCTTGCTTGTCCAAGAAACCAACCTGTCTGCAAGAAATACTGCTCCTCCTAATGTACTCTTCCTATCATCAATACAACCTTTCCAATCTGCATCTATATACACATGAAGTTGTACATTCTATGATTTAGGATACCATAAACCATAGTCTATAGTTCCCTTTAGATATCTAAATATCCTCTGGATTTCCATTAGGTGATTCTGCTTAGGTTCAGCTACAAATCTTCCAACAAAGCCAACTGCATAAGATATGTCAGGTCTAGATTGAGTTAGATAAATGAGTTTTCCAATCATAGATTTGTACAATGTCTTATCAATTACTGTGGAGTCATCATCTTTTGAAAGCTTGCTTCCTATTATCATACGGGTGCATACTGGCTTACAGTTTCCATCTTAAAGGTCTTCAATATTTCCTTCACATATTTTGACTAATTAATGAATATACCTTTATCTGTCTACTTTATATTTAGTCCCAAAAAGTATTTTATAGGACCAATCATGCTCATTTCAAATTCATTCTGCATTTCTTTTGCAAATGCTGCACTAAGCTTGTCATTACCTCCAAAGATAATGTCATAAAAAAATATGGCAACTAGTAGTAATCCATCAAGTGTCTCTCTTGTGAATAGGTTACAATCTATTGCACCTTTATTGAATCCAATCTTGGTAAGATAACCATCAATTCTCTCATACCAAGCTCTTGGGGCCTGTTTAAGACCGTAGAATGCTTTCTTCAATCTGCATACCATGTCTGGTTTATCTGAAAGATTAAATCCTTCAGGTTGTTCTATGTAAACTTCTTCCTTCAAGTCGCCATTCAGAAAAGCTGACTTTACATCCATTTGATAAAATTTAAAGTCTTTGAATGTTGCATAGGCCAAGAATAATTTAATGGCTTCCAGTCTACTCATAGGGGCAAATGTATTAGTGTAGTCTATTCCTTCTCTCTGCGCATATCCTTTACATACCAATCTTTCTTTGTTTCTTACTACTGTACTATCTTCATTCATCTTGTTTCTAAATACCCACTTTTTTCCAATCAAATTTTTGTCATTGGGTCTAGGGACCGATTCCCATGTATCATTTTTAATTATCTGATCTAATTCTTCTTTCATTGCATTCTTCCAATCAGAATAATTACAAGCATCTATAATATGTAAAGGTTCAATCTGTGAAAGTAAACATACCTCTTCATCCATTGCTAGACTTTTTTCTTTTTATCTGGTCAAAACACTGCTGCTCTGATCTCCAATGATATCATCTTTAGAGTGGTATCTAGATGTGAATTTAGGAACCTTAGGTGTTACTTTTTCTTCTGTAATCTATGATTCTTCTCTTCTTGATCCAGGGTCATTGCATGAGACATCAATGCAATCAAACATTTCTTCAATAATAGTATCTTTGCTGCTAGGCCTGGGTTCATCTTCAATCATAGGTGCATATTCATAGTACCTCTATTGCACCATAAATTTTTTATCAATTTTTACATGAGTACTTTCAATTACCTTTTTCAATCTCAAATTAAAACATCTGTAAGATTTTCTTTTTGTAGAGTAACAGAGGAAAATACCTTCATCACTCTTGGCATAAAAATTACCAACACCATCATCTCTCTTGATGTAGCACTTGCTGCCAAAGATTCTGAAATACTTTACTGTAGGTACATTACCAAACCAAAGATCATAGGGTTTCTTATCTGTGCCTAGCCTCAATTGAGTTCTGTTGATAATATAGACTGATGTATTCACTGCATCTCTCCAATATGTGTGCGCAACTTTTCCTTCAATCATCATAGTGCGCGCTGTATCAAGTGTTATCCCATTCCTCCTTTCTATAATCCCATTCTGTTGAGGGGTTCTAGGAGCACTTAACTATCTTTTTATTCCATGTTCTTCACAATAATCATAAAACTGATCAGAGGTGAACTCTCCTCCTCTATCAGATCTTAGACATTTCAGTTTTAATCTAGATTCATTCTCAACCTTAGCTTTGAATATTTTGAACTTCTCAAAGGATTCAAATTTTTCCTTTAAGAAAGAAACCCACATCATCCTTGAAAAATCATCAACAAATAAAATGAAATACCTTTCTCCATAGTATGATCTTGTTTGGGTAGGACGACATAAATCTGTATGAACTAGTTCCAATTTGTTTTCAGGTAAGTTATGCTTGCTTCTGAAATAACTCCTTACATGCTTTCCCATAACAAATTCCCTGTACATTGTGTCAACTAGTCTTGCAATACTTGGAAGGTCTCTGACTGCCTTGACATTACTTATCTTTACTATGTTATCAAAATTGATATGACAGAGTCTCTTGTGCCATAACCAACTATCATCTACTTTTACAACAAAACAACTTACATCAGAATTAAGCTAAAAAACATTACCTTTTGTTTTGGATCATGGTGCAATCATGTCTCCATCCTTGTTGTTAATGATGAACTTGTTGTCTTTGAATTCCAAATAATAACCTTTGTCAAGTAGCTATCCAACACTTAGCAAGTTATGATGTAATCCATCAACATATAGAACATCATATGTCTTGTTCTTTCCATCCAAGGTGATAAAACCTCTACCTATGATAGGTTTAGGAGTGTTATCTCCAAATCTAACCATACCACCTTTGTATTTGTCTAAATGAACAAATCTATCTTTGTCACTTGTCATATGATGAGAGCATCACCTATCAATGATCCAATCAGTTCTAATGTCTGCTTTGGAAATTAGAGCTAACTCTTGTTCTTCCTTTTCATTTGTAATGTCCATTTCCTCAAGAAACTATTCCATGTCTCTAAGGGAAACGAATCCAATTTAATCCTCTCCTGAATCTTGATCAGTTACACCTTCTTCAGCATGTTAACATTCCTTCTTATATTTAGGTTTGTAATCAGATCTGAACTTCTTAACTCTTGTGGGACACTTAGCTGCAAAGTGACCAATCTTGTTGCATGAAAAACATTTGAATGGAAGTTGTCCTTCATATTTTCCTTTTACTTTATTTTCTCTTTTAGCAATCATAGCAATGATATATTCTAGTTCTTCATCAACTTCTTCTTTCTCATTATGGCTAGATATGTGTAAGGATTTATTACCATGGACTGAGGCTTTGAAAGTTGTTTCACTTTTAGGTTCAGTCTTCAATCTTGATATCTCAAATGTAGAGATTTTACTGATCAAAGTCTCTCTCTTGAAGGCTTGTGAGAATTGCATGGTTTCCTCTAGAATTCTTATCTTATTTTCATAGTCTGATGTTAAGGTAGTTAACAAATTGTCCATTATATCTTCTTCTGATATTTCTCCACCATTGTTTTTGTTTCCAGAGACTGCTTCATTTATTGTTTGATTGTAGGCTCTAATGTTCTCTTCAGGTAATATCTCAAGACTTTTATATTTCTTTTTCCATGTCTTCCTACGTGCATTCTTTGCTTGAATATCTCCTTCAAACATATCTTCCAAATACTTCCATATGGTGTATGCTCTGTCAATTTTCTTGATCTTTGAAAATTCATTATCGGATAGGGCACTGATTAGGGCTTCTTTAGCAATTGCATTATTGGTAAATTTTTCCTTTTGTCTATTAGTAGCATCATCCTTTGAAAGATATTTCAAAGATGGAATAACAACTTCTTGTGTAGCTATCTCAAAGATCTCAAAGCCAACACACTGTAGATGTGTTATCATTTGGTTTTTCCAATCCAGATAATTTTCTCCATCAAACTTAGGGTTCTCTTTTCTAAAGTAAGACATCTGATCTACCTTAAGCTGTTAAGCTTCTTCTCCAAGGCACTTGGGTCTGATAACAATTGTTAGAATAGTCCCAAAGGATAACTTAGAGGGGGGGGTTGAATCAGTTATCAATAACTTTTCTTGTTTAACTTTAGAATACAGTAAAGTAAATGCACATTCAGATAACACAGTACACAACACAGAATTTGATTACGGTGAAACCAAATGGTAAAAACCTCGGTGGGAATTAGCACCCACAATGAACTATACTTGTCTATAGTAATCCCTGTTAGAATATCTTGCAACCCTATTAGGAGTTTTTCTTTACAAAGCAATAAGTATAGTGACCTGGTTAAGGGTCTGACCCTATCAGGAGTCTTTTACAAATATCTTTGATAGTGGTGGTGGACTCACTGTCAAAAAGCTCACTACTTCAGTGGTGAAGGCTACAACCTTCTGTAGAATAGATATGCACTATATCTCATGATGAACTGTAGAGTAGACCTGCTATCTTGATAAGTTCCAATGTATTGTAATCTTCTACTTCTTCTTCACACAGACTCTTGATGAATGAACTACAACTGATATTTTGTTGTACACATTTTCTGTCTCTTTTCGTATTATTCACATTTAGTGTATCACAAATGACTTTCTATAAGTATCTTCCTCAAAGTATGAGATCATGGGACCTATAATACAACTCTTCATAACATCCTTATCAGCTTCACTAAGTATGCAAGCAATATTAAGTCCGCGCAACACAAACTGAATAGACGCGACGCTTCACTAAGTTGGCCTCACCAAATTAACTCTAAATTTATAATATTTTTGAAACATGTTAAGCACCTTTAGATAACAATAATTAACTCATAAATAATCATGAATATACACACACATATCCTGAAGATAGGCACAACAAAAGAAACATGTTACATACGTCGTCTCTCAATAGATACTCTTCCAGTACTGTAACTGCCAATAACAAAATTAGACAACATGACTCAAACATCATATCTGGATCTACGTGTATGAACATAACATACTAAACATGTCTACAACATGTATCTAACCACGCAAGGCTTGATATCATCATTATGATAAGTTCGTACAGAATCACTACTGCGTATTATATGTTGTCATCAATGACAAACATAGAATCAATCAACTGCACACAAACAAATCTCCAACAATCTCCCCCTTTGACATTGATGGCAACATATGATATTAAAAACATTCTTTGTCCATGGTGTCCTCTTTCTTATACAATCTTCTCAATATCCTCATCAAGGATTCCTCTACACTGCTCCAGTTCTTCAGACTATTTTTACACTCCCCCAGAGTATATGCTCCCCCTTACTATATACTCCCCCTTTGACATCAATGAAAAAGGGTGCCATAAACAATTAGGCACAGGTACTACTCTAGAAGTAGAGTAGTCAACCACTCATCAGTCACTAAGGACTAATGTTCTTGCTGCTTTAGCTAATCAGACTCAGGAGAGGGAATTACTCCCAACTTCTCTCTGAGATACTCAAAAGTATCCTTTGATAAAGGTTTTGTGAAAATATCTGCCAACTGTTCTTTGGTGCTAACATAGTCCAATTTTACTTCTTTATGTGCAACTTTTTCTCTTAGAAAGTGGTACTTGATCTCTATGTGTTTTGTCTTTGCGTGCATCACAAGGTTCTTAGACATGTTAATAGTGCTACTATTATCATAGTGAATACCAATAGGATAATTAACCTGAATACCAAAGTCATTAACCATCTGCTTGATCCGAACCATGGTTGAACAATTTAGTGCTGCTGCAACATATTCAGCTTCTGCTATTGACTGAAAAATATAGTTATGCTTCTTGCTTGTCCAAGAAACCAACCTGTCTCCAAGAAATACTGCTCCTCCTAACATACTCATCCTATCATCAATACAACCTACCCAATCTGCATCTGTATACACATGAAGTTGTACATTCTCTAATTTAGGATACCATAAACCATATTCTATAGTTCCCTTTAGATATCTGAATATCCTCTTGATTGCCATTAGGTGATTCTGCTTGGGTTCAGCTGCAAATATTCCAACAATGCCAACTGCATGAGATATGTCAGGTCTAGATTGAGTTAGATAAATGAGTTTTCCAATCATAGATTTGTATAATGTCTTATCAACTGCTATGGAATCATCATCTTTTGAAAGCTTGCTTCCTGTTGTCATAGGGGTGCATACTGCCTTATAGTCTTCCATCTTAAATGTCTTCAATATTTCTTTCACATATTTTGACTGATTAATGAATATACCTTTATCTGTCTGCTTTACATTTAGTCCCAAAAAGTATTTTATAGGACCAATCATGCTCATTTCAAATTCATTCTGCATTTCTTTTGCAAATGCTGCACTAAGCTTGTCATTACCTCCAAAGACAATGTCATCAACAAATATGGCAACTAGTAGTAATCCATCAGGTGTCTCTCTTGTGAATAGGTTACAATTTGCTGCACCTTTCTTGAATCCAATCTTGGCAAGATAACCATCAAGTCTCTCATACCAAGCTCTTGGGGCCTGTTTAAGATCATACAATGGTTTCTTCAATCTGCATACCATGTCTGGTTTATCTGAAAGATTAAATCCTTCAGGTTGTTCTATGTAAACTTGTTCCATCAAGTCACCATTCAGAAAAGTTGACTTTACATCCATTTGATAAAATTTAAAGTCTTTGAATGTTGCATAGGCCAAGAAAAATTTAATGGCTTCTAGTCTGCTCACAGGGGAAAATGTATCAGTGTAGTCTATTCCTTCTCTCTACACATATCCTTTACATACCAATCTTGCTTTGTTTCTTACTACTGTACCATCTTCATTCATCTTGTTTCTGAATACCCACTTTGTTCCAATC
>MU227395.1:178356-189671 GCA_018584345.1 Thuja plicata | reverse complement strand
GGACACTTAGATGCAAAGTGACCAATCTTGTTGCATGAAAAACATTTGAATGGAAGCTGTCCTTCATATTTTCCTTTTCCTTTCTTTTCTCTTTTAGCAATCATAGCAATGATATCTTCTAGTTCTTTATCAATTTCATCTTTCTCATTGTGGCTAGATATGCGTAAGGATTTCTTGCCATGGACTGAGGCTTTGAAAGCTGTTTCACTTTTAGGTTCAGTCTTCAATCTTGATATCTAAAATGCAGATATTGTACTGATCAAAGTCTCTCTCTTGAAGTCTTGTGAGAATCACATGGTTTACTCTAGAATGTGTATCTTGTTTTCATAGTCTGATGTTAAGGTAGTTAATAACTTGTCCATTATATCTTCTTCTGATATTTCTCCACCATTGTTTTTGATTCCAGAGACTGCTTCATTTATCCTTTGATTGTAGGCTCTAATGTTCTCTTCAAGTAACATCTCAAGACTGTTGTATTTCTTTTTCCATGTCTTCCTGCACACATTCTTTGCTTGAATATCTCCTTCTAAACATATTTAGGCTAGTGACTAAGATGGGGGTGAATCATTACCTCAAGCAATTCAGACTTTTCCCCTATCAATCTCAAACTTAAACTTTTATGTTTACCTATACCGATATTTGTTTTTCCTTTTACCAATAACTACTATAATATTGACCGGTAGTTGATAACTTACAAATTAACAAACATGTAACACATAACCATTCAAACACTTAACACAATAACCCTTGGTAATAGGGAAATTTTTTTGGTGGGGATGAAACCCACAACTCATCACTACAATAATAAAGTGCCCAATTAAGGGCTTACAAAAATGTCATCTTCTGAATGACTTTACCCTCTTAGGAGTAATTAATACCCTATTAAGAGTATTGAAATTATTTTCAAAGGATAGTCTATTAATATATTTTATCCCACTTATACAGTGTTCACCCTATTAAAGGATTTACAATAAGTTCTTGAATAGATTTTCTAAGTCCGGTTAGAGACTACCCGATTAAGGGATTTCAAAATCTTGTTACTAAACTATTAGGAATAAGTCAACAAAAAATTTGACCTATGACTACTATCTCCTAAAACTTTTTAGATCTCATTCTGCTTAGTTCTTTTCCTAATTTACGCTTTGCTAGTATTCGCCAATACTTGTTCATACTCTGTGTTGTTTCTTCTCTCTTCTTCTCTATCTTTTCACTATATCTCTTTCTTTCTATGATCTCCTTTTAAAGTATCTATTTGACCTAATTGGGGTTTCTCTATTCTTCCATAGGTTTTTTTGATAGTAGGATGTCATCCCTCATTCTATTCTTTTCTTTTTCTTTTGCCGATAATTTTTTTTGATAATCTTTGCCGATAATCATAACCTTTTTTCTGATAATATATTATTTTTTGATAGTAATTTATACTTGATGTTAATTTCTAGCAATGACCATCTAAGAAAAATCAATCATTATCCTATAGAGGATTTTTTCAAGTAACAATCTCCTCCTTTGGCATTGATGACAAACCCTTTCTATCATCATTCTTCTTACTGCTCTCCATTTGAATTGTTTCTCCCCCTTTTCCTGTACTCTTTTTAGCTTTTTCTTTCCCCATTTTATTTTCTTCATCATTCTCATTCTTCTTATCACTCCCATTCTTCTCATTACTCCCCCTTTGACAACAATGCAAAAGGTGACTGAATTTTTTTATTGATGTGGTATTAGTTGTTTTCTGCTCCTTTTCAAATACTGTTATACTTAGTCTGTACATTTCCCAAAGCTGTATTCCATTGTTCCTATAGGTGGTTGATTTCAATGATATGACTTTTCACATTTACTATTCTGTTGTACTGATAGTAACATGGATTCACCGATAATAATCTCATAATAATATTTGTTGACTTTCCTAATTACTTATTTCATCTATTTATGCTATTTGAATGCTCCGAGTCGTAATTGATTTAAGGGACCAATTGATGATTTTAATGAAGTTTCAGGTCCCTAAATAGTTACTTAATTTCTTAGTTGATGGTTGAATTCCCTATGCCATTTGACACAGGAGATTCCATTGATATTGCGTTAACTTCCTTATTTACCCATATCTTCTTCATTTCCTCTTTGACTTTTTCTTTATTTACAATTCTTTTTCCTCTGATATCTCTATCATTATCAGTAGCAAACTGATATCTACTATTGTAGGCGGCATGACCAAACTTTGAGAAAATATAACATGGCAGTGCAAATGGTCTCCAAGGTTCAATTCTTACTTCATTGTTTCATTTTCTAGATTTTGATGTTATATGTCCTGATTTTCCACACTTAAAACATGTAACTATGTTGTTTGCTTCTTTTCTTCGATAGTGTACTATTTTCCTCATTGTTGGTGTTTTGGTTCTGCAATCTTTAGCTTTGTATCCATAGTGATTATATTTGTAACAATATCCATAGAATTATTTCTTAGATGATCTAGTGATGGTTTCAGATCTACATTCATATGCTTTATGAACAATTTTTTTTCAATTATAGCAATAACCGTTGATGGGCATGTTTCCAGTAGAACTTACTTGTTTTCTTCGACAAACATTTGTTGTGTGACCATATTTTCTACAATTGTAGCAAGTAGGATTATAGGGTTTATTACCTTGCATATCACTTGATTCTCTAGATTTTTATGATTCTTTGATCTCCATAATGTTGTTGTCAATATATCCCATTTCGGTAGTGTCACTTGGTTTTCTCTTATTTTTCAATTGTTCATCAACCTTCTGCATGATTTGTTCAAATTTTGTGAGTCTTACATTGATTTCTTTTTCAACTTTTAGGTTTTCAAATTATGATTTTTTTCTTGTGGTTGTAAATTTACGTCACCTTTTCTTTCTATCACTTAAATTTATGCACGAATCTCTCTCTGTTGTCTTTCCAGTAGTAAGTCTTTTCCAGTGATTGTTTCTTCAACATCTCTTTTTTCTATTTTAAGAGTTTCTTTGGCACTTCCGACAGTTCTAATTCTTTCTAGTATTTTTGTCATTCTCAAGTCTTGACTTTCATTTTCCTTCTTCATTTGACTGATTTCTTCAAGTAATTCATTATTATTTTTTAATAGATCAAAAAATAGAAACATCATCTTCCTCAAAATTGATACTTCCTTTTGAAAATCTGTCAAGGTCATTAAGGCTCATGTGTAGTTTTTTTTAGCTCATTTCTGTTTGCAAATAATGTATTTATCTTGTTCTTGAAATCATGGATATGTTCATTAGCATATTCTAGGGCTTCCTCTAACTATTTCTAATACCTACAACTTTCCATTATCCCAGATCTACTCCAAATTTGTTAAAGTTTTCTTCTAGAGAACCAATGTACTCTGATACTAATTGTTGGAAACATTTAGCTTAGGGACTGAGAGGGGGGGGGGTGAATCAGTACCTCAAAAAATTCACACTTTTTCCCTATCAATTTCAAACTTAAACTTTATGTGTACTTATAATGATGTCTATTTTGCCTTTTACCGATAACAATTGTAATATTGACTGATAATTGATAACTTGTAAATTAACAAACATGTAACACATAAACATTAAAACACTTAACACTATTTTTTTGTATCATAGAAAACCCTTGGTAAGAGGGAAAAACTATGGTGGGGATAAAACTCACAACTCATCACTGCAGTAATAAGGTTCTTGATTAAGAGATTACAAAAATGTCATCTTCTGAATGACTTTACCCTATTAGGAGTATTGAAAGTCTTGTCAAAGACTATTCTATTTAAGATATTTTATCTCACTTATACAGTGTTCACCCTATTAAAGAATTTACAATAAGTTCCTGAATAGAACTTCTAAGTCTGGTTAGAGAATACCCGATTAAGGGTTTTTACAATCTTGTTGCTAAACTGTTAGGAATAAATCAACAAGAAATTTGACCTGTGAATTCTTTCTCTTAAAGCTTTTCAGATCTCATTCTGCTCAGTTCCTTTCCTGATTTATGCTTTGCTAGTCTTCGCCGATACTTTTTCATACTCTGCGTTGTCGCTTCTTTCTTCTTCTCTATATTTTTCACTATATCTATTTCTCTCTGATCTCCTTTTAAAGTATTTGTCTGGCCTAATTAGGTTTTCTTGATTCTTCCATAGGTCATTTTAATAGTAGGATGTCATCCCTGATTCTAGTCTTTTGTTTTCCTTTCACTGATAAAACTTTCCAATAATCTTTTTCGATAATCATAACCTTTTTGCCGATAATCATACTTTCCCGATCATACTCTATACTTGATTTTAAATGCCAACAATGAAAATCTTAGCAAAATCAATCATTATCCTATAGAGGATTTTGTCAAGTAACATGGAATGCCTATTGTAGGAAATGAAGAAGTTCCAAATGATGAGGATTTTTTCACTGAGAAAGAAGATCAAAATATATCAAAGGAAGGGGATACACCAGAACACCTAGATCAACATGGGGGAAAGGAAGGAAATCTTGACCAATTAACTGACATGGCCACTCAAGAAACTTAGGGAATCACTGAGAGAATTACTGAAACAATCCATACTATAGGTAAATCTATAATACCTCCTCCTATATCATCACCTTCAGTGAAATTTCATTTATGGGAACAAGTGCAATAATTAAAACAACAAAAAAATGAATGGAACAGAGAAAAAAACATGAAACTTTAGTTTGAAGAAGAGTTTGAGAGTAAAGAACTGGAAATAAAAAGACTAAATGAAAAGGTAGAGAGTCTAGGAAACCTTGTTCCATAAATTGTTAGTTGAAAACCTCTTGGCAGAGTTTATACTCTATATTTAAGGGAAAAGTTCTTAAGTTTTCAATTTATGCAAATATACTGTAATCTACCTTCTTCTATGGTTACCACTAAGGAGTACTTTGATATTTTTTAGAATTGCCCAATTGAAATACATAATACCATGTGTGAGTTTTATTTTCATAATTTATCTTTCCCTTATAATCCAGATTGGAATCCCCTATTATATGTTGGTGATATCCAAGTGAGGGAATTATTCTCTTACATTTTTTATTATAAGAACAAAGGGGATCAAATGGAGAGGTATAATGAAATGGAAAAATCAGAAACCTTAGGACTTCGAGCATAATCTAGTAACCTGGATGCTATTCTTAATAATTGATTAGTCCCGATGAACAAACCAGTGTGTGTGTGTGTGTGTGTGTGTGTGTGTGTGTGTGTGTGAATTATGTACCTGAAACCTGCAACACAACACTTCAATATGTCATTGCATCAATGGTTAGAAATATGTAAATAAATTACAAAGCATAAGAAAACTATGGAAATCAACATATTGCTTCCTATCTAGAAATAGTATGATTTAAGCTATAAGTTTTCTCTCAGATTATGCATTAAATCAGTGACACATTTAGTCCTAGAATAGAAGATTCATCAAGGAATTGAAGCTATCTATCATGAAATTCATGCTATAAATGATGCAAGAATTCATTAAAACATAAATGGAAGAGTTATCTAATTAGCTATTGAAATCATGAAATCAAAATGACAACATAAGAGTGCAATTATAATTCTAAAATTGTGGACCTATTGAGCTAGAAGTTCACTTCTTTTATAGAATAATTTTGGAGAAATAAGTGAATGTGATCAACTTGTGAGGAGAGGTCAGGATTGAATCTTTGGTGATCCATGTGAGTGAACTCTCAATGGTTCACAGACTAACTTTCCATGTGTAAGTGATGAGTTGTATTTAGAGAATTTATTAATTCCCTTTTAATTAATTACTTTAGCCAAGGATTTAATTGGGGTGATATGATTCAAATAGTCCAAGGTAATTAATGAGAGGTAGTGATGAAATCACTTTGATTTTAGGAGATTATTTTGATTTTTGACGAATTATGTCAATAATCGAATAGTTGGATAAACATAATTGAGGGTATGATCACATTTAGGTAAAATAGGGTCTCTAGTTAGAGTAGACCAAATTAGGGTGGTTACATTTTCCCCTCTTTGAATTGATGTATGCGCAATGCATTAATTCAAAGAATGTCTGATGTTGAATTCATAAAGTTTGAGAATTTTGCACTTGATTGAACGAAATAGAGATGATGAGATCAGTATCAAAATTGATTGAACTAAGACTGATAATATCGACTTTGAACTTGATTGAATGAATGCCGATTGAACAGAGATATAGAGATACCAATTTTGAACTTGTTCGAACAAGAATTGATAATACTAACTTCGAGCTTGATCAAAAAAATGTCAGTACGAAGCTATTGAGAGATGTGAAGTATCATTTTTGAACTTGATCAAATGAGAATTGATAATACTGACTCTGAACTTGATCAAATGAAGGTCACTATAAAGCTGCTGAGAGTTGTGAGGTATAAATTTTGAACTTGATCGAACAAGAATTGATAATAATGACTCCAAACTTGATCAAACGAAGGTCAGTCCAAAGTTGTTGAGAGCTTGATAAAGATCTAAGAGATTGTAGACATAGATAACCAACTTGTTTAGCACTGAATCCTTCTATCTAAAAGTCCCAACTTGATCAAAGGAAACTGTCATGCCCCTAGTCTTTTGATGATGGAGTCATTTTTGTTGTTTGAGAAAGAGTTTGATTGATTTTAAGTGTGATCATGCCCCCTTAGGAATGAAATCAAAGGAAATAGAATAAAATCCCTCTTTAGAATGAAATATCAATGTAACAGGTCGATTGGATCAATGAAGAATCAATTAGAAGGTGAGATGAAGCAAAAATGTGTTAACAAAAAAACACAATTTTACCAAGTTGACTACTTGAAAATGTTAAGTTTGAGCTTGATAAAATGATGTATGACCAAAATTTTGATGTGTGATGTTTAGCTTGTTGATTAAGAACCATGAAAAAATGATTGTGTAAAGCCTATGAATCATTTTATGTACATATAGAGGAATTTTGCATTTGTTGGAGACTATCACAAAATTTTTACTATCCTGTGGAAAACATTGTCCTTGTGTTCAATTTCATTCCCGATAGATGTGAGAAGAACAACATAGAGTATTGATAGTCTATTTAGGGTTTGGGAGCTTCTGTTTAGCCCTAAAAGGTTAATATAAGCCTCAAAAATGACTTTTTACCCATTCATTTTCACTTTTATCCTTAGTAAATTCTTGATCTTTAGAGAGAAGATGGTGGTCCCCTTTGAGAGGCATCAATTTGAGCTTGCACATTGTCACAAGTGGCCAACACACTACGCACGCCTAGTGAGTACATCAAGACCTACCTTTGTACGCTTTCTTTATTTTTTGATGCTTTTTACAGTAGATATAGCCAATTCAGTTTTGAGTCGCATCTGGGGTTTCAGATTGCGTCAAGTAAATCTCGCGTTGCATCCTATCGGCCATCAGTTAGTCATTTTTGGTTACTTTTTGACCAAAACTTGAATTAAGTCACAACATGTAAAAATAGGACCGCATCAAGTTTTCCCCATCGCATTCTTTAATTATAGGATCGCATACATGATGCAAGCTCGTATCCAGGAAAAACAACATCATTTCTAGTACAAATGTTTTAAATTTCCAATTTTAACTATTTTTCCTCTGTTTGTTGAAAAAGACTTAGCTGCTAGATTGTCTATATGTTTGACTTAGCTGGAATACTGATGTAAGTCTATATTTTATGCCTGACAAACTGATTTCCCTATTGTGTCATTCCGAGGACCTCAACCTACACAAGTCCTTGCCTTATCTTTCTCCCTAACTGATGCAGAGTGACATATTATTGGTCATCTTGGTTTATATTATTTGATTGATTTACCCGACATCAGGGTAAATCAAGGTTTGTTGACTGCTCTTTCCGAGAGATGGCACTTAGAGCACAACACCTTCCATCTTCCCACTGGTGAGATGAATGTTACTCCTGAGGATGTGTGGTAGATCATGCACATTCCTGGGATGGGATGTGAGGTTCACTTTGAGTCTCGCTCTATAGTAGCGATTGCTGAAGCTCAAAGATTATTTATTGATCCCTCTATTGTACGCAAATACTTGACTTGGGACTATATGCTAGCTTAGTATGAATTCCTGCCTATATTTCTTGTTGGGTTGATAGGAGGTATCTTGATGCCTAATTATGGACAACATGGCTTCATGTGTGGTTGGGTAGGTATGCTTGAGCAGATGATTGTCTCTACCCACAAATTTGGATGGGGTAGTTATATTCTATCACATAGGTATAGAGAGTTTCATGAGATTGTTTATGAGTACTCTCAGATCATGACTATAGGTATACTGATTCTTTAGATCTAGGCCTAGGAGCACATCCCAGTGACATGACCAATTGTGGAAAGGCAACGAACACTAGAGGATCCATATGTGTATATGTATTCAGGTTATGTCTAGCAGCCCCACTTGGGTAAGCTGGAGCATTGGTGTAGGGTTCTTGATGATGTGACAGTGGTCAAGTAGAAAACATACCTTGATTGTGAGGAGTGTGGATCATATCGGCAATAGATGCCATAATTTTTCAAGAGAGAATATTTGATTAGACTTTCTACATATGTTGTTGAGAGATTCATTGTTACATGCGTCTTGTGACAGTATGGAAAGATTCAGGGTATGCCTCGGGATCTGACTGTATATGCATGGATCTATGATGAGGAGGCATAATGGGGTGCTCGATTACCCTATGAGACTACACAAAGAGAGATCGAGTAGATGGTTGTAGGTTGTTGGGATTACCAGGCTGATGTGATAGATGCAAGAGATACAATTGCGTACAATGCTAACCTTGTTCAGCATCCATTTCCACAACTCACTTCCCCTGATGAGAAAGCACCGCGTATTAAGGAGGCCCTAGATTATGATCATATTGGTGATGGTCCTATGAGAGGCAGAGGTAGAGAAGACAAAGGTGTGAGGGATGGGAGAGGTGGGATAGATGGGAGGGGTGTGAGAGATGAGAGATGTGGGAGAGATGGTAGAGGCCGTCATACAGACAAAGGTCAAAGACATGTTCACAATAACATGGGTGATGATGGAGATGATAGGAGTGGTGGGGAAGAGGGAAGACACACTCATTTTAGGTTCATACGTCCACACAAGGATCTAGGTCTACTACTAACTAGGTAGAAGCAACATAGATCATTAGGTCAAAGACCTATAAGTGAGAGCAGTGATGGAGGCATACCTCCTGGATAAGATCCTCCTAGAGACAATGAAAGATACATAGTCCAAGATGGAGATCCATTGTCATAGTACCAGAGAGAGAAAGAGAATCTCAGGGCTCTCACTACCACACTAGAGACACTATTATCAAATAGAGATAGGTAGTTATATGTTATGAGATCTGAGAGAGATTTGCAGTCACACACTGCCACACATCAGGGTCAGAGAGCAGCACACTACTTTGCTTTATATTGCTCAGCAGTTCCATAGCCTTAGAGGGAACTATTATATTCTATGATAGCTTAGCATTCAGAAGGAGCTATACCTCCAAGACCTCCTCCTTCACAAGGAGATGCACCAACTCCTCCTCCTCTAGATCAGGTTGAGGGTGGTAGTCAAACATGATATCATTGATTATCCTTGAGATTTTTGTATATTGATCCTTCTGTGATCATCCAGTGTACTCCAGATATTTGATACATTTGTATATTTTGATCTTGAGCTCTTTGATACTTTTGTAGACATTCCCACATTTTTGATATGATATTCACTGATATATATGAGATGACATCTTTCAATTCTAATATGCTCAGTGTTTCTCTTTTGATAGCTACTATATGTGATAGATGATTAGATTGATGCACACTTGATGATGTACTTGGTCCTTATGATGATTTAGAGTAGATTCATGTGAGGAAATCATTTATGCTCTTTGATTATTACTAATATACAGATGTGTTAGATGATTCTATGTGGATATGCAGATGTACATTTTTTTTGAGATTTTCTTTATGCAAATATATATATGGATGCACTTAGGATGTAAAAATACAACACTTGAATGCTTTGTTTTTGTATTTTCCTCTTTTCCCATTATGAATGAAAAATGAATGCAATGGATATGCAACGACATGAATATATTAGTAACATAGATTAAGTAGTCAAACTTGGAATTTGAATGAACCAGGAAACCGTTTTGAGCTCAAGTACTTATGTTGTCTAAATGAATCATGCAAACTTAAATGCAACTAAATGCAGACTTCTAGGACTGTCATTGATCTTTTTACATCTTAGCATTTTATCATCATAGGGCATTTGTGTAACAAACATAATTAGTTAGTACAACTGTCATTGATACCAAGGAAGTATCATGAAATTATGAATACTATTTTTATTGGATGCAATGTCAAAAATAAACCTAAGGAGCAAGGAATAGAGGAAATAATGACTTATCAGTTATCTCCTTTTTCTTTAAGAATCATCTTCTGTTGGTGTGTAATACAGGATACGTAACCCACAATGACCTTTAATGTTCATATCCTTGGGTACATAATATGTCATACACCTTACTTAGAAGTTGATTAGAAACAGACAAGAAAATTGGTTCAACCTCACTATAGCTTACATATAAAAAGGATCAAGATATATGCGGTTATCCACTCATGTTGGAAGCTCTTACCATAAACATCCAAATTAGGTGAAATTTATAGGATCATTGAAACAATCACCATACACAAAAAATCAAGAAAAATGTTATGCCCCATGTCCTTGTGACTCTTTGTCATTTAATAGATGTCATGGAGTAACTCGGAAGACATACCAAGCAACAATTGATAATCAGTCAAATAAAATTCATAATTGTTTACACGCCCCTAGTTTGAAACATCATTGGAACATGAAAAGAGTCATAATAAAATAAATGTTAGTCTATATGTGTTTATGTGGTGTTTAGGAAAACCTTTGATTCATTTTTCAATCATAGTAGAGAAATCATCAATTGAAACTTGGAATTTAACAATGTATTTCTGTGTCTGAGTTAGTGAGATAAACAATATCAGTAATTGCAATCCAATATAGTGTTGAGAAACATTGTTTGATTAAAGTGTTGAGAAACACTAGTATGATGTAAATTATAGGTAGGTGGTGTTTAAGAAACACCTTTGTTTGTGATAGTGATAGTGATGTTTTGATTCAAGTATTAAGAAATATTGTTTGTTGTGGTAAACCTTCCTACACAAGGACCTAGGATGAACTAGTAACCAACAACTGCCGATCGAACTGTTGGAAAGTGACATTGCAAGCAATTGTTATTTTGTCATTGATGTCAAACCTTTACTGGTGAGATTATTGCTATCTATTTGAGTACCATATCTATTGTTGATGAAGAATATTTAACAAGAAGACCA
>MU227395.1:136099-171898 GCA_018584345.1 Thuja plicata | reverse complement strand
TGACTTACAAAAGTTTGATTATTGATGAGATTTGAGATCTCTGGCTGACTTAGTTGATTTTATTGGGATATGTAATGTTAATTAAAGATTGATCCATGTCATTTAATGTATGGGTAACCATAATTAATGCGTGGTTTCAAGAATTAATTAGAGACTACTTTGGAGAAGTAAATGTTATGCAAAGATGGAATGATCTGTTGGATCTAACCTAACCTAAGATCTACGATCTTGTTTAAGCGGCAAAAGATTTATCTGACCTAGAAAGAGAGGTATATGATAACCTCAGGGGTTATTTAGTAAGTGTGGATGAATGAATGTGTATGCAAAGAGGTTTGCATAGTTGATTTACTGTTTAGCATGATCTAGCAGAGAAGGCAAAAGGCAGAGGTAGAAAGTTGCAAGTGTGATTGCTTGACAGATTTCCAAGCACATCAGAAGATTGAAATGACAATGCAGGCTATCCAGGTAAGTTAACATCAGAGCTGTAATTGGATTTGAATTGCAAACTAAGTTGTATGTACCAAATCACAAAATGCTGATTACTTTCTTACCATTGTATTAGTTAAATCCTTTAACAAGGTTGACTTAACAGTCATTTGTATGAATCCTCTAACAAGGTGACATTCAGATTAGAATGTTATAAGTCCTCTAACAAGGCCACTCCTGACAGGTTGATTAAATCCTTTAACCAGGTCACACCTAGCAGTGTGTTATTTTAACCTTTCATAGGGTTGGCTCCTCACAGGGCATCACTTCAGAAGAGTGAAAACTTGGTAGCATGTTACTGGTGGTTTTTCCCATATTGGGTTTCCATGTTAAATACTTGTGTCAACTTGTGTGAATGCTTATGGTTTGCTTTACTGTTATGTTACTACAAGCTAATTTCAATTGACAGTAAACTACATGATTAAAGTTGTTGATTTATGCTACTGTTGCCGAGTAGATCTGAAGTACAAAAATTTTTATTTGCTACATCTAGACCTGAGGATAACTGATTCACCCCTCCCCTCTTAGTTATTCTAAATTCATTCTAACAAACATGATAATAGAGATGCCCCAGGTGTAGAATGTCTATCCCTAAGACACAAATACAGATAAATTCCAAGCAAGGATAGTACATTCATAACAAATTCAGATTCAACCGACAGGAAAGATATGTCCGTGAAGGATTGGTGCAAGAAGTGCATTGATAGATGTAGCATTGAGTACAAGTGACGCATGTTTGCTAGGTTTTCATCACTCAGAAATTTTTTATTTTTTCTACCAAGATGCTTGTTTGCCAGGTTTTTTTCCAAGACAATTTTTCTTGTTTTTCAAATTTTTTTATACTTTTTCCTTTTTTTTTCTCTTTTTTTGTTAGTATCAAGGCTCCTGTTTGCCAGGTGTCATAAAGAATACCTTTTTTCAGGACTTTTTCCACTACTTTTAATTTTTCTCTTTTCCACTATTTTTGGCTTTCTTCAGGATCAATTTTTGTTTTTTTTGGTATTTTCTCAGGATCAATTTCGTTGTACAAGCCCTTCGGCTAGATGTCAAGCATAAAACCACTGATGATATGTAACTGATTAAATGTTTGAAGATGTTAAGTTGATGATCATGCAAGGTATTAAATAAGTTAATATATTGTATTGTCATTGATGTCAACTTAATATAATCTGTATGGTCATGGAGATACTGCAAAAGACTTCAAATAACTCATGAATCAAGGATATGCTAATCATTAATACATATAAGTCTAGTATTCACTAAGTGACTAAAACAATGACGGAGTGCACCCGACAGATAGATTAAAATAACAAAGTCACAGTGTTACCCGACGAAGAAATACATAGAATTACCGACAAGCATAGTTACAGTGTTGCCCGACGGAAAAGACAAAGATGGAGATCCCGATGACAACTGAAGTCACACCGATGGAACAATCAGTTATCACCAATGACTAACTGAAATAACAGAGAATTCAAAAAACAACAAAATGCCTAGCTAGAAAGAAGCTAAAGATAGAGTTAACAGATAGTTATCATTGTTTTATTAATCCAAATAAAGCCAGAGATAAGTAATTGATTTAAAGTTGAGTTGTACAGTTGGAAAGAAGATATCTACAAGACAAATAAGGAGTTATACTTTAAATCAAATTAGCTAGATTGTTTATCACACCAAGAATCAAGAACCAAGAAACAATGAATATTATGTCTATATAAGAGACAAGCTTAATTTATTTAAAAAAAAGGGATTAAGAGGAGTGAATAGAAAGAGGATGCTAAAGAGAAACTGATGAAGAACAACTTCAGGTAGTGCTGATCAAACAAGCTAAAGGAGAGATAAGGAATTCTATAGACAACTGACGAACAGTGAGCACAACATCACAAAGAAGAAAGTGTGGAACACAAGGATTGAATTGATACATTGTTCAGAAAGGTAATGTACTTAAATAGATTTGAAAATATGAAATTTAACTTGCAATATGAACAGGTCATAATGTTTTAGTTTAACCATTGAAGCATCAAGTCTCTTAACCGAGCAGGACTTAACAATCTTCTATATATTGAGGTATATCTCAAGGAGTGCCAAAAAGCTTGATTCATGAAAGTAGCATTGGACATGCCCGATGCCTATTGAAATTCTAAGAAAGAGGCTGATTCAAGGATGACAGCATTAGATTCCTAATACTAAGTGACAACCTCTATGTATAAAATCCTCTAACAAGGTCACACCTAACAGTGTGTTTGTAACCTTTAACAGGGTTGGCTCTTAACAGGGCTCACTTTAGAAGAGTGAAAATTTGAGGTATTGGTCCTAGTGGTTTTTCCCCTTAACATGGTTTCCACATTAAAATTCATGTGTTATGTGTGTATGATTCATTTCTTTACTATCTTGCATCTTACATAGCTAACTCTGGATTGATCGGTATACTGTGCTTATTTACTGAGTTTTAGTAAATAGTTATACTGCTTATCAGTAATCAAGAAAGAATAAGGATTGAAAGAGAAAACTGATAGACAGTTAATCATTATTAGTATTTCATGGCACACATCTTGTAGGGACATAATAATCTAAGATTTATTGATTGGTGGTTAAGTTTGAAGGATAAATTTTTGAGGCCACTGATTCACACACCCCTCTCAGTTATTACTAACAATTGGTATCAGAGCTTGTGTGCTTAGAAGGAAGGTTTCAAGACTTAAGCCAAAGATCACAAGATGAACAGACGAGATGTGCCCAAGTTGAAAAAAGATAATCTTGCTTCATGGAAGAGTAGGATAAGAATCCACTTATCAGGTATTGGTAATGATGTTACTAAATTCCTAGAAACTGAATATGTGTTGCCCACAGGAGCACCAACAGTTGAACAAATGGGAGAGAAGCATGAACACAACGACATGATGATAGAGTTTACTTCCTCACTCTGTGATGCTGAATTTGAAGATGTCAAAGAATGTAAAACTACAAAGCAGATGTGGGACAAATTGAAGCTTGTACATGGTGGTGACAAAAATGTTTTGAGAGCCAAGGCAGAAAGCCTTAGAGGAAAGTTTGATGATCTCAAAATGAAAGAAGGTGAAAACATCACTCAGTACAACACAATAATCAAAGAGGTAGTCAATGCTATCCAAGGAGTTGGAGGTGTACTAGAAGAAGGTATAGTGGTAAGTAAAATTATAAGAAGCTTACTGCCTAATTTTACTATTAGAGTATCTTCCATTCAAGAAATGAGAGCAGTAGCAAATAGAAATGTTACTCTAGACAGTTTAATTGGAAGACTGATTTCATTTGAGATGAATAACTTTGATAATATTGTCTTACCAAACATAGAGTCTGCATTCAAAAATTCTATGAGAATAAGTAAATCAAGTCATAAAAACAATATGAGAAAAGATAGTGATAGTGAAAGTGAAGAAGATGATCTTGATGAAATTGAAGCACTTATGGCCAGAAGAATGCAGAGAGGCTAAGGTAAATACAAAGGTAAATTACCACTTGTTTGTTTTAATTGCAAAGAGATTGGACACTTTGCTACAAGATGTACTAACAGAAGAAAAGATGACAGAAGTAATGACAGATCATTTGAAAAGAAGTCTGACATAGGTGATTACAGAAGCTACCGACAATCAGAAAGAAGAGATACCCGAGACTATAAGGACAAAGGAAAGAAGGCTAGTTACCTAGAAAAATGCAAGGATGATGATACTGACACCGAATCTGATGAAGACATCAAGATGATGTTTGTGGCTGTAAAGGATGATTCAGATGATGATGAAGAAAGGTATGTAGAAACAACTCTCATATCTAAAATTAGAAAAAATGATGTTTGGATAATAGATAGTGGTTGAACTCACCATATGACTGGTGATAAGAAAAAGTTTGATACTTTTGAATACTATAAAGGTGGTTCAGTAAGAATGGGTAATGACACACCTTGTCTAGTTGAAGGTAGAGGAACAATAATGTTGAATAACCAAATAAAATGTGAGAATGATTATTGGGTAAATGGATTGAATTATAATCTATTGAGTGTTTCTTAGTTGAATAATTCAGGTCACAAAGTAGCATTTGAAAATAAGAAGGCAAAGATCTTCAAATTTGGAAATCTAATTGGCACCGGTGAGCAGACAAAAGGTAACTTATTCTATATGAATGATACTAACTCCACTTGTTTGATTGCTACAAATGAAGACATATGGTTATGACACAAAATATTGTGTCATGTGAACTTTGATAACATGATAAAGATTAGAAAAAAGAGAAATGTCAGAGGCTTACCAATGATGACCAAGCCCAACAATATCATGTGTAAGAATTTTCAAAAACGTAAAATGACAAATTCTAGTTTTAAAAGAAAAACCCATACATCTGATGCAATTCTAGAATTAGTCCATACTAATTTATGTGGACCTATGAGGAAAAAGAGTTATTATGGAGATAGATATTTTATTCTCTTTGTTGATGATTACTCTAGAATGATGACAGTCATGTTTCTAAAAGATAAATCAGAAGCATTCAAAATGTTTAAATGGTACAAAGAAATGGTTGAGAAGCAAAGTGGTAAGGAGATAAAATGCTTAAGGTCAGATAGAGGAGGGTAATTTATTTTAGATAAATTCACTAACTTTTGTAATGAGCATGGAATCAAAAGATGGGTCTCTGCACCAAGGACACCATAGCAGAATGGAATTGCTAAAAGAAGGAAAAAATCCATAGTTGATTGTGCAAGGACATTGATGATAGAGAAAGGCATCACCCAAATCTTCTAGAGGGAAGCTGTCAGTATTTCTGTTTACACATTGAACATAGTACAATTGAAGAAATACACCAAAAAGACACCCTATGAGCTATGGTATGGATACACACCCAATGCAAGTTATTTCAAAATTTTTGGCAGTCAATGTTATATCTTAAAAGATGATAGAAATGGAAAAATTGACTCCAAGAGTGATGAAGGAATTTTTCTAGGGTATTCTACCAACAGAAAGGCTTATAAATATCTAAACAAAGTCTCTAACAAAATTATTGAAAGTGCAAATGTAAAGATAGATGAATTTGCAGAGAAGAATGAACAGGAAAACACTAAAGAACCATAGGACTACAATAAGTTCACTTGCAATGAGGAACCTGACACTCTACCCTACCAACAATGTAGAGCTCCCAAGCAATAGATCATTGCACCTGAGCATCAGGCTGCAAATACCAACGATCAGAATATTGCTCAAGATGATGCACAAATTCATGAAGAACAAAGTGAAGAACAAAATGATGATCAAGATAATAGACAAAGAGCTATACATGTACTTGCAAGAAATGTCAGAAAGAACCATCCATGGGACCAGATTATAGGAGATAAAAGGGCTGGTATGAGAACTAGAAGTAAGTCTCTAAATATAAGATGTCTTATTTGTGATTATGAGCCCATATCTGTCAATGCTGCACTAGATAATGATGAATGGATTAGTGCTATGAATGAGGAGATTGAATGGATAGAGAAAAAAAAGACATGGACACTTGTACCAAGGTTAGATGATAAGAATGTCATCGGTACAAAATGGATATTCATGCATAAGATGAATGAGAATGGAGAAGTCACAAGGAATAAAGAAAGACTAGTATGCAAGGGGTATGCACAAGAAGAAGGAATTGACTATGGAGAGATCTTTGCACTTGTTGCTAGGCTAGAAGGAGTAAGAATATTACTTGCTTATGCTGCATATAAAGGATTCAAGGTATATCAAATGGATGTCAAGTCTGCATTCCTGAATGGAATACTTGAAGAAGAGGTATACATTGAACAACCAGAAGGGTTTGTAGATCTAGACAAGAGGGACATGGTATGTAGAATTCACAAAGCCATGTATGGATTGAAACAAGCACCCCAATCCTGGTATGAAAGACTTCATTCCTATCTTATAAGTATTGGATTTGTAAGAACTAGTGAAAACAATAATCATTACTTGAAGGAAGATACTGATGCCAACACTTTGATTGCTGAGATATTTTTTGATGATATCATATTTGGAGGAAATGATATGCTATGCAAATCATTTGCAAATGAAATGAGTAAAGAATTTGAGATGTCTATGCTTGGAGAGATCAAGTTCTTTCTTGGTCTGCAGATCATGCAACAAGGAAAAGGTATTTTCATCACACAATCTAAGTACATCAACGAAGTACTAAAAATATTCAAGATCGAAGAATCCAAACCAGTTGGAACATCGATGGCAACTAGATGCAAACTGACAAAGGAAGAGAAGTAATCAAAGGTAAATCAAACTTTGTACAGATCAATGATTTGAAAACTCATGTATGTTGTACATACTAGACTAGATATTGCACATGCAGTAGGAATAGTTGCTAGGTTTTCTGCTAATCCTAGAGAGTGACATATGATTGATGTGAAAAGAATCCTAAGATATCTAAAGAATACCGAGGAATATAGCTTATGGTACAGAAGAGAAGGCAAATTTGAACTTCAGGTCTTCACTGATGTTGATTGGGCTGGAAATATTGATGACCGGAAGAGAACAAGTGGAGGAGTATTCTTCATGGGTGATAGACTTGTCACATGGATCAGCAAGAAACAAGGATGCATCTCACAATCTACTATATAAGAAGAGTATGTTGTTGCTACTGCAAACTGCTCAAATATTGCATGGATCAAATGGTTACTAGAAGGTGTGCATATGCAAATTTTAGAACCACTAATTATCTATTGTGATAACACAAGTGCAATTAACATTTCCAAAAATCTGGGCATGCATGCTAAAACAAAGCATATTGTCATCAAGTATCATTATTTGAGAGAACAAGTTCAGGAAAAGGAGGTGATACTTGAGTATGTGCAATCAAAGGAACAATTGGCTGATATCTTCACCAAGCCACTACTCAAGGATGCATTTGAGTACTTGAGAAAGAGACTAGGGGTCAGACCCTTGTCTACTAGTCAGTAAGCTGACTGGAAGGCTGCATCAGCCTACATATTATCAGAATATCATTGATGGTTGATGTAAGAAAAAAGATGAACTTAAAATCTAAATCTATATACAAACAGGTATATATCATCACCAAGCACCTGATCATATTGTTTTATTACTGGTGGATAAGGAAAATTCAAGGAATATATTATGGATGGAGAGAAAAAGTTTGCTTGACATTAATGTCAGATATTTGTGAGATATTGGTTTGGCATTGCTGTGAAAGGGAGAGGGATTATCTATATTATCACATCCTTCTATAAAGGGAGAGAGATTATCCATTATCACATTACTCCAACAGGGAGAGATTATATCCTTGGGGAGAGAGATTGTATGGAAATATTATACAGAGGGAGAGTTACTGACAAGTGAAACAAAAAACATAAAAAGAAAGGAGAAAAGTCAAAGGGAGAGAGTTTGACACAGAGGAGAACACATCAAATTAGAGAAAGAAATATTCTACATCCAACTAGTGAAGGGATTGCAGACAGATGAAATCCTGCAAGAATCAAATCAAAGCTACTTGAGCTTACCAAAAACTAGACATTTGTAATAGTTACATAAGGAAAGCTTGATGAAACTGTATATTTCATATTGTATTAGAAATAGTATAGTATGATAATATAGTATGTTGTCATCAATGCCAAAGGGAGAGATTGATGACATGTAACTGATTAAATGTTTGAAGATGTTAAGTTGATGATCATGCAAGTCATTAGATCAGTTAATGTATTGTATTTTCATTGATGTCAACTTAATATAATCTATATGGTCATGGAGATACTACAAAAGACTTCAAAGAACTCATGAATCAAGGATATGCTAATAAAAAATGCATACAAGTCTAGTATTCACAAAGTGAATGAATACATTGACGGAGTGCACCCGACGAACAGAGTAAAAGAACAAAGTCACAGTGTTACCCGACGAAGAAATACACAGAATTACCGACGAGCATAGTTACAGTGTTTCCCAACAAGCAAAACAAAGAGTAACCCAATGGATAGAATTTCAGTGTTGCCCAATGAAAAAGACAAAGACAGAGATCTCAATGACAACTAAATTCACATCGATGGAACAGTTAGTTATCACCGATGACTAACTAAATTATTCACCGACATAATAGAGAATTCAAAAAATGACAAAATGCCTAGCTGGAAAGAAGCTAAAGATAGAGTTAACAGATACTTATCATTGTTTTATTCATACAGATAAAACCAAAGGTAAGTAATTGATTTAAAGCTGATTTGTACAATTGGCAAGAAGATATCTGCGAGACAAATAAGGAGTTATGCTTTAAATCAAATTGGTTGGATTGTTTATCATGCCAAGAATCAAGAACCAAGAAACAATGAATATTATGTCTATATAAGAGACAAGCTTAATTCATTTAAAAAAAGGGGGATTAAGGGGAGTGAATAGAAAGAGGATGCTAAAGAGAAACTGATGAAGAAAAAATTTAGGCAGTGCTAATCAAATAAGCTGAAGGAGAGCTAAGGAATTATGTAGACAACCAAAAAACATTGAGAACAACATCACAGAGAAGAAAGTGTGGAGCACAAGGATTGTATTGATACATTGGTCAGAGAGGTAATGTACTTAAATAGATCTAAAAATCTATAATTTAAGTTGCAATATGAACAGGTCATAATGTTTCAGTTTAACCATTGAAGCATCAAGTCTCTTAATCGAGCAGGACTTAACACTCTTCTATATATTGAGGTACATCTCAAGGAGTGTCAAAAAGGCTGATTCATGAAAGTAGCATTGGATATGCCCGATGCCTATTAACAGTCTAAGAGAGAGGATGATTCAAGCATGGAAGCATTAGATGCCTGATACTAAGTGACAGCCTCTGTGTATAAAATCCTCTAGCAAGGTCACACCTAACAGTGTGTTTGTAACCTTTAACAGGGTTGGCTCTTAACAGGGGTCACTTCAGAAGAGTGAAAATTTGGGATACTGGTCCCAATAGTTTTTTCCCTTAACAGGGTTTCCAAGTTAAAATTCATGCGTTAAGTGTGTATGATTCATTTCTTTACTATCTTTCATCTTACATAGCTAACTCTGGATTGATCGGTATACTCTGCTTATTTACTGAGTTTCGGTAAATAGTTATACTGCTTATCGTTAATCAAGAAAGAATAAGGATTGACAGAGAAAAATGATAGACAGTTAATAATTATTAGTATTTCATGGCATGCATCTTGTAGGGACATAATACTCTAAGATTTATTGATTGGTGGTTAAGTTTGAAGGATAAAATTTTGAGGCCACTGATTCACCCCCCCCTCTTAGTTATTACTAACAACCACTTCAAGTGTAGAGTATTGATAGGATTAGGAAGGACATCTCCTTCAGGTGTAGCTAACTGATAAGCTCCTGTCCCAAAAGATTTTGTGATAACAAAAGGCCCCAACCAGTTGGGTTCAAACTTTCCTTTTTGTTCTCTGTTTGGTTGATTCTTAGGATTCTCTCTTAGAAAAATATCCCCCACTTGAAATTGTCATGGCTTTACTTTCTTGTTGTATCCTTTTGACATCCTATTCTGATATACTTTTAGGTGATCAAACACTTTTTGTCTGTGCTCATCCAGCACTTCTAGTGCTTGAACTCTATTTATGTAGTATTGTTCGTCTGTGATAAGAACTTGAAGAGATACTTGAAAAGAAGGAATTTCTACTTCAATTGGTAATACCGCTTCTGTGCCATAAACTAGAGAAAATGGAGTGGCTCCTATTTGTGTTTTGATGTGTGTTCTATAAGTCCATAGTGCTGGATTTAATTGAAAATGACAGTCTCTTCCAGACTTACTCACAGTTCTGTGTAGGATTTGTAGAATGTTCTTGTTTGAAGCTTCCTCTTGTTCATTACCTTGAGGATGTAATAGATAGAAGAATAGTGCTGAGTAATGTGAAAATGTGCATAAAGGTCCTTAATATCTTGGTCCTTGAACTACCCCCATTATCTGTTACAATAGATGAGGGTATCTCATACCTACAGATGATGTAGTTCAAGATGAACATAACAAATTTTTCTCCAATGGCTTTGATTAGCATCACAACTTTGATCCACTTTGTGAAATACTTAGTGGTTGTGATGATGTATTTGTGTCCAGTTGAATAATTGGGATAGATCTATCCAATAAGATCAAAGGCCCATTACTGGAATGGGCAATGTGTTATAAATAGTATGAGTTCCTTGGCTGGAGCATGAATAAGGTTTCCATGTGTTTGACATTTTTGACATGTTTTGGTATATTGAATTGTATCTTTCTCCATTGTAGGCCAATAGTATCTGACCCTTTGTTGTTTCTTAGAAAATAAAAAACCATTTGAGTGCGATCCACATACACCTTCATGGACCTGTTTTAATGCGCGATCAGAGTCTTCTTGTTCTAAACACCTAAGTAGTGTTGTGTCAAGACCTCGTTTATATAAGTTAATAGTGATGAGTACATAACCTGATGTTGTCCTAATTAAGGCTCATTTTTCATTTATGGATAGTTCATTAGGTAAGGTTTAATTCATAAGATAGGCATTTATGTTGGTATACCTAGATTGGTCTTGGGCATTTAAGGAAAAAATAACTTGGGATTCAGGTTTATCAAATGTGAGAAAGGATAATTCTTCCACCAAGAAGTCATAGTGGAATTTATGTTCCTCCAATTGTAACATAAATTCTAGCATTACCATTGCGTCTGCAGCTCTATTTTATATTCTTAGAATTTGTTGAAATGTGATGAAGAAAAAGTAATTTTTCAAATCTTCTACCATCTACTTATAGGGCATCAACTTCTCATCTTTTGTTTTATATTCTCCATTTACTTGATTCATGATGATTTGAGAGTCACCATATACATGTAACTCTATGATTTTCCATTCAATGGCTAGCTTGAGACCGTTTACCAATGCTTCATATTCTGAGATGTTGTTGGTTCATGGAAATATAATTTTGTATGCCTTAGGTATCTTGTAACCTTGAGGAGTGATAAACAATGCCCCTGCTCTGGATCCTTGTTGTGTGAAAGAACCATCAAAGTACATCTTCCATGAATATTCTGTTAAGTGCATTATTGTCTCATCTGGAAACTCTATAATCAATGATGTTTCATCTTGAAATGGTGAATCATCTAGTTGATAGAATAACACTTGTCCTTTAATATCCTTTCTATCTACATTCTCTATATCAAATTCACTGAGTATTAAGACCCATTTTTCTAGCCTTCCTATCAATGTTGTTTTACTCAGGAGGTAATTGAGAGGATCAATCTTTGTAATAAGATTTATTGTATGTGAAAACATGTAGTGTCTCAACTTTTGGGATGCAAAAAGAACTGCTAGACAAGCCTTTTCAATGATACTATATTTGAGTTCATAAGAAACCAATGTCCTGCTGATATAATAAATCACTCTTTCCTTCTTGGTATCTTCCTCTTGTGCTAGTAATACTCCAAGCAATGTAGCTGTAGCTGAAATGTAGAGTAACAATGGTTTTCCATGAATAGGTGCCATTAGGATAAGAGGATTAGCTAGATAATCCTTTAATTACTTAAAATTATTTTCACAGTGTTCATCCCATTTCAAAGTTACTCCTTTATGTAACAATTTCATGAAAGGTTGCGCTCTATCTACTAGTTGAGACATGATTCTTCTAATTTAATGGAGTCTTCCTTGGAGAGTCCTCATTTGACTGATGTTACGAGGGGGTGGAATTTCCATTATTGCTTTCACTTTTTCTGGGTTCCACCTCAATTCCTTTAGCTGATACAATAAATCCAAAGATCTTCCCTGATTGAACTCTGAATGCACATTTCTTTGGATTGAGACTTAGTTGAAATTTTTCCATTCTATCTAGTATGTTTCTCAAGTCTTCGATATGAGTTGTTCATATCTTTGACTTGGCTAAGGTATCATCGACATGGTCCTCCATGTTCTTATGTATCATACCATGGAAGATTGTTGTCATATCTCTTTGATATGTAGCTCCGACATTCTTTAGCCCAAATGGCATTACATTTCATCAAAATTTTCCCCATGCGCATGTATATGATGTCTTTTCTTCATCTTTAGGGGCAATATTTATTTTAAAAGTTTTATCCCAGGAGCTATAGGTAAGTGATGCATTATTAATTCAGGATCTAATCCATGCATATCAGTATAAGACCATGCAAATTTGATCTTTTTCCCTTTAAGGAACTCAATAAACTATCTTTTCTTCTTTTGATAAAGATTGTGCCAAATGGAAAAATTGAGGAACTTCTGTCGTTCCCAAATTAACTGGTTGTGTTGGTTCTATCAGTACTGAAGATCTTTCTTGAAAGTGCTCAGGGAGGATATCAAGAATCTCATCTTTTGGAAGCTCTGAGAGGTTTTCACCATTAGATACATCTTTTTTTTTTACCTTTTTAGAATCTAATGTCGCCACGATGTTGTTTTCACCATTAGTTGTTTTTTTCTTTTTACTTTTCAATGTTTGACTAAGAAACTTGATATCCTCTTTTGTCAGATTCATGCTCCTTACAACATCACATCAGTGTCAAGACTATTAATTGACAAGACAAGTTTAGTTAAGTTAGCTTCTATACTATTTAGATCATTAAGAGTCAGATCATCATTATTAGTGTCATTGTTAGTGTTATGCGGACCTAAATATAGCAACTAATCATTGGAACTTTCTCCTTCTTCTCTTATCATATTGGAACTCATATCTTGTATCCTTTGGAATTCTTCTAGTCCCATTAAGATGCTAGTATCTTCATCAATTATTCTAAGTATCACCCTATCAACCAATTTTGTGAGAACATTTGTACTATGGGTAATATTAGAACTCTCTCCCCTATTCAATAAAGGTGAAAATTTATGGATTACATCTACCTCAATATCTATGGTAGCATTAGACATGTGATCCCATTCATAATCATGTGAGTCTAAGATATTGTCATCAGATTGATTTAGAAATTTAGAAATAGTTATCTAGTGTACCCTATTGGCCATTTGTGAATCAAAGTGTGGTAGATCTAGCACATGTGAAGTTGTCACCAATTTCCCCTAGTTAGGATGTATACTTTGTTGTTTTCTTACAAAAGATGACTCCTAAAGAGTGTTTGAGCTACTTGCTTCTTCTTCCCTATTCCTTTCTTATTTTGGTGCTTGATGTGTTTCTTCATGGTATCCTCCTTCTTGATAAACATCTGGATAGTCTTCTTCTTCTTCCTCTTCTAATTCTTGGATATTAGCTTGTGACCACAAGGGAACATGATGCTCTAGTTGTTCTTCAAAATGAGTAGGTACATAGCGTTCTCCTTGGTATCTTGGATCTTCAATACCTATATGCATTAATCTTTCATATGTATAGGGTATGATTTCAACTTCTTCTTCTTCATCACTTCCTTTATCAAATATTGGACCTTCTCTTGAATTAGGGTGTTCTGATTTGTTATTGAAACCCAACCCTGTTTTGTCTTTAGTGTCTTTGAATTCCATATGGATAGGCTAAATGAGTCCCTTTCATTTATCTCCTAAAGGTCCCTTACCTTTGAATCCCATTTTTTTGAGAAGGTCATAACCTTTGCCATATTTTTTAAGAGATATCTCAACATTTTTTTACTTCATTTTCTCTTTTTTACTCTTTATAGAGCCAAGCCAAGACTACTTTATCTTCCTTTTCTTCTTTGTGAGAGGTTGTAGCTCTAATGATACCAGTTGGTTCATGAATGTCTTTTCCTTTTGATGCAGAAGGTGTAAAAGAGGGGGAGGGTCTCCCATATGATCTCAGAGATACAAGAATGTTAACCAATGATGGTGTTGTATCTAGTTTGTAATCCCCCATGCTAGTTTCTTCAAGTTTTAATGTCTTTCCAACGCTTCTCATCACCATGTCTCTAGAGGTTTCAGTTGGGAACTCTTTTGGAACTTCCTTATTGTGAGGAACCATACTATCTGCCTTGATGTTGTTGCAAGTGTAGGTTGAATCTACAGGAATTGTTACTTCTACCCCATTGTGTGGGAATTTGATACATTGGTGGTAAGTAGATGACACTACTTGCATTTCATGTATCCAAGGTCTCCCTAGTAGTATGTTATAGGCCAATGATAGATCAATAACTTGACAGATCACATATCATTCTATTGGTCCTATTCTTATTGGTAAAATAACTAGTCCTTTGGATGATCTTTCCTCTTCATCATAAGCCTTGATGGCTATCTTACTCCTTGAATCAATTGTGTGCTTTGAATGCTTTGACCAGGTTGAGAGTGCATATATTCAACCCCGTGCCTCCATCTATCAATACACATTTTACATGGTGTTTATGGATAAAAACCTCAATGTGAAGGGGTTGATTATGGGGATGAGTTAACGATTTATCATCCTCTTCTAAAAAAGAGACATAATGTGGAGCTGATATGTGATTGACCATTGCCTAGAATTTGTCTATATCTATGACTTTTGGAACATTGGCAGAATGTAGGGCTTGTTCAAGAAATTCCCTATGCACTAAAGAGATCTTCAATAACTCAAATATAGAGACTTGAGCTGAGGTTCTTTGTAATTGGTCCACCAAGTTGTAGTTAGTAGAAGGTGTAGGAACCATTTGTATTGACATTGCTGGTTTAGGAATTGTGATAACATGTGGTTTAGATGTTGTTTCCTGTTTGGATGAGGAATTAACCCCTTTAATCATGATCTGCGCTTGGCTTCGTGTTACTGCATTTGAATGTGTCGACTTGTCCTTGACACCTTTGATAATGATCACATTTATTGATTCATTATTTATGTCCAACATATTGATCACACTATCGTTATGAGAATAGGTCTAATTGACTTCATTTCCTTTTTCTTTAGAGTATTCTCCTTTTTCATAGTTGGGAAATGGTTTATTATATGTCGTGTGATCTTCATTAGATGTGTTTACCTACACTTTGATCTTTCCCATGTCAATGAGATCTTGTATAACATGTTTGAGTTTAACATAGTCATTAGTCTTGTGTCCTTTATTCTTATGGAACTGACAATAGGCCATTTTGTTCCACCACCTTGGTTTTACTTCTGGTTCCCATGGTTTTGACTCTGATAAAGTGATAATTTTATTATCAAAGAGAGTCTTCAAAACCATCTCCATAGGTTATCCCAATGGAGTAAATGTCCATTGTGGTCTAGAATAACACAACGTATTCTTGTTGGCATCAGTGTTTTCTTGTGGTATTGTTGTTGTTGCCTTAGCTTCTTTGCTTGCTTGTAGACTATTTTTAAGATTAAACACAACTAGTTTAAGGTTCACATTCAAGGCTTCCACCACACCATCATTAACAACATTTTTGTTCTTGTTCCACCATTGAGGTTTGTTTTTATAGTTGTTAGAGGATTTATTGTCACTCTGGAGTGTGATTTCCCCTTTCTTGACCATAACTTCTTTAGCACGAATGGCATTCTTTATCATTCTGCCAAAATTGGGAGAATCTTGCATTTGTAGATCATAATTAATTTCAGGTACTAAGTTGTTTATAAAGATCTCCATCTTTTCATATTCAGGTATTTGTCTTGAGTACCTTGCAAATATTTTCCTCCACTATTGCAAAAAGTGTGAGAAGGATTCACCTATTCATTGTTTTGTATTGCAAAGATCCATCATGGTAACATTGTGTTGTATGTTATAGGAGTAGAGTTGGACAAATATTTGAATTAACTCCTTAAATTTTTGTACACTAGGTGTTAGTTTAGAGAACCATTCCATATCATTTCCACCTAGACTTCCTAGAAATAGTCTCATCAAGTACATCGGTTCGTGCATGTATTCTATGATTAGAGAACAAAATTCTCTCACATGGTCATGTGGATCCATTTCTCCCATGTATTTGTCATATTTGGGTCATGCCATGTTAGGTGGGAATGGAACCATGTTTATGCTTTTGTCAAAAGGAAACATACATATGTGCTCCAAGGAGTATTTCTTTGTTGTTTTCTCCTTCTCTTTCTTAAGTTTTGTGATTTCCTTTTGCATTTGATATAGTTGTTTTGAGAGAATGGAGATTGGTGTTTGTACCTCTTGTTCCTTCAATGTTTCAACATGATAGTCCTTGGGGAGTTTGACTCTGAGAGAAGCTAGGTGAAGGAAGTATTTTTCTTTGTCTTCCCCAATGATTTTCTCCAAGGTCTTTTGAAACTTATGACTTTGTTTGAACTTGTTAAATTCTTATTTGGTTATGTCTTCTTCACTATCCGAATCAAACAAAGGAAAATCATGATTTCTCTCTTATTGACTTTCTATTCCATCTTGGTCCTTGTTATATTATTCAAAGGCAACAATCCATTCTTGATTAGGTATATCCATTTCAGGTGAGTCTTGATCAAAGAGGGGATTCGTTCGAGATGTCTCTCCTTTATGAAATTTAAGCAATCTTGGGGGCCTTTCTAAATTGTCAGCTAGATATTGTTTACTTCTTGTGTTAACCATGAAAGAAAAGTCTTAATCTTGTCAAAAGTATTCCAATTGGGCCAAAAGGAATTTCCAAATTGTCCAAATATGTTTTTCCAAGTTGGGGTGAATGTGAATTTGATGTTTGAAGTGATTGATTCCAGTGTCAGAGGGTTAGAATGCCCTGATAGTGAGCTGGGAACCAAGAAGATTTGTTGAGTGAAGTGACAAAATGATTTTGGATCAATTGCGATAACCCTAAATAATATGCAAGGTAGACTTCCAAGATTGAGAACCAATATTAGATGGACCAACAAGAACAATATATTCTGACTGACAAGCAAAAAGGGTATCTAAAACTACAAAGCTTCTGAGTCTGACACATGTGCAAGTACTCTTTTTCCTAGATGTGACTTACAAGATGAGATCCTAGATTTCTAGGATGCGAGCATGTTTTTCCTAAATGTGATTCTCTTTGCCAGATGCAATCTAGGATTTACCAAAAACAACCTTGTTTACCAAATGTGACCTTGTTTACCCAATGCGACCTAAGATTTACCAGATGCGACCTTCTGATGGAATTTTTGAGTTTGCCACTTTGCTTTGAAAGATGTGAAAATTTGTTCGACCCTAGGGTCTGTCTGATGAATTCTAGAGTGTTTTTAGGTAGTATAAATGAATGTGACTGTCAAAATATTGATTTATTTGGGGTGTTTTATCTTGTTATTTCAATTTTGATAGATCAAGCACGTTGTTTAAGAACCAAACACACCTATTCCCTAAATCAATGGTGCAACATAAAATTTTTTTCTCGAGTCTTAGGTACACACTCAAATGTTAATCAGAATACGATCATCACCAAGCATGCAATGGCTCTAGTTATGATGTTGGATTATCTGAATCCAAACACAAATGAGGGCACGAAATGCCAAGTATCTTGGGGAAATTAATATTTTTCTTGCACAAAGATTATCTCCTTTCAGAGATGAATCAGGTGATCATTACTACAAAGTGTTTTATTTTGGGCATCCATTCACAACCGCCCCCCATAGAATTGCACAAGGAAAAATTGAGGTGTATATCCCTATGAGTACCTAGATGATTGTAGTCTCGCAACCAAGATTCAAGCGTCTCCGCTCTACATAAATCTAAGCATGTCCAAAGAATGATATTCAAAATTCCAAGGAAAAAACCAATTACGTCTTTCGATATTTTGATCTCAAGGAAGCATTTTGATTATAGTGAGATGGAAGGGCTGACATTCACCTGTCCTCACTTGGGTCATTCCCGAGAGATTTTTTTCTCAACCGGTAGACCCTCTATGTTCAAAGTAGTAAAGAGGATTGGCATCTTAGGAGTCTAGATATTTGACTCTTCACAAGGAAGAAGAACATACTCTCCTATCCATGTCATTTTATCCTATCAAACACACCATGCAAGATTATTTCACTTGAATTATGAAATTCAATTACTTAATCCCCCATCTTGAGTTTCATATTTTCCACTTGGGAAAATAGCATAATCCTCTAGTTGGATTAAGAACTAAATTCAAATTCATAATTTAGGTTCCTAGAAAAGAATTTAACCAAACATTTTGAGCAATTAAGTTCATTTCCCCAATTTCTATTCAAATCTTAACATGATGTTTGAGGTTCTAATTTTCCATTAAGGAAAAGTGATTACTTCTCTAATCAAGTTACAAATCAGAGAGAAATTGTGTTTTCCTATAATTGCAAAAAGTTTATTCAAATGTGCAAGGAAACCTACAAAACCACTTGTTAGTAGTTTCATTTCATCTCCTTAACCAAGGAAGTCTTTGACAACGTCCTGCAAGAACTCATTAGGCTGCTTAAATAATCAGCTTCATCCAAAAATATGTAAAGTTAGTTGATTAGTCATCATATTCATCAATTATGTAAGTAAGCTAACCAAATGCGATCCTAGACTTTGCCAAATGTGATCTTCTTTCCTAAATATGATCCAGGAATTACAAAATGCGAGTGAAGATCCTAAATGCAATCCTATTTTACCCATATGCGAGCCTTTACGAGGTGTGATTCCAGACATCCCATATGTGATTCCAAATTTTTGGATGCAATCTTCTTCTCTATATGCAATCTTATTCTCCCAAATGCGAGTCTTCCTCAAGAACACAAACAAAAAGGTCAAAGATAAGCTCAAGAATTGAATAAAAATCTGGGGCTCTGCCCCACGGTGGGCACTAGAAATGTGTGTGCGAATAATGTACCTGCAAGCTGCAACACAACACTTCAATATGTCATTGCATCAATGGTTAGAAATATGTAAATCAATTGCAAAGCATAAGAAAACCATGGAAATTGACATATTTCTTCCTATCTAGAAAGAGTATGATCTAAGATATAAGTTTTCCCTCAGATTATGCATTAAATTAGTGACACATTCAGTCCTAGAATAGAAGATTCATTAAGAAATTGAATATATCTATCATGTAATTCATGCTAGAAATGGTGCAATGATTCATTAAAGAATAAATGGAAGAGTTATCTAATTAGGTTTTGAAATCATGAAATCAAAATGACAGTATAAGAGTGCAATTATAATTCTAAAATTGTGGACCTATTGAGCTCAAAATTCACTCTTTTTATGGAATAATTTGAGAAATGAGTGGTTGAGATCAACTTGTGAGGAGAGGTGAGCAATAAATATTTGGTGATCATGAGTGAACTCTCATTGGTTGATGGATTAAATTTTTATGTGCAAGTGATGATTTGTATTTAGAGAGTTTATTAATTCCCTTTTAATTAATTACTTTAGCCAAGGATTTAATTAGGGTGATTTGATTTAAATAGGACAAGGTAATTAATGTGAGCTAGTGATGAAATCACTTTGATTTTAGGAGATTATTTTAATTTTTGATGAATTATGCCAATAATCAAATAGTTGGATTGACATAATTGAGGGTATGATCACATTTAGGGAAAATAAGGTCTCTAGTTAGAGTAGACCAAATTAGGGTTGTTACAACCAGAGGTGTGAAGTCAAGTGTTGCAAAATAGGAAGGACAACTATCATATGTTTACTCGAATGGCCAAGTTTGATGGAAGGGAAATAGTCACACATGTGGAAAATTTATGGAAGGAGTTATCTGATAACCTAAAATTTAAAGAACCTCACTCTCTTTTTAATTACCATTCAACAATTCACTGGGTCAAAATATATATGTAGCTGACAGAATGTCAGGAACTCACCTAGTTACCTTTACTCTTCCAACCTCCCATGTTTCTCTGGCTAATTCTAGATTGGCATGGAATGGGAAACTCAAAAGAACAAGAAGAATCCAGATGGATAAGGATTGGAAGGTTTAGTGGGTTATATTGGAATCCCATACCTACTAATCTAGGCATGATTGCTCCTACAAACTTTAGGTTTTTAGCTATGTTTAAGAACTCTTATTTAGTGGCTTCTTAGGGACAAGAAGGAAAATAGTTAGGGGGAGTGATGAGTATGTTTTATGGTATTTTTATATGAATTTATAGCTCTATCTAAGAATTCATAAATTACTATGGTTATGTCTTTTATTCTCACAGACTTAGTAGTTTCATATGATTAAGGACAGTTTTATGCTACAATACCATATATATAATTTAGTCTAAAGTATGTTCACGTGGAAATTTACCGATTGAATGTGATGGAATTTAGATTAAATATTATATAAATGTATGTTTGTCTCCTAAGTGGGGTTCTCAACATTTAGTGAGATGATCTGCGATAATTCATGTGGCTATAATTGTGCAACTTCCTATAGCCAAGGACTGGTTGAGCGTTGATATAGTCTTTAGAATTCAAAGCATCATTATCAACTTATTCAATTTGGAAGACTTATTATAAGTTCAATTAGTAGGAACATAATTATTTTATACTTTCAAATGACATGTGTAAAGGCAGTTAAACTGTTTGTAACTGATCTAAGAGTCGTAGTAATGACAAGACTTTATCTCTTAAGTACATGTTTTCTTTATTATCAGTCAATCTTCTCCTAGATCTGGGGACCTTGCATGCACGAAAGGTTGAATTTTTCAGCTTTGAAGTCTTGTATATTTCAATCCTCGAAGGGATGCAGGGATGCTTTTTTTTCCTTTGTTGGATAATATACAGTTCTTATAGTTAATTATGCATATATGTACTTTGTCAATATGGATTAATGAATGTTGAATAGAAAGAGTGTTAACCAGTCTATTTTATTCTGTTAAGTAGAATTGGAAGTATCTCAAGGGGGCCCACTTGAGATACATCTCCATCTCATTTCCTTTAAATCATTGTAGTGTAACAATTAGATAGAAGTAGTGTATTTCATTTCTTGGATAGAATTTACTAAATATTTTTGTTTATGTTCCATGAATCAATAGCTCCAATAGTACTAGTAGATTGATGTTTGTAGATATTTGATTTATTTCTATTTAATTCCTTGTAGAATTTTAGTTTATTTCAAGTTTAAGTAGTGAAGAGTCATTCCAAAATTGTAATGCAATTAAGTATATTAATCTCTATTTTTAGAAGTTAGAAGATAGTTTCTTTACTACATTTCATACAATAGTTAGATGACAATTTGAATAGAGTGATGGTGCACATATTGTGCCAACCCATTTCAATTACATGATTCCTATTTGACAAGATTAAATGTGAACCATTGCCAGGAAGGATTACTCAAGTATAATATTTACGTGCATATTTTAGTCTTTTAGACTATCTAATCATGAATGGTTAATGTGACTATAGGTATCATGGACTATGAAAGCTCTTTTCCTTTAATTTCATTTAATCGTCATCAAGTTAGGCTGATTCCCTCAAATTCATATTTCCAATTCTCTAATGAATTTATGTTGCTTCCATCATTCAACATAGATGGAAATTAACATTCTTCCAATGCTTTGAAAAAATTTAAATTCTCATAAAGAGTCATGCCAAACTTTCTTTAATATGCAACAAAATGCAAAATAAGTCAAAATGCCATATCAAAGACAAAAAAAATACAGGAATCCAAAATTCAAATACATAAATAAATTAATTATTCATGTCCCTATAATTAATTAAATCATATTTGACTAATTATTCTCATCCCATAATTGATTGAACCACATTTGGTTAATTACATTTTATTATTTCTTCTACAATTTAATCAATAAAAAAAGTTGATAATGGGGTTAAACGTAGATTAGTTAATTGATTAACTAATTCATTGTTAATTAATTAACTAATCTACCTTTAACCCCATTTTTATTCTCTTCAATTTATAAATCTTCAGATCTCCAAACTTGTAGTTATGTGACATGTGTCCTCCAAGCCTCCATAAATGCTTGTATAAACATGTCAGTCTCACCCTTTCCACTTCATCCTTTGACCAATTATTTTATTGGATGCACATACATGCTTTATAGTCGAGTCACCCTAAATTTTCCTTTCCTCTTCATATGTCATCCTTCTAAACCTACCTCTCTTACATTAGTCAAATATGATTTAATTAATTATAGGGACGTGAATAATTAATTTATTTATGTGTTTAATTTTGGATTCCTATATTTTCTTGTCTTTGATATGACATTTTGACTTACATGAAGTGTCATCATATCAAAGAAGAATAAAACATAATGGCTACGGGGGAACAAGGACTAGTACAATGATGCCCTACTCAAGTTCAAGAAAAGATAGGATAATGTTGGCTCCTCAAGGGATTTCCTAAAAGGGATTTTAAGAGAGCTCTTAAAGAGAAGGAATATAAGGAATGAGGAAAATTTAACAAAATGGCATCATAAAGATAATAAGTTTAGGTGAAAACTATCTAATTTATGATTTATGTGCACCATACTTATTGTCCTAGGGGGTTCACAATGTGCCATTTTCACTAATGAATTTCAAAGATTTAGAACTTTGATGTAGAAGAAACCTAATAGAGATGGTTATATTTTTACGATCTTCACAACCTATGCCTAGCAAGGTTGAATAGAGGCATATTGATCGTGATTCAGTGTTCACGAGATTTTTTATTGGATGGGTCATGTTATATATGATAGTAGAAGAAACTTGTGTATGGATGCCCTAGGCCTACTACATACAAGCACATCTATTTCTAGAGATGCATTAGGTTATTTATAGAAATGAACAAATTTTAAGATGTGGGTTGAATCTTCTACATATTTAGGCATGGAAGCACATTTAGGATAATGTTGTTGAGTTGACATGAAACCCTTTTTTCACATGTATTTTGAGACAATTTAAAAGATGCATATGAGTGACTTGGAATATTGGAGGAGAGTGATTTATTAGATACATGAGGTGACATGGCATCTATGGTGGTTATGTAAGGTGTGCCCTGATGATGGGAATATCTATCTTATAGTGCACTTATCATGTTATTTTCTTGGTCATACCATTCATATTTTTGGGCCCTATACATCATTCAAAGTATTTTGCAAGTTTAGATTTTAACAGACTACGCAAGAGGATGAGATGTCTTTTACTTTGGTGACGTGGGATATTTATGAGTGGGGATTACTGATGGATCCAACATTGGATAAGAGTTATTGGTTGCAAATGAGAGTGACTCCCTCGATTTATCTTATTATAGAGGATTTTAAATTGATAATTGATTATATTGTGGGTCCACCACATGTTACTATATATATTTGATACTGCCACATTGAGGGATATGAGAGTAGGAGGAAAAGAAAGAAAAGGAGGGGGATGAGATGGACATTGATGTGTTGGATGGGGGGGGGATATATATGATGAGGGAGGTGAGAGATATATGGAGGAGGATGGTGTGGAAGATGATGAAGATGTTTAGGTTTGGTTGGCATTGGCGATGTTTGCACTTTATGATAGATAAGAGTAAAGGGACCAACTACTTGCAATGTTGGTGATTAGGAAAATAGAGTAAGATAGCCTTTAGGACAAGTTCAGAAGGGTTCAAAAAGAGTAAATACAAGGGGTAGACATTGGCCAACTCACTCTAAGATCACAATTGAGCATGATTGAACCATTATAGATTAGGATCAAATGAGAGAAAAGAGGGACACTTGTATGGTAGAGATGGATATAGAAATAGAAGAGAGAGACACAACTAGATTAGAGAGGTGAAAACATTTATGTGACGTGATGTATTATGACCATTCTATTTATTTATGAGATTATTCATTTTTGGAAATGATTATATATTTTAGTGCTTATGGAATTTCATTATATATTTTGTTATTTATGTGTTATAAATGTTTGATGGGCATGATTTTATGTATGGACACATATGAGCTTATGGTTATGGAAAGATGGATTGATGCAAATCTTTATGATGCATATGATCATTCACGTATGAATGAAGAATATTATATCTTATTGACATTTTACGGATATATGGTTTATGTTGATGTATATGGTTCTATAGTTATGGATGTACATATGAATAAAAAGGTTTATGATCTTATAGGTATATTTTTATGTATGATCATGATGATGCTACTTGTTCATCCAAATGTTTAATTTTAATGAATGCAAATGAGGTATGATATGTATGTGTTTATGAGTATTATAGATGCATATTGTTTTATTATTATGGTTTTATTGTGATCTACATGTGTGCATTTGGATTTTATAAATGTATACGATTATGATGGTGATATGTGACATGTATGATTCATTTAATAACTGCAAGTGATCATTGCATGATTATCACTATGATTATTATATGCGTTAGATGAATATGAATATGGATTGTTGCAAGTTTTTGGAAAGTTCCTAATATAATTATGATGACCAGTGTTATTCAGTTATGGTTTTTTTAATGATCTTATATTTTTGAGTCTATATGATTTATGAGATGTTAGGTTTTGGAAAATGTGTGGTTTAATTATGGTTATGGATGTAAATGATTTGTGTGATCATTCTATGTGATTATGGATGTACGTATGCAAGATGAAATGTACTTTTTATGGTATATGTGAGGTTGGGTATCAAATGCTTAATGTCATGATTATTATTATAAATATAGGGTGTATGATATTTTGATACCCATACATATAAGTTATTGCTCATTTTTGGAAAATGCATTGTATGCTTGTTATGACATAGTTTATTTTTTATTTAAGCAAAACCAGGTTTTGAGGGGACCCGAAACCCCTTACATCAAATTACAAAAGATATTCAATGCAGGACTCTAGAGGGACATAAAAAATAGAACAACTGCTGGAAAAAATAGTTTGTTATGGCTTATGATTATGAATAATAATGGTGAGTAATGTATGGTTATGGTGTTATATGATCAATATTATATGCACCAGATGAGAACTGTAGATTTAGTGTGGTATATATGATGGTAGATATCACATGCTTAACAACATTATCATTTCCCTATGATATGTTAATGATTGGTTGTCATTGATTTAATTTTTTTTCTATTAGTATACCCATGATACAAAGGGAGATGAAAGATAATTTAAAGAGTGAGAAAACTGATGATAAATAAATTGGATTTTTTTATATCCTGAGATGGGTTGGTGTACAAAGGTAAGTTATACTGTAATCACCTAAAATTGGTCTAGCAAACCCATAGCCCCTATTTCTGATTTTTTGGTCTTAATAAATTCTAAAATATAAGACATTATCGCTAGAATCTAATTATGAGAGAACTTAATCAAATTTGCATACATTTAATCCCAATCCTAACTTGTTGAATCAAATAATCAATCATCCAAGCCTAAATCTTAAAATGCATAAAATATTGGGATAAATAAAAAAGTCCTAAAGTCCCTTTTAAATCAAGTGAACTCATTCACACATGTGTGAGCACTCAAAAATAAAATAAAACAAGTAAAAGGGAAAATACCAATTTTGTCTTATTCTCCACAAATTTAACCAATCAAAATCACTTTATCATCTCACATGGATTGAGGGAAGTTGCATCTCCACCATGGATCATTCCCTTTTGCCTCTTAATCTCAACCACTCATTTCTTAGAATCTCTTATAAAAGGGATAGCTCCCCTTGCTCATGGCTAGACCTAATAGACATGCTCAAAATAGAAGAGGATTTGGAGTAGAGTTATAATGCTATTTTCATTCTAGAGTTGTGCACTTGTAGTTCTTACTTGCATAGTAGTTCATTTGCATTGTTACATTGTTAAGCTTCATTTTCTGAGTTTAAATGGCATCTTAGTTCCTTTCATAGCTTAATGGTAATGCATTTTTCTTCTCATTGATAGTTTAATCTTGCATTTTAGTCTCATTCCTCATAGTTGCTACGCATTTAGTTTGTTAGTTCACATATTTCATTTTCAAAGCTTTTTGAGAGAAAAACATGCAAGTTTACGCATCTTTGTCCCTCTTGCATTGAATCTTCCATTTTGGAGTAGTCAAATCACTGATTTTCTATGTCCAATCCGATGGGAAACTCATGAGAATCACACCCACTTCAACTAGGAAGCAATAAGCCAGTTTCAAGGGTTTTTATGGTATGTTTGATCTTCCATTTTGATACTAACCCCTTTTGATGTAATGGTTTATTGAAGTGTTTGGTTGCAGATTCTTGTCACACATTTGGCACCCACCGTGGGGTAGAAACTTTTTTTTGCCTCATTTTTCATATTTTCTCACATTTTGACGAAATTGTGCTCACTATTATGTGAAGCTTGTTTATAGCTCGTACAAAAATTCATAGGACAATAGTTTTTCTTATGGTGGCATACCATTTATCGTACGAGGTTTTTTTCTATTTCTTTTGTTTTTTGGTCTTATTACATTTGTTGTACGAGCTTTTAGTGATGCATGTTTTGTCATTTGGTAAAATATAATTTTTCATATGAGTGTTGACTCCAATCTGTTCTTTGTGATTTGTCGTATCAGGAACAAAGAGCATTTTTAAGGGTCTTCTCAAGCTGATTTTGATTTTCTAACTCTTGGCATTTTTTGTGTGACTTTTTTCTCTCTGGTTTTGCAACTTGGCTATTTTTTGCAGGATGTTTGGGGAAGATTCGCTTGTCAAAGTCTCACTAGCACACTTCTTTCTTGCAAATTACTAACAGTTTATGCTTATAAGACACTTTAAGAGAAGAAAGTTGGGAAAATACTAATGATTGTGCTTGCAATTTGCCTTGACTTCATCAAGCAAATAAATTGTGTGCTTTCTTAGATGATTTATTGGGCACTTAGCTTAACTAGGGTGTTGTTTTTTTGTGCAAAATTATACATTAGGGGATTATGCTCTTCTCTCATTGAGAGAATCAGAAACCCAAACATGTTTGATTAAACTTGGGAAAACAACACTTTTCTTTTGGTAAATGAATATGTGCTTGATGTGTTTTGGAGATACTATGAACTAGGAGAGTATGCTCTTTTCCTTGTGGAAAATCAGAAATCTTGACCTTCATTAGCTATCCATTTACTTTTCTTGCATTTACCTTTAGAGGGCCTGCCAAGAGAGCAATCTTTTGGGAACGACCCAAGTGGGGAACAAGGGAACCCAGCAACTCTGCCCCACTATAATAAAATTCTTCCTTCAATCCGAAGAGAGGGAAGAAATGTTTATTTTATATTCCTAATGCTTCTTCATGTGTAGGGCCTCATTGCCCCAATCTTGCTAAGCAAGACTACATTTGACTAGGCACTTGTAGGGCCATTTTTGGTCTCATTCTTGTTTACAAGACTACAAGGGGAGTACATTCAACTTGTGTAGGGCTGAGAGGCCTCAATCTCACTTGCAAGACTATGCATTTTGGGTACTTTTAGGGCTATACACCTTAATTTTTCTTACGAAACTACAAGGTATAGTCATGAACGAACGTCCTTACTAGAGAATTTTAGATAGAGGCTACTCGACTCACCTTTGAAAGTATCATAATATTTGTGCAAGGATCGATCCAGGTGGATTTACCTGGATCACCTGAAGATTTTTACACTCACCGTATGTATTCCCAAGGGCGTTCTAAAGCATGAATGTGGCATGAGGGAGCATATGCGATTCAAGCATTGAGTCTCTTTTCAAAACCCACAACATGCATAGTCCTAGAAAAAGCCAATATCACTTTGTGTGAGGTGAAGGAATATCAAGCGTGGGAAAATATTTTGATATTAAGCCAATTTGACTCTAGGGGTATAAAGTGCTTTGATCATCTCCTCTTTTTATTTTATGTATTTGAATCACTTGAAACTTGACACTATCAACAACAACAACATTCTTGACAATGTAACACATTGTCCAAAATTGACATTTGAACAAACAAAACAAGTGGCAAACTATCTTGGGTATCTTTGCAATCTTATCACAACAATTGTTAGTTCTTGACTGCGTGACTTGGCTCATGATCATCTTTCATCCTAGGTTATTGAATGATCTTACTTGTTGTAATCTTTCTCATCCAAAATCAATCTCAAGCACCTAAGTCACAAGTGTCATGATCCAATAGACATTCGGGTCTCAACATCACAATACCTTGTACCAATATTAAAAATCTCTCATCAAAACATCTCTCATTAACCTCTCAGACAAGTGATCATGTGGTGATCCTTGAAATTGACCCATCAATCCAGTCACTTCAATTCCCGATTGTGATTATCTTTCATGCTGGTTCACACTAGGAGTTCTCATAAAGCATATGATCCTATTCACAAAAAAAATTCCCACATCATATTTTCTCTCCAATCTTCTAAACAAAGTGCATCAAGATGATCTTATAATGACTGAAAATCAATGGGCTAAACCTTATGGTCTTAACAACAAGAAAGAAGAGATTCTTATTGTAGCTATATCAAAACAAATGCAATCTTTGAAATCTGAAATCTAAGACTTAAAGGGAGAAAAGGATACACCATCCAACAAATCCTCATTAGGATGAACCTTTCCTTTCCTCTATGATCACAATTCATCCATATTTTAATTTTCTTCAAATAAAATGGCTACTTCAAAAATTCACACCAATCCTATCTTTGATCAAGAACATCTTTACGACCAACCTATCTTTGATCAAGAGCATATTCATTACCATCAAGTCTTTGATTCAGATTCTATCTCACAAGCTCAAGATAATTCAATCTATGGTCCAACAAATCAAGAGGAATCAACCCTATCTCAACAATCATCATCACATGGAAACATAAAATCAACGCATCATGATCTTGAGTCTCATATCTCTTCGGCTAACACAAGTGCATCTAAAGGTCCATTGGATAGAGAATTTTATCCTTTGGGACAATCTTATGAGTCAGCATTGGAAGAAATCCTTGAAATCAATCTCAACACATTGCTGCAAATCTCTTCATGTGGTTTTGTATTCTTGACCAACTGTTGTGCCTATCATTGACACAATGAGCATAAAACTTCAGATTGCATAGAGTTGAAACAAAAAATACAAGATCTCATAGATGATGACATAATTGAAATTGAAAATCCTAAGGAATCATCTAATGAAGATACTGTTCTCAAGAAAGATATAAATCTTGAACCTATGTCTAGTAATGGTTCTCGTGCAGACTCCACTTCCTCAAACATTCATTCATCTTATAAAGAGACAAAGCTATCCAAAGTCTCCCCATCAAACAAAGAACCTAATGCTTTTCATGATAACTATGTCTACCCTCAAGGAATACCTCTAAAGGAGATCCAAGCTAATCTTCATATGACTACGAGTCTTTTTCAAAATTCAAATATCATAGACCCAAAGCCTCCATGTGCTTCAATGACTATCATGCCTACTCACAATGGTACTCCGTTAATCCTTCAAGAATCCCTCACGCAGATAAAAAATCCTACCCCATCCTTAGAAGTGGCTCCATGTTGAGAGGAAAATCCAAAGTATGAAGAAATAAATACCAGTAATGATCAAGATCAAGATACCATCCATCCTTATCCACCGGTTGACCAAAGTTACATACCCCAAGAGTCCCATGATAATTTCATCATCCCCTTCCATTTCTTCCTAGATCACACTCTTACACCTCCTGTGTCTTATCCACCTCCCAAGAAAGATCAAGATACCCTTCCCACCATCTCTAGTGAACCTATTGAAAATCAAGAGCAAAGTACCCTTTATACACCATCTAAGGATCCTTGTCAAGATCAAAGCATCCCTTCATCTCCTTTTCATAATCCTCCATATACACCTTAAGGGACCATCATTTATCGAAATTCCTTGCATAAAGATCAATCCTCTCAAGCTTCAGTTGCTCCTATCAAACTTTCTCCTGTCAAAGCTACTCAGGCACCTATTAATATAAAGATGAATTCTAAAGAAAAGAGCTTTGTTCATGCAGCTCATGCCACAGATTTTGATATCCCTTACACACTTTATCTCCCCCCATTTTCACGTAAGAATCAACCTTCTCCATCCTCCAAATTTATTCTTGGTCCCTATATCCCAAAGTTGAAACCATCACACCTTCCATCTATATTGGGTCTTTACATCCCTCCATCCACCACACCTATCACTAATAGTTTTTCATTCACTTACCCTATCTCCTATCAAGATCAAAAAATACATGCATCCTTGAACTCTCCCTATCAACCCACCCATATGAGCCAGTCATATCATCCCTTTTCATCATCCACCATTCCAAAGTCTTCTGGAAGAAAATTGGATGTGCAACAAAGAAATCAAAAATTCAAGAATCCATTTATATATGAAGATCACTATGTCCAGTCTAATAGACATGTGACTACAAAGAAAAAGGGAATATTCAAGAGACAACAAGGTTCCACTAAGAAAGGAAGAAAATCAAAGAAAATATGGGTTCCTAAATCCATCATAGAAGAATTGCATTCTAAATCATCCAAAAGAAAAGGAAAATCAAAAGTTATGTGGATTCCCAAGTCTCTTTTAAAGGACTTGCATAAAAAAGAAAAATCAGAGTTGGCATCCAAACTTCCAAAGGCTTTTCCTTTATCTCCTTCCCAACACCTTCCATTCTCTCCTACATCAAATCCTCAAGCTATTCCATCGATTTTTCCTCCATCCGTCCACTACCCTTCAAGGTGTGTGTCAATGTTGATCTTATCACCATTTCCGTCTACCCCTATACAAACCTTTCAATACCCTATCTAATATCCCACACCTACCTACTACCCATCCATCCCATATTCTTCCATTCCCCTTATCCAATCCATCACATAAATCCTTGGATACCATCTCCCTTATCCTCATCTCATTCCCTACCATCACTCTATCAACATCTTTTGAGAATACTTTCAACGGCCTTTGCATATCATAACATACCCTTCAAAGGTGCACTATCCAAAGACAAAGAGGCTCGAGTCCCTTCATCAAATTAGCAAAATACAAAAAAAATTGAAAAATCAAGAGAAAAAGTGCCTTGGTGAAAACCTGGCAAACATGCACCTTGGTAGCAAAAGTAAAGAGAAATAAATCCGTCCTATGGTGAAAACCACTTCTTGCGGTGCCTTAGATAAGTACCATGATGAAAACCTGGCAAACAGGCGGCATGCGTAATTCCTCCTACTTGCACTCTTCACTTGGGAGAAAGTTCCTTCCATGTCATCTTATCCATCATATCTTACTAGTCCATGAGCATCCATGTTCCTTCTGGTGATCTTGACAAGGTTGAGCCTATCCATGAAAACTACACCTATTGAAATCCATTTCCATCAGCTTATGCACTTTATCTCATGCTACCCTATCATGATCTTTCTTATCCTAAGTCAATACTCACTATCCATGAAACATCCTTTCCCTAATCCCAAAGAATTCCTCACCATTTATCCTGATCATGCTATCCTATCACTATCTTATCTAATTGACCTCTTGGTCTTGATCAAAATGAAGATGAAAAATAGTTTCTCAAAACAATTCTTGACATGTCCATTCTTTTGGACCACATGCTTTTCATGACATCATGTCATTATTTTATATGCTATTTAGCATCGCTCCATGAACGTACATTGCTATTCTTTTTCCCTGGCTTGGGTAATCTTGAGGAGAATGTCCTTGAAAGTTGCATTCACTCTCTTTATTTGGCATTGTCTTTTTTCCTCATCCATCAGTCTTCTTATCCATCTGTAATGTTTTACACCATGTTGTACATTGGGGGCAAAGAAAATGTGATCTTGCTTGAAAATTAGTGATCAATCCTAAAAATCTAAAAATCCAAAAAAATCTTAAAAATCACAAAATCACACAATCTAAAATCTAAAAATCATCGATCTTGGGCTCAGTACTATAGACATCACTTGTAATCAGCACTTCATCTATCAACACGTTTCTTGACTATCTTGAACTTGTACCAATAGTAAAGGTGACATCTTAAGTTTGGAACCGATCGACTTCTTGAGTCCTAGGGATGCATCATTGTTCCTGCACCTACGTGCCCTGTCAGTTTCCCTGCTCCTCATTTTCTATCATAATCTTCTAGCCACCTGGATAGTTTTCCATTGATACACTAGTGTTTCTCAACACTCTCTTTCAGACAAACCTGTGTTTTTCAACACACATCGAACAAAAACACTTAAAACTAAGCACAATAACAACAAACCAACATAGCGATGTTTCTCAACACCCACACCGACAACTCACGCAGACTGAATGCTTGATGGTATTTTTCTTGGATGTTGTCTATTATTGATGATTTTATACTAATTTATTTGATTTTTTCTTGTTGGTGTGATTCCAATGATCCTTGCGTCGAGTAGCTAGGGTGCATGTGGTAAGAACTTTCATATGCCTCACATCCCTTGATCCTACTTACTTGTGCACTAAGATAAGGTTGGGACTATATCCTTGTCTGTTATTTCATCATGTTTTACGTAAGGACACACTCATTGTTATCTTATCTCTGAATGCCTTGGTATTGATGTATCTTTGAAAAATCAAATGGGGACAATGTTCAGGTCATCCTAGTTCCTATATCTAGATGCTTATGTCATCCCCCATATTTTCTCTGATGAAAGCCATATTCATGTTCTTATGGTTGTGTTGGCACTAGTAAGGATTGTATTGGCTCCGATGTCCCAACCGCCTGATGATGAAACTAAGGACTACCAGAATTAGTGACTTGACTACTCGTGTCGTAGGGTGCACTTCATTCCTAGGCTTGCATTCTAGCATTGTAACAAAGTACACACTCTTTCATAGGGGAAAGAGGGGATCCATCCATTCGATCATTGAATCCTTTGCTGAAGCAGTCAACTACATTTACATCCTTAAGGTTATCTATGCATTTTCGAGACCGAAATCAAAATTCAACAACCTTTTGAAACTCCAAAATGCAAAATGACATGTTTTTCACAAATGCAGTTGATCACTGATGCTTTTCTTACAGGATTCTGATATGATATCTCTCTTGATCAATTCCTTACACATTTCCTTCTTCAATCCAAAAGTCAACCTAGGACAATTTTGGTCAAACTTGGTCAACCAGACCTCAAACAGGCTCGCATCTCAAAATTCTCAATGTTTTTTGATCTATTAGGCTTGTGCCTCCCTTTCGATTTCAATCCCTAGGAGGTAGTACCACTATTTAAATAGTTTGATTCAAATCAACAAGTTCAATCTCTAGGGGCATCAGGACTTGACTAAAATTAAAAAATCATTCAAGTGACTCTTATCACTGTGCATCAAAATCTAAATCTCTAGGGTCATATTAGGTTCATCACTTCATATCATTATGATAAATCCTCTCAATATGGTAATTAGCTTCATCAGGACCCATATCAAGTCAATTATCCTGATCAATCAATCAAATGGAAATCAGTCTCATTGCACCAAATCAGGTTGGTTCATCATTCAAACCTAATCCAAAATTAGGAAATCTGCTTGAAGGACGAACATTCAATTTCATCGCTTCACATCAAGCTAGATGCTCGAACTCTTTTATCAGTCTTCACTCAATCAATCCCAGAGCTGATATACTCAAATATCTTCTATCAGAATTGTCTCAATCTAGTCCGGAGCTAATACCTACAAATCTCTATCGATCTTCGTTCAATCAAGCTTGGAGTTGGTACCATCAGTCTTCGCTCAATCAAGTCCAGAGCTGATATATTTAAATCTTCAATCGATGAAGTTTGATCAATTTTAGAATCAGTTTTGATCCCTGAGATAGTTTCATCATTTCACATCAAGCTATTTCCTGATCCAATCAAGCTTCACATGTTCTTTGACCCAATGTGTTCCCAGATCAATCACACATTATTCAAAGAGGGGCAAATGTAATAACCTAAAATTGGTCTAGCAAATCTATAGCCCTTATTTATGATTATTTTGTCTTAATAAATTCTAAAATCTAAGACATTATCGGTAGACTCTAATTATGAGAGAACTTAATCAAATTTGCTTACATAATCCCAATCCTAACTTGTTAAATCAAATAATCAATCATCCAAGCCTAAATCTTAAAATGCTCAAAATAGAAGAATATTTGGAGTAGAGTTATAATGCTATTTGCATTCTAGAGTTTCATTGCGCACTTGTAGTTCTTACTTGTATAGTAGTTCATTTGCATTGTTACATTGTTAAGCTTCATTTTATTAGTTTAAATGACATCTTAGTTTCCTTTCATAGCTTAATGGTAGATGCATTGTTCTTCTCATTAGTAGTTAATCTTGCATTTTAGTCTCATTCCTCATAGTTTCTATGCATTTAGTTTGTTAGTTCACATATTTTATTTTCAAAGCTTTTTGAGAGAAAAACATGCAAGTTTATGCATCTTTCTCTCTCTTGCACTGAATCTTCCATTTTTGAGTAGTCAAGTCACTAATTTTCTATGTCGAATCCGATGGGCAACTCATGAGAATCACACTCGCTTCAACTAGGAAGCAATAAGCCAGTTTTAAGGGTTTTTATGCTATGTTTGTTCTTCCATTTTGATACTAACCCCTTTTGATGTAATGATTTATTGAAGTGTTTGGTTGTAGATTCTAATCACACATTTTACCACACACACATTTACAAATTATGAATGACTGAGATGATGTGAATGAATGAGAGGGAATAGGTAGATTATGCTGATATGTAGGCCAATCTTAGTTTTTAATATATTAAAGAATATTATGTATCATTGGTATAAAACCCAAGATGAAATGATATATGCTTTGCACGGGCTTAACTTTCATGCAAAAGGTTATCTGAGATATGAAATTCTTAATATAACCTTGATGGGTAATGTGAGCCATAAAAGTATGAATGTCCTTTTGCACACAAGACATTGGCATGGGATTAACAAGTATATGGAAATAATAAACCATCATATTCATAACTATACATTTAATATTATAATCCAACTGGTGGGCCCTGTAAAAGATAACTAACAAACATAACAAACAAAACTAATGATTATATCCTATTATACACTAGTAAAAATACACCAAGATATAAGGTGGTCCTAAGAAGGTATAGTCATGGGTCAAAAGATGAAATAGAAGCTAAATACCAAATAAAAAACAAGTCATGTGGCTAGCATAACTCTTTTCAAATTATGATGGATGATAGTTTTGTATTATACCTACCATGGGAAGGATTCACATGTGATTGGTTTGTCAAATATAGTAGACATTAAGTATGGTGTTTTGGTATGGTATACAGGGTGGTCCCATGCCTTATTTTTTCAAAGTGTATGGTTTGATGTGCAAACAAGTCTAGTAAGTTTAGTATAATGGAGGTAAGATTAGTTTCATGAGATAAAAGCTCAATGCCATGGGAGGTTTGAATTTTTTTTGTGTATACCAATCTGACTATTGGCATGGTTAAAGAATTACCCCTAGCATCTAACTTAAGGAAGTGGAATGGTGCCTATAAGTAGGCAGGGAAGGTTCAAGTATTAAACAATAGAGTATAGTTAGTAGGATAATGTCACTAGAAGTTTAGGGTTGGAGAGTGTATGGTTAGATTTTTGTTATGGGTTTAGACATTTGCAAATATTTGGATATCTCTTTGCAAGTCTAAACCAATTCAAG
>MU227395.1:106122-129410 GCA_018584345.1 Thuja plicata | reverse complement strand
TAACCCTAACCCTAACTCTAACTATAATCCTAACTCTAACCCTTGTGTGTGTTAATTAGTACACATGTTATCTGCAACACGACACTTCAATAGATCATTATATTAGTGAAAACTTATAAAAAGCAAGTGTTTGAAGCTAAGCACTAAAACCGATCTATTGCTTCCTATCTAGGAGGAGTTTGAAGAATGTGATAATCATGCCCTGAGATTATGCACAAATCAGTGACATATACAACCTAGGAATGACAGATTTGAATGAAAAATAATCTAAATAATTAAGAAACATGCATATTAACTCTAAAAATGAAGATAATAACAATGCATAATATCAAATCTAAGATGCAATATGGATTTAAAAATAAGCTTAATAGCATAACAATGCTTTCAACTCTGAAAATTAAGGGCCATTTGAGCTCAAAAACTCATTCTATTTATAGAAGAAATGTGGAGAGAGAGAGAGGGGACAAGGCCATTAATGGAGGTGTAATAGCCATTAATAAGGTGTAAGAGGCATTAATGCCAAAGGCATCAATGAGGCATGGGCTTGAGAAATCTCCATTAATGATGTATTAATAAGAGCAATTAAGAGACATGGTGAGGGTGTAAGTCCAAGCTTGATAAGGTGGATTTAGAGGGAGTCAAGCTTCAGAAAGTTGACTTTCTCAAGTGGGTTGAATTCCTAATCATAAAATTAGGAATGTGACATCATTAGAGAGGGGATTAAGATGAGATTAAGATTAGGACTAGGCTTAGCATTGGGGGAATAGGTTGGGATGAGTTTGAACCTAAGGTTAAGGTGGTTGAGATAGGTTAGGTTAGAGGTTAAAGGGAATATTAATGAAATAAATTATAATTAATATATTCATTCAAAAATAGGGGAAATTAATTATTTAAGCTTTTGATTGCTTCGGAAAATTAATTAGGACTGTAGCCAATTAATTAGATTAATTTAGGCTAGAAGATAGGCTTTGCAAGTGATTAGATATAATTAGGATTTATTTAATTCCTTTTAAATTAATTACCTTAGCCATATTTTGATTTGAATTTATTTGATTCGCTTAGGTGATTAATAAAATTTAGTGATTAGATCACTTAGGAGATTAAATTTGGTTTGAAAGAATTATGCTAGCCGATTGAAGAGTTGTCTAGACATAATTGGGGGTATGATCACACTTAGGGAAAATAGGGTCTATGGTCAGAGCAAACCAAATTAGGGTGGTTACATTTTCCCCTCTTTGAATAGATGTGCGAGCAACACATTTGATTCAAAAAAAGTTTTTGATGTTTGACTTTAGAAAGATTGAGAATTTCGCTCATGATGAACGAAATGCCTGTTGAGATCAATCTCGCACTTGATTGAACTAAACTAGTAGAATTGACTTTGGACTTGATCGAACAAAGGTCAATAAGTAAAGACCTTAAAGATACCAATTTTGAACTTGATTGTCGTCCAAAAATTGATAATACTGATTCCGAACTTGGTTGTCGTCCAAAAGTCAGTATGAAGCTGCCAGGAGCTTTAATAAGAATCTAAGAAAAAACAGACATAGGATATCCGGCTTGCGAAAACCGAAGCCTTCAATCCAATAGTTCCGACTTATTCAAGGAACCGTTATGCCTTTAGTTTTTTGATAACGAAGTCGCTTTTAATGTTGTTTCGAGCAAGAATTTGATTGATGATAGTGTGATCATGCTCCCTCGGGAATGAAATCAAAGGAAAAAGAATGAAATCCCTCTGTTGAAATGATGTATCACTTGCATGGAGCGGTTAGGTTAAGAAAGAATGGATTAGAAGAACTGAAGAAATGAAGGTGTGTTAAAAATGCACCAGTATCAAGTTAATTATGTGAAAATGTGAGTTTGATTTTGTTCCCGATAGATCAGAGATTTTGGGAATCATTGATTAACTTGGATTTAGGATGAATCAAGAATTTATTTTAAGCTCAAGTCCCCTATACTATTTCTTTTGTAGTAAAAATGAATCATGCAATCTCTAAATGTATCTACATGCAGACTCTTTAGGACTGTCACTGATTTGTAGATATTGTAACATTTTTATCATCATTGGGCTATGCTTGGAACAAATACCACCTGATAGTACAACAATCACTAATACCCACTTATATTATGAAAGTATGAATACTATTTTTATTGGATGAAATGTCAGAAATAGACTTTAGGCATCAAGGCATAGAAACAAGGATGACAAGTTAGTCACCTTCCTTTTACTATATCAGATTCGGTGTAAGGTAAGATATTGGACCCGCAATGACCTTGAAAGTTCATATCCTTGGGTACATTATGCTTCGTATACCTTAGTGAGAATCTAAGTTAGAAAACAAACACGAAAATCGTTTCAACCTCACCATAGTTGACACATAAAAAAGATCGAGATATATGCGGCTATCCACTCATGTTGGCAACTCTTACCATACAAGTTAGGTGAAATTTATAGGATCATTTGGAACAATCACCATACGCAGAAAACCAAGAAAATATTATGCCCCTATCCTTGCGACTCTTTGTCTTTGCACAGATGTCATAAAATAACTCGAAAGACATAACAACTATCAATTGAGAATCAATCAAAGAAAACTCATAACTGCTTATATGCCCCTAGTTAAAGCATCACCGAAACATAAAAGAGTTATAATCAAACCAAGATCAAACTATGTTTAAATAGTATTGAGAAACAATATTGATTCATTTGTCAAGCGCAGTAGAGATTCATTAATCAAAATGTGGAATTTAAGCAATATGTATTCCATGTCCATGTATTTTTCCTGTTTGCAATCCAATGTAGGTCTTAGGAACACCATTTATGTTAGTGTAATGTTTGTGCCAGATAGGTGGTTTGGAAAGACGTACCCATGTTTTGTGAAAGTGATAGTTTGGTGCAAGCATTGAGAAGCATTGTGTCACAAGACAAACCATCCTATGACGACCTAGCAGATGCAACCTAACATGCGAGCAAAGATGCCCCCAGTGCGGAATGACTTGTTCCTAAGATAGAAACACAGACAAATCCCAAGCAAGGATAGGATATTTTTGAGGAAACAAAGTCAAATCTTAGCATAAGTGTAATCGTGACAGCCTAGTATCATCAATACATTGATAGATAGAGTGCAGAATACATGTGACACCTGATTGCTAGGTTTTCACCACTTGGCAAAACTTTTCATTCTTTTTGCTACCAAGATGCCCATTTTACCAGGTTATCATCAAGGCACTTTTCTCTTTTCCAATTTTTTTGCTATTTTTTCTTTTTTGAATGTTTTTGTAGTATCAAGGCGCCTATTTTCTAGGTTTTCACCAAGGATACCTTTTCTTCAGCACTTTTTCCACTATTTTTGGATTTCTTCAGGATCAATTTTCTGATGTTTTTTGGTATTTTCTGAGTTTTTCACTACATAGGCTCTGCTAGCCAGTCCTTAAGCGTAGAACCGCTTTAAATGTAGAGTATTGATAGGATCTGAAAGAACATCTCCCTCAGGTGTAGCTAGTTGATAAGCTCCAGTCCCAAAAGTAGCAGTGATAACATAAGGTCCCAACCAATTAGGTTCAAACTTTCCTTTCTGTTCCTGATTAGGCTGGTTTTTAGGATCCTCCTTTAGGACAAAATCCTTCACCTGAAATTGTCATGGTTTGACCTTTTTATTGTATCCTTTGGACATTTGTGCTTCGTACACCTTCAGATGATCGAACGCCTGTTATCTGCGCTCATCAAGTAAGTCTAAATAATTCACCCGATCAATGCGGTATTGCTCATCAATAACAAGACCATGTAAAGATATCCGCAAATATGGAATTTCAATATCAATAGGTAGTACCGCTTTAGAACCATAGACTAGGGAAAATGGCGTGGCTCCAGTTGGTATCCTGATGCTTGTTCTGTAGGCCCATAGTGTTGGATTTAGTTGTAAATGCCAGTCTTTGCCAGACTTACTCACAGTTCTGTGTAGGATCTTGAGAATACTCTTGTTAGATGCCTCAGCCTGTCCATTACCTTGAGGATAATAGATTGAGGAGCAATGTTGAGTAATGTGAAACTGTGTGCAAAGGTCTTCAATGTCTTGGTTTTTAAATTTTCCCCCATTGTCTGTTATAATTAAAGAGGGTATGCCATATCTACAGATAATGTAGTTCAAGATGAACATAGTCACCTGTTTTCCAGTGGCTTTGATTAGCGGCACGGCTTCGACCCACTTCGTGAAATACTCAGTGGCCGTAATGATGCATTTGTTTCCACTTGAAGAATTAGGATATATTTGTCCAACCAAGTCAAAGGCCCATTGTTGAAATGGCCAATGTGTTATGAAAGGTATGAGTTCTCTGGTAGGAGCATGGATGAGATCTCCATGTCTTTGGCATTTATGACATGTTTTGGAAAATTGAATAACATCTTTTTCTATTGTAGGCCAGTAATAGCCTACTCTAAGCAGTTTCTTAGCTAATGAAAATTTATTTGAATGTGATCCACATACACCTTCGTGGACTTCTTTTAATGTGTGATTTGACTCTCCATGTTCTAAACACCTAAGAAGCGTACATTCGAGACCTTGTCTATATAAGTTATTATTAATGAGGACATAACACGATGCTATCCTAATCAAGGCTCATTTCTCATTTCTGGATAGATCATTGGGAATAGCTTGGCCAGTTAAGTAAGCAATGATTTTAGTATACCAAGATTGGTTTTGGGCGTTCAAAGCACAAATTACTTGGTATTCAGGGGTATCAAAGGGTGGATAGGATAATTCTTTCACCAAGAAGTCATAGCGGAATTGATGTTCCTCCAGTTGTAACATGGATGCTAGTGTAGCCATAGCATCTGCGACTTTATTCTCTATTTTGGGTATTTACTGGAACCTGATGAAGACAAAGTACTTCTTTAGGTCATCTACCAGTTGCTTGTAGGGCATCAACTTCTTATCTTTCATCTGATAATCTCCATTTACTTGATTAATAATGAGATGGGAGTCACCATACACATGTAACTCTACAATCCTCCATTCCATAGAAAGTTTAAGACCGTTTACCAATGCCTCATATTCAGAAATGTTATTTGTGCATGGAAACATCAATTTGTAGGAATTGGGTATCTTGTAGCCTTGAGGAGTTATGAATAGAATCCCTGCTCTAGAGCCTTGTTGCGTGAAAGAACCATCAAAGTACATCTTCCATGGATACTCAGTTAGATGCATAATTGTATCATCAAGAAACTCAATTCTTAAGGGTTCGTCATCTTGGAGTGGGGAATCAGATAATTTATCTGCGAGGACGTGTCCTTAATAGCCCTCCTTTCCACATATTCAATGTCAATTTTCTCATAATGAGGACCCGCATTACCAATCGTCCTGTTAATGTTGTCTTGCTTAGGAGGTACTTCAAAGGATCTATGTTTGCAACGAGCCTTACTGTATGTGATAGCATGCAATGTCACAATTTTTGTGATGCAAAGACAACTGCTAAGCAATCTTTCTTAATAATGTTGTAATTGAGCTCATACGATACTAACGTTCTACTGATGTAGTAGATTTCTCTTTCCTTTTTAGTTTCATCCTCTTGTGCTAGCAATACTCCCAGTGATGTGGTTGTAGCTGAAATATACAGGAGTAATGACTTCCCATGGATGGGTGCCATAATAATAGGAGGAGTAGCTAGGTACTCTTTTAATTCTCTGAATTTGGTTTAACAATGTTCATCCCATTTGAAGGTGACACCTTTGTGTAATAATTTGGTAAAGGGTTGTGCTTTATCTGCAAGTTGTGACATAAACCTCCCGATTGATTGGAATCTCCCTTGTAATGTCCTCATTTGACTAATGTTGCGTGGAGGAGTCATTTCTAGTATATCTTTGACTTTGCTAGGGTCTACCTCAATTCCTTTTGCTGAGACAATAAATCCTAGGAGCTTTCCTAATTGGACCCCAAAGGCACATTTCTTGGGATTGAGCTTGAGTTGAAATTACTCCATACAATCCAATATCTTTCTTAAGTCATCAATATGTATAGTCCATTATTTGGATTTAGCTAAGGTATCATCCACATAATCCTCCATGTTTTTATGCATCATCTCATAGAATATAGTGGTCATTTCTCTTTGATATGTAACACCTGCATTCTTTAACCCAAATGGCATAACTTTCCAGCAAAAGGTTCCCCATGCACATGTAAAGGTGGTCTTCTCTTGATCTTCAGGAGCAATCTTAATCTGATTATAGCCTGAGAAACCATCCATTAGTGAGTACATTTGATAGCCTATTGTGAGGTCTATGAGCATATCAATATTAGGCAGTGGAAAATCATCCTTAGGACATGCCTTGTTTAAGTCCCTAAAGTTTGTACAGATCCTGATAGATTTATCTGATTTAGATATAGGGACCACATTAGAAATTCATCCTGTGTAAGCAATGACTCTGATCAAGCCAGCTTTCAATGATTTTTCTAGTTCTTCTTTTACTAGTAATGCAACATGAGGATGCATCTTTCTGAGTTTTTGTTTCACGGGTTTAATCCCAGGAGCTATAGATAAATGGTGCATTATCAATTCAAGAACTAGTCCAGGCATATCTGTGTAAGACCATGCAAAGTTGATATTTTTCTCTTTCAGGAACTCAATGAATTGTGTCTTCTCTTCATCTAACAAATATTGTGCTAGGTGAACAATTTGAGGATCTTCAGGTATGCCCAAGTTAACTGGTTGTGTTGGTTCTATCAGAACTAAAGACCTTTCTTGAAAGTGCTCGGGGAGGATATCAAGAATCTCATCCTTTGGTGCCTCTGAGAGGTTTTCACCATTAGATACATCTTTTGTTTTTACTTTTTTAGAATCTGACACTGCCACAACGTGGTTTTCACCGTCAGTTCTTTTCTTCTTTTTATTTTTCAATTTTTGACTGAGAAACTTGACATCCTCCTGTGACATGTTCTCGCTACTTGCATTGGTGGAAGAAGGGTAAGGTTTACAAGCATTTAGATAGAAGGCCAAAGTATAGTCATTGGGAAAGTCCATGATGGGGTTAGGATCTGTATTAGTCCAATCAATTAGATCAGGGTTTATCAAAGGCAAGGAGTCAGATTTTGGGAAGGACCAAACTCTTGTGACTCGTCAGTGGACCTTTCATTTTGATCTCTTCGTAGAAGGATACTCCTTTCTTGTAGCCTCTAAATTTCCTCTAGGTCTAGGAGAATACCAGTTTCTTCATCAATGAGTGGGGGAAGGAATACCTCCTCTACTTCAGGAATATCAACACTATTAGGAGTGGTGTTAGAATGTTCTCTGTGTGCTGATGGAGCTGCAAACATGTGAATCACATCTATTTCAATGTCATCTCTGGTGATAGATAGATCATCCTACTCATAATCATGTGAGTCGGTTACTTCATCATCAGACCTGTTTAGGAATTCAGCAATAGTTACCTGATGTACTCTATTAGCCGCTTGTAGATCAAAGTGTGGTAAATCAAGGATATGTGAAATTATGACTAACTACCCCCAGTTAGGATGTAAATCCTATTGTTGAGGTGTGTCTTCAGTATTTGTTGCGACCAATGGGACTGCTGGATTGTCTTCTATTTTTTATTCTACCTCTTGAATAGGAGTTTGTGCTAACAAAGGCACGCGAAGGTCTTGTGGTACTTCAAAGCTTGGTACATAACACTCTCCTTGATATTCAGGATTCTCTGTACCAACATGTAATAATATTTCATAGGACCATTGTTCTAGTTATGTTTCTTCTGTTTCATCACTCCCTTTGTCATAAACTGGACTATCATTTGAAGTAGGGTTTTTAGATTTTTTATTAAAACCTAGTCCTATTTTATCTTTGGTATCCCTGAATTCCATGTGTACAGGTTCAATAAGTCCCTTTCCTTTGTCGCCTAAAGGTCCTTTACTTTTATACCCCATTTGTTTAAGTAGGTCATATCCTTTACCATACTTTTCCGGGAATATTTCCACATGTTTTACCTCAGCTTCTTTTGGTTCTCCCTTGTAAAGCCAGACCAAGACTGCCAGTTCTTCTGTGTTATCTTTAGGAGAGGTAGATGCTTTTGATGACATGTAACTGATTGAATGTTTGAAGATGTTAAGTTGATGATCATGCAAGGCATTAGATCAGTTAATGTATTGTATTTTCATTGATGTCAACTTGATATAATCTGTATGATCATGGAAATACTTCCAAAGACTTCAAAGAACCGATGAATCAAGGCTATGCTATCAGTAATGCATACAAGTCAAGTATTCACTAAGTGACTGCATACATCAATGGATTGCACATTGACAGTCAGAGTAATGAAAACAAAGTCACGGTGTTACCTGATGAGCAAATGGATAGCATTACCAATGAGCAGAGTTACAGTGTTGCCCGATGAGCAAAACACAGAGTAACCCAACAAAAAAAAATTCATTATTGCCCGACGGAAAAGATAAAGGATGGAGATCCCGATGACAACTGAAGTCACACTGACGGAACAATCAGTTATCACCGATGACTAATTGAAGTGTTGACCGATAGAATAGAGAGTTTAGAAAATGACAAAATGCTTAGTTGTCAAGAAGCTAAAGATAGACATAACTGATACTTATCATTGTTTTAATCATCCCGTTAAAGCCGAAGATAAGTAATTAATTTAAAGATGATTTTTCCAGTTGGAAAGAAGATATATTTGAGATAAATCAGGAGTTTGCTTTAAATCTATTGGCGAGAATTGTGGAACACACCAAGAATCAAGAAAGCCAAGAAAAGGGGAAATCATGTCTATATAGAGACAAACCAAATTCATTATGAATGGGTGTGTGGGGTGAACAAGAGAGAAGAGAAAATATGCAAAAGAAAATCTGAAGGAGAAGAAAGTCTTCTTACAGTCCTGATCAACAAGCTAAAGGAAGAGCTAGAATCTAAAGACACCTATGAACAGTGAGACAACATCACAGAGAAGAATAGTGTGGAGCAAAGGTATAAGTGATTATATAGATCAGAGAGGTAATGGACTTAAAATAGATCTAAAAATATGAAATTGAGTTGTATGTATGAACAGATCATTAGTGTTCTAGTTTAATCATTGAAGCATAAAGCCTCTTAACTGAGCATGACTTAAATGTCTTTTACAATTGAGATACATCCTAAGGAGTATCAAAAATTTTGATCATAAAAGTAGCATTGGATATGCCCGATGCCTATTGACAGGCCAAGTGAGTGTTTGATCAAGGATGGTAGCATTAGATGCCAGATACTAGGTGACAAACTATTCTTAAATCCTCTAACAAGGTCACACCTAACAGTGTGTTTGTAACCTTTAACAGGGTTGGCTCTTAATAGGGCTCACTTCAAAAGAGTGAAAATTTGGGGTACCGGTCCCAGTGGTTTTTCCCTTAATAGGGTTTACATTTTAAAAATCTATGTGTTATGTGTTTATGTTTTGTTACTTTACTAGTTTACATTTCATATATGCAATTATGGATTGATCAATATACTTTGCATATTTACTGTGTTTTGGTAAATAGTTAACTGCTTATCGGTAATCATACAGAAGAGAGATTTAAAAAGCAATCCGACAAGTAGAAAATTGATAAAAGTATTTCAAGGCATTCATCTTGTAGGACAGAAGATAACTAGAGACATAATTTGTAGTTATAATTTTTAAGGATTAATTTTTGAGGCCAATGATTCACCCCCCCCCTCTCAGTTATTACTAACAATTGGTATCAGAGCTTGTGTGCTTAGAAGGAAGGTTTCAAGACCTAAGCTAAAGATCACAAAATGAACAGATGAGATGTGCCCAAGTTGAATAAAGATAATTTTTCTTCATGGTAGAGAAAAATAAGACTCCACTTATCAAGTATTGGTAATGATGTTACTCAATACTTAGATGTTGAATATGTGTTTCCCATAGGAGCACCAACAGTTGAACAATTGAGAGAGAAGCGTGAGCACAACTACATGATGATAGAGCTTGCTTCCTAACTCTCCGATGCTGAATTTGAAGATGTCAAAACCTGCAAGACTGCAAAACAGATGTGGGCGAAATTGATGCTTGTATATAGTGGTGACAAGAATGTTTTGAGAGACAAGGAAAAAAGCCTTAGAGGAAATTTTGATGATCTCAAAATGAAACAAGGTGAAAACATCACTCAGTACAGCACAAGAATCAAAGAGGTAGTTATTTCTATTCGAGGAGTTGGAGGTGTACTAGAAGAAGATACAGTGGTAAGTAAAATTCTAAGAACCTTACTGCCTACTTATGCTATTAGAGTATATGTCATTCAAGAAATGAGACTAGTAGGAAATAACAATGTTACTCTAGAAAGTTTAATTGGAAGACTGATTTCATTTGAGATGAATAACGTTGATAATAGTGTCTTACCAAACATAGAGTCTGCATTCAAAACTTCTATGAGAATAAGTAAATCAAGTCATAAAAATACTATGAGAAAAGATAGTGATAGTGAAAGTGAAGAGGATGATCTTGATGAAATTGAAGCACTTATGGCTAGAAGAATGCAGAGAGGAAAAGGTAAATTACCACTTGTTTTTTCTAATTAGAAAGATATTGGACACTTTGCTGAAAGATGTCCTAACATGAGAAAATATGATAGAAGTAATGACATATCATTTGAAAAGAAGTCTGACAGAGGTGATTACAAAAAATACCGACAATCATAAAGAAGAGATACCTGAGACTACAAGGACAAAGGAAATAAGGGAAGTTACCTAGAAAAATGCAAAGATGATGACACCGACACCAAATCTGATGAAGACATCGAGATGGTGTTTGCAGCAGTAAAAGATGATTTAGATGATGATGAAGAAAGGTATGTAGAAACAACAGTCATATCTAAAGTTAGTAAAAATGATGTCTGGATCATAGATAGTGGCTACACTCACCATATGACCGATGATAAGCAAAAGTTTGAGACTTTTGAATACTATAAAGGTGGTTCAGTAAGAATGGGTAATGACACACCTTGTCCAGTTGAAGGTAGAGGAATCATAATGTTGAGTAACTAGATAAAATGTGAAAATGCTTTTTGGGTAAATGGATTGAATTATAATCTATTGAGTGTTTCTTAGTTGAATAATTCAGGTCACAAAGTAGCATTTGAAAATAAGAAGGAAAATATCTTCAATAAATCAGGAAATATGATTGGTACTGGTGAGCAGACAAAAGGTAACTTATTCTATATGAATGATACTAACACCACTTGTTTGATTGCTACAAACGAAGACATATGGTTGTGGAACAAAAGATTGTGTCATGTGAATTTTGACAACATGATAAAGATTAGCAAAAAGAGAAATGTCAGAGGCTTACTGACGATGAGCAAGCCCGACAACATCATGTGTAAGAATTGTCAAAAAGGTAAAATGACAAAGTCTAGTTTTAAAATAAAAACCCATACATCTGATGCAATTCTAGAACTAGTCCATACTAATTTATGTGGACCTACGAGGACAAAGAGTTATTATGGAGATAGATATTTTATTCTCTTTGTTGATGATTACTCTAGAATGATGACAGTAATGTTTCTAAAAGATAAATCTAAAGCATTTAAGATGTTTAAATGGTATAAGGGAATGGTTGAGAAACAAAGTGGTAAAGAGTTAAAATGTTTAAGGTTAGATAGAGGAGGGGAATTTATTTCAGTTGAATTCACTAACTTTTGTAATGAGCATGGAATCAAAAGACAGGTCTCTGCACCAAGAACACCATAGCAAAATGGTATTACTGAAAGAAGGAACAGATCTATAGTTGATTGTACAAGGACACTAATGATAGAGAAAGGCATCACCCAAATCTTTTGGAGGGAAGATGTCAGTACTACTGTCTACACATTGAAAAGAGTACAATTGAAGAAAGACACCTTATGAGCTATGGTATGGATACACACCCAATGTAAGTTTTTTCAAAAATTTTGGTAGTCAATGTTATATCTTAAAAGATGATAGAAATGGAAAACTTGACTCCAAGAGTGATGAAGGAATCTTTCTAGGGTATTCTACCAAGAGAAAGGCTTATAAATGTCTAAATAAAACCTCTAACAAAATTGTTTAAAGTGCAAATGTAAAGATAGATGAATTTGCAGAAAAGAATGAAAAGGAAAGCACTAAAGAACCAGTGGACTACAATAGGTTTACTTACAATGAGGAATCTGACACTCTACCTGACCAACAATGTAGATCTCCTGAGCAAAGATCATTGCACCCGAGCATCAGGCTACAAATATCGGTGATCAGAATATTGCTCAAGATGATGCACAAAGTGATGGAGAATAGAATGAAGAACAAAATGATGATCAAGCTGATAGACAAATAGTTGAACCTATACTTGTAAGATATGTCAGAAGGAACCATCCACAAAACCATATCATAGGAGATAAAAAGGCTAGTATGAGAACTAGAAGTAAGTCTCTAAATACAACATGTCATATTTGTGATTATGAACCCAAATCTGTCAATGTTGCACTAGATAATGATGACTGGATTAGTGCTATGAATGAGGAGATTGAGAAGATAGAGAAAAATAAGACATGGACACTTGTACTGGGACCAGATGACAAGAATGTCATCAGTACAAAATGGATATTCAGGAATAAGCTGAATGAGAATGGAGAAGTCACCAGAAATAAAACAAGACTAGTATGCAAGGGGTATGCGTAAGAAGAAGGGATTGACTATGGAGAGACCTTTACACCCGTTGATAGGCTAGGAGTAAGAATATTACTTGCTTATGCTGCATATAAAGGCTTTAAAGTATACCAAATGGATGTAAAGTCTGCATTCCTAAATGGAATACTTGAGGAAGAGGTATACATCAAGCAACCAAAAGGGTTTGTTGATCCAGACAAGAGGGACATGGCATGTAGACTACACAAAGCCCTGTATGCATTGAAACAAGCACCCCGAGCCTAGTATGAAAGACTTCATTCCTATCTTATAAGTATTGGATTTGTAAGGACTAGTGAAAATAGTAATCTTTACTTGAAGGAAGATACTGATGCTAACATTTTGATTGTTGAGATATTTTTTGATGACATCATATTTGGAGGCAATGATATGCTATGCAAATCATTTGCAAATGAGATGCAAAAAAGGTTTGAGATGTCTATGTTTGGAGAGATCAAGTTATTTCTTGGTCTACAGATCATGCAACAGGATGAATGTATTTTCATTACACAATCCCAGTACATCAAGGAAGTACTAAAAATATTCAAGATGGAAGAATCCAAACTAGTTGGAACACCGGTGGAAACTGGATGTAAGCTGACAAAGGAGGACAAGTCATTAGAGGTAAATCAGACTTTGTACATATCAATGATTGGAAAACGCATGTATGTTTTACATACTAGACCAGATATTGCACATGCAATAGGAATAGTTGTTATACTTTATGCTAATCGCAGAGAATCACATATGACTGTTGTGAAAAGAATCCTAAGATATCTGAAGAATACTGAGGAATATGGCTTATGGTATAGAAGAGAAGGAAAATTTAAACTTAAGGTCTTTACCGACATTGATTGGGCTAGAAATATTGATGACCAGAAGAGCACAACTGGAGGAGCATTCTTTACAGGTGACAGACTTGTCACATGGATCAGCAAGAAGCAAGGATGCATCTCTCAATCTACTTCATAAGTAGAGTATGTTGATGCTACTGCAAACTGCTCAAATATTGCATGCATCAAAAAATTACTGGAAGGTATGCATATGAAAATTTTAGAACCAGTAATTGTCTACTGTGATAACACAAGTGCAATAAACATTTCCAAGAATCCATTCATGCATGCTAAAACAAAGCATATTGCCATCAAGTATCATTATTTGAGAGAACAAGGTCCAGGCAAAGGAATTGATACTTGAGTATGTGCAATCAAAGGAACAATTGGCTGATATATTCACCAAGCCACTGCCCAAGGATGCATTTGAGTACTTGAGAAAGAGACTAGGGGTCAGACCCTTGTGTATTGGTCAGTAAGCTGGCTAGAAGACTGCATCAGTCTGCATATTATCATAATATCATTCATGTTGATGCAAGAAAAGATATGGACTTCACAGATACATCTATACAGAGCAAGGTATTTATCTACACTGACCACTAGAGTTATTATCGATGGATTGGGAAATTCAAGGAATATATTATGGATAGAAAGGATCAGCTGGCATCACTGTCAAAAGCATGTTTGACAAATATGATTGTTTGGCATTGTTTTCAAAGGGAGAGAGATATCTCATTATCATACAAATATTTCATCCATTACCAAACTCAGGGAGAGATCACATCTATCAAAGTATCCAAAGGTCCAGAATGTAACAAGAAAGGGAGAGTGCACACAAAGGAAGAGAATTGCTGACAAGAGACATCAAAAGAAAGGAGAATAGTCAAAGGGAGAGAGTTTGACACAGAAGGAGAACACATCACATCAGAGAAAGAAAGATTCTACATCTATCCAGTGAAGGGATTGAAGACAGAAAGAAAGCTGCAAGAATCAAATCAAAGCTATTTGAGCTTACCGATAGCCAGACATTTGTAATAGTTACAATAGGAAAGCCTGGTGAAACTGTATATTTCATATTGTATTAGTAATAGTATAGTATGATAATGTAGTATGTTGCCATCAATGCCAAAGGGAGATATTGATGACATGTAACTGAATGAATATTTGAAGATGTTAAGTTGATGATCATGCAAGGAATTAAATCAGTTAATGTATTGTATTGTCATTGATGTCAACTTGATATAATATGTATGGTCATGGAAATACTGCCAAAGACTTCAAAGAACTGATGAATCAAGGTTATGCTATCAGTAATGCATACAAGTAAAGTATTCACTAAGTGACTACATACACCGACGGAGTGCACACCGATGGTCAGAGTAATAAAAAAAGAGTCACAGTGTTACCTGACGAGAAAATGGACAATATTACCGATGAGAAAAGTTGCAGTGTTGCCTGACGAGGAAAACATAGAGTAACCCGATAGAAAGAATTTTAGTATTGCCCAACGGAAAGACAAAGGATGGAGATCCTAATGACAACTGAAGTCACACTGACAGAATAGTCAATTATCACTAATGACTAACTGAAGTGTTGACCAACAAAACAAAGAATTTAGAAAATGACAAAATGCTTAGCTGTCAAGAAGCTAAAGATAGACATAACAGATACTTATCATTGTTTTAATCATCTAGTTAAAGCTGGAGATAAGTAATTGATTTAAAGTTGATTTTTCCAGTTGGCAAGAAGATCTCTTTGAGATAAATTAGGAGTTTTCTTTAAATCTATTGGCGAGAATTGTTGAACACGCCAAGAATCAAGAAAGCCAAGAAAAGGGGAAATCATGTCTATATAGAGACAACCCCAATTCATTACGAATGGGTGTGTGGGGTGAACAAGAGAGAAGAGGAAAGATGAAAAAGAAAATCTAAAGTAAGAGAAAGTCTTCTTTTAGTCCTGATCAACAAGCTAAAGGAAGAGCTAGATTATGCAGACACCGACGAACAGTGAGACAACATCACAGAGTAGAACAGTGTGGAACAAAGGTATAAGTGATTATATTGATTAGAGAGGTAATGGACTTACAATAGATCTGAGTATCTGAAATTGAGTTGTATGTATGAATAGATCATTAATGTTTTAGTTTAACCATTGAAGCACAAATCCTCTTAACCGAGTAGGACTTAAAAGTATTTTACAATTGAGATACATCCTAAGGAGTATCAAAAATTTTGATCATAAAAGTAGCATTGGATATGCCTGATACCTATTGATAGGCCAAGTGAGTGTTTGATCAAGGATGGTAGCATTAGATGCCAGATACTAGGTGACAAACTATTCTTAAATCCTCTAGCAAGGTCACACCTAACATTGTGTTTGTAACCTTGAATAGGGTTGGCTCTTAACAGGTCTCACTTTAGAAGAGTGAAAATTTAGGGTACCGGTCCCAGTAGTTTTTCCCTTAATAGGGTTTCCATGTTAAAAATCCATGTGTTATGTGTTTATGTTTTGTTACTTTACTGTTTTACATTTCACATATGCAATTATGGATTAATCAATATACTCTGCATATATACTGTGTTTCGGTAAATAGTTGACTGCTTACCGGTAATCATACAAAAGAGAGATTTACAAAGCACTCCGACAAGTAGAAAATTGATAAAAGTATTTCAAGGCATTCATCTTGTAGGACAAAAGATAACTAGAGACATAATTTGTGGTTATAAGTTTTAAGGATTAATTTTTTAGGCCACTAATTCACCCCCCCTGCCCTCTCAGTTATTACTAACAGCTTTGACCATGCCAGTTTCTTTGTGAATTGCTGGCGTTTGAGATGCAGCAGGTGTGAATGATGAGAAAGGTTTTCCATAGGATATTGGTGACACCGAAATTTCTATCAATGTCGGGGTCATGTCTAGCTTGTATTCTCTCCTACATGTTTCTTCAAGTTTTAAGGTCTTTCCAAAGCCTTTCATAACCATGTCCTTGGTAGTCTCAAGAACAATCTTGTTTGTAGCTTCCTTGTTATGCGTGACCATACTACCTAGCTTAATATTGTTGCAAGTATAATTGGCATCTGCATGAATTGTCACTTCCACCCCATTATGTGGAAACTTGATACACTAGTGGTAAGTAGATGGTACAGCTTGCATTTCATGGATCCAAGGTCTCCCTAACAGTATTTTGTAAGCCAAGGGTAGATCTAGAACCTGACATATGACATTCCTTTCAATCGGCCTGACTCTGATGGGTAGAACAATAAGACCTTTAGAGGATCTTTCTTCCTCAACATAAGCTTTGATAGTGATTTTTCTTCTAGAATAAATGGTTCATTTTGAGAGACCTAGTTTCCTAATTAGATTAAGGGTACAAATATTCAATCCTACACCTCCATCTATCAATATGCATCTAACATGGGATTTATGAATTAGGACTTCAATATGAAGGGGTTGGTTACGTAGATGTGTCAATGATTTATCATCTTCTTCAGAAAAAGAGAGGTAATGTGGCACTGAGATGTGATTAACCATTGCTGGGAATTTGTCTATATCAAGATCCTTTGGCACATTTGTGACATGTAGGGCTTGTTCAAGAATTTCCCTATACACTGAGGTGATTTAAGCAACTCAAAAATGGAAATTTGAGCAGAGGTTCATTTTAACTGATCTACCAAGTTATACTTTGCTGAAGGAATAGTAACGATTTGTTTTGTTGTTGTTGGCTTGGGGATAGTGATAATGGATACTTTAGAATTTTTTTCTAGTTTCGATGAGGAATTGGGTCCTTTGATCGTGACTTGTGCTTGACTTTGGGTCACCGCATTGGATTGGGAAGATGTGTTTTGAACACGTTTGAAAGTGACCACATTAATTGATTCAGTTTTAACGTCTAGCATGTTGATCACATTATTATTTTTAGAGTAGGCATAATTTACTTCATTTCCTTTTCCTTTAGATACTTCCCATTTCTCGTAATTAGGGAACAACTTGTTAAATGTCGTATGATCTTCATTAGTGGTATGCTCTTCTACTTTGATCTTGCCTCCTTCAATAAAGTCTTGGATAACATATTTGATTTTAAGATAGTTATTAGTCTTGTGTCCTTTATTTTTGTGAAAGACACAGTAAGAATTGTCATCCCACCACCTTGGTTTGACTTCTGGCTCCCATGGTTTGGATTATAGGATTGTGAGAACTTTGTTGTCTAATAGTGTCTTTAAAATAGTCTCTAGAGGCTCTCCCAAAGGAGTAAATGTTCTTTGAGGTTTGGAATTCCATGGCCGACCCTTTCTATTCTCATTGTTTGCTTTAGGTATGGAGGTTGTTACCTTGGCATCTTTGCTCGCTTGCATGATATTCGTTAGATTGAACACCTCGGGTTTAGGATTAACATTAGACGCATCTACTAGCCCATCATTAAAAAAAAAATTGTTTAGTTTCCACCCTTTAGGCTTGTTATTGGATTTGGTAGATTTGCTTTCACTTTGGAGAGTGATTTCTCCCTTTTTAACCATGACTTCTTCAATACAGATGGTGTTCTTGATCATCCTATCAAAACTGGGGGAATCTTGCATTTGCAATGCGTAGTTCAATTCAGGTATCAAGTTATTAACAAATATTTCCATTTTCTCATATTTGAGAATAGCTCTTGAATATCTTGCAAAGATTTTCCTCCACCTCTGTAGAAAGTGTGTAAAGGATTCTCCAATTTTTTGTTTAGTGTTACTTAGATCCATCATGGTTACATCATGATGTATATTATAGGAGTAATGTTGGATAAATCATTGAATTAACTCCTCAAAATTTTTTACCTTAGGTGTAAGCTTTGAGAACCACTCCATGAAGTTTCCACCTAGGCTTCCTGGAAATAGCTGCATGAGGTATGTAGGTTCATGCATGTATTCTATGCTGAGAGCACAAAATTCTCTCACATGGTCATGTGGGTCGGTCTCTCTCATATATTTGTCATATTTTGGCCTTGGCATGTTGGGAGGAAATGGGACCATATTAATACTCCTGTCGAAAGGAAATGGACAAATGGAGTCCAAAGAGTATTTTGTTTTGGGTTTAGCCTTCTCCTATTTGAGATTTGCAAGCTCAGGTTGCATCAAAGTTAGTTGTTTGGTGAGAGAAGATATAGGAGTTGACACCTCCTTCTCTTTTAGTTGTTCAACATCATAATACTTAGGTAATTTTATGCCAGTGGATGCTAGATGGAGAAAGTGTTTCTCTTTATCTTTGCCAATTATCTTTTCCAATGTCTTTTGGAATTTCTTGCTGTGTTTGAGTTTATTGTATTCTTCTCCAGTGATGTCTTCCACACTGTCTGAACCAAACAAAGGATGGTCAAAGTGTTGTTCTTCTTCATCATCGCTATCTTCATGCTTTTGGTTTTTATCATTGTCGTATTCCTCAAAGGCCTTACTCCATTCGTGAGTGGGTCTTTCCATTTTTGGAGAGTCTAAATCAAACAGGGAACTGTGAGATGTTTCTCCTTGTTGAAAGTGTAGTGATCGAGGAGGTACTTTTGATTCTTTAGAAGTGTACTTGTTGCGTCTTGTGTTAACCATGTATTTGTATCTCAACTTCATCAAATTTTCCCGATAGTGTCAAGTGGAGTCTTAAATCATTCAAGTGAGTGTGTCTAGGTAGAGGTGTTGCTCATGTTTAAATGGAAGTAGATGATTCCAACATCAAAGGGTTAGAATGCCCTGATAGTGAGTTGGGAATCAAGTTGTTTTTAAAAGTGAATAGACCACATGTATTGAGACTGATTGTGAGAAGCCAACAAGACATGCAAGGTAGAAGTTTGAAAAATTGTTTTGAAATAGCAACAGTGAGACCAGAAAAAGAAACAGGGATAGACTAAAGAGCCAAAAGGGTATCCAAATCCACTAAGGTTTTTTGAGAAACTAATCTGCAAGTGCCTACTGCCCTAGATGCGATCCTCTAGATGTGAGCCAGGAAATACAGGATACGAGCCTCTGATGACCCATATGTGAGCTAAGAAATGCAGAATGCAAGCTTTCTCCCTAAATGTGACATAATATTGACCAGATGCAATTCATGATACCAGATATGAGCCACAAAATAGAGGATACAATTTTCTGATGTTTCTGTCAGACTTTGTCAGTTTCGTTTAAATGTGTTTTGGAAGTTTGTGAAGTTTGTTTTGATTGTAGATTGTATTATGAGGTGTTCCCATGTGTGTAAAACACATGTACTCCAAGGATTGAATTAATGTGCTTATTTTGAATGATTTATCTTGTTAGTGATCTTTCAGATACATCAAGCAGATTTGTTAGGGGACAAAACACATCCTTATGCCCTATTATCTAGGTAGAGGATGGAAATCCTTGCTCGTCGACTTAGATACACACTCAAATGATAATCATAATATGGTCATCACCAAGAATGCAATGGCTCTAGTCATGATGCCATATTAGCCGAATCCAAATGCAAGTGAGGGCACAATATGATGAGTGTCTTGGGGCAATTAATTTTTGCCTTGCACAAGGATTATCACCCTTTTGGGGATGAATCAGGTAGTTAGACTACAAAGTTTTTTGTTTATGATGGGGCAATCCATTTGAAACCATCTCCCATAGAATTGCACAAGGTGAAATTGAGGCATATAGCCCTATGAGTACTCAAATATGTGTAGTCTCACAAGAAAGATTCAAGCGGCTCCGCTCTACACATACCCAAGCATGTTCAAGGAATGATGTCAAAATTCTAGGAACAAAATCGATTCTATTTTCCAAGGCTTTGGCCTATGAGGAAGCAATTATTTATAGTGAATTGGAAGGGTTGGCGTAAAACTTGTCCTCACTTGGGTCATTCTCGGGAGATTTTTTCCTCAACTAGGAGGCCCTCTACTATTTAATAAGCATACAAAGGATTGGCGAGCATAGGATTTCTAGATTTTTGATTCTTCAAAAGAAGAAGAGCATACTCTCCTAGTCCATGTCATTTTCTCCCAAAATAATTCAATCAATGTTCATTCCCTCAAGATATTTGAGCTCAATTTAAATATTCCTATATTATGAAAGCATTACATGTGAAAGAAAAGTTTATTTTGTTCATTTGACCATAGTTCTTAGTGCTTTAATTGTTCAATTACTATCCCAAAATGAATTAAGCGATGTGTTTGTTCATTGAGCCATAAAATTTAGTGATTTGAGTTTGTTCATTTACTATCCAAAATTGAAATTTAAACAGTGTGTTTGTTTTGCCTTGTTCAGTTACTTCATTTTCCTTTCAAGTTTTAAACCAACTTTTGATGTTCTAATTTTCCTTGAAGAAAAAGAGCATAATAATCTGGTTGGTTTAACAAGTGATTGAAAAATGTCTTAAATTTGGAAAGATTGCAACAAGGTTAGTAGTAAATCAACTTTTAAAAACCTGCAAACCTATATGTTAGCAAAGTCTTCTACCTTTTCAACAGCAACCTGCAAGCACTAGTTAGGCTGTTCAAAGGATCAAAACCACAACTGATCAAAATGTTAGAGGTTAGGCAATGGAGCATGCAAAATTTTTAACCAGATATGATCCTAGAAATCTAGAATGTGATGCAATATACCAGATGTGAGCCTCTATTGCCAAATGCGACAGAGTAATGACCAGATGCGAGCCTGTACCGGAAATGATCCAGGAATTTCAGGAGGCAATTTTTGAAATACGGGATGTGAGCCTTAATTCTGTGATGCAATTATTTCTCCCAGATGCGAGCCTTGATGACCAAAAATGACCTTGTTCCAAAAACCTGGGTAGACAAATTAGCAAAAAATGAACTTGAAATGAGGCAAAATTTGAAATTGAGCCCCACGGTGGGCGCTAGAAATGTGTGTGTTAATTAGTCCACCTGTTATCTACAACATGACACTTCAATAGATCATTATATTAGTGAAAACTTATAAAAAGAAAGGGTTTGAAGCTAAGCACTAAAACCAATCTATTACTTCCTATCTAGAAGGAATTTGAAGAATGCGATAATCATGCCCTCGGATTATGCACAAATTAGTGACATATACAACCTAAGAATGAAAGATTTGAATGAAAATTAATCTAAATAATTAATAAACATGCATATTAACTCTAAAAATGAAGATGATAACAATGCATAATATCAAATCTAAGATGCAATATGGATTAACAATTAATCTTAACAGCATATAACTGCTTTCAACTCTAAAAATTAAGGACCATTTGAGCTCAAAAACTGATTCTATTTATAGAAGAAATGTGGAGAGAGAGAGGGGACAAGGCCATTAATGGAGGTGTAATAGCCATTAATAAGGTATAAGAGACATTAATACCAAAGACATCAATGAGGCATGGGTTTGAGGAATCTCCATTAATGATGTATTAATGAGAGAAATTAAGAGGCATGGTGAGGGTGTAAGTCCAAGCTTGATAAGGTGGACTTAGAGGGAGTCAAGCTTCAGAAAGTTGACTTTCTCAAGTGGGTTGAATTCCTAATCATAAAATTAGGAATGTGACATCATTAGGGAGGGGATTAAGATTGGATTAAGATTAGGATTAGGCTTAACATGGGGGGAATAGGTTGGGATGAGTTTGAACCCAGGGTTAAGGTGGTTGAGATAGGTTAGGTTAGGGGTTAAAGGGAATATTAATAAAATGAATTATAATTAATATATTCATTCAAAAATAGGGGAAATTAATTATTTAAGCTTTTGATTGCTTTGGATAATTAATTAGGATTATAGCCAATTAATTAGATTAATTTAGGCTAGAAGATAGGCTTTGCAAGTGATTAGATATAATTAGGATTTATTTATTTTCTTTTAAATTAATTACCTTAGCCATGTTTTGATTTGAATTGATTTGATTGGCTTAGGTGATTAATAAAATTTAGTGATTAGATCACTTAGGAGATTAAATCTATTTTGAAAGAATTATGCTAGTCGATTGAAGAGTTGTCTGGAATTAAATGGGGGTATGATCACACTTAGGAAAAATAGGGTCTATGGTTAGAGCAGACCAAATTAGGGTGATTACAACCCTAACCTTAACCCTAACTATAATTATAACCCTAACCCCAACCCTAATATTAACCCTAACTCTAACTGTAACCCTAACCCTATCGCCAACACCAACCCTAACCCTAACTCTAACTATAATCATAACTCAAACCTAAACCCTAACCCTAACCCTAACCCTAAGCCTTACTATGACCCTAACTCTAACCCTAATCGTAAGCTTAATTCTAATTGTAACCCTAATCCAAATCCATAACCGTACATTACAATAGTAAAAAGGCACCCTAACCATAACCCTAACCCTAACACTAACCCTAACACCAACTCTAACCTTACCCCTAACCCTAATCCTAACTATAATCCTAACCCTAAACCTAACCCTAACTCTAACTCTAACCCTAACTCTGACTATAACCATTAATCATAAAATTTCTTCCATGTTGCGTCACGACTGCTACTAGCTTATATATACCTATATATAATACACTGAGAGTAATCCTTCTCAAGGTGCCTATTTTAATCAACCCTAATCCACATTAAAAATAGGCGCACTCGAGAAGGATTACTCTTGGCATATTATATGTATGGGTATATATAAGATTGTTAATTTTACTTGTAATCATTCCTTTCCATGAAACCCCACACATAATTTTTTTTTTAATTTCTATATATTATTAATAAAATATATATAGGTCTCTAACCTTTTTCCAAAAAAATTGGAATCTTAATTTTAATTCTACTTCATTTGAATGCTAATTAAAATTATATTTTAATTTTTTTTATCA
>MU227395.1:63677-88274 GCA_018584345.1 Thuja plicata | reverse complement strand
TCCTTGAAGCATAATTTAATGACTTAAGAGAACTCATACCACTGCCTCCTTTCAGATCTTCAATTTTATGCTCAAGTGTAGGTGGTGGTTTCTTGAAGACAATTGTATCAACTTCATCATCATCATCTTTACCCAATACAAGTCTCCTTGATCTCCTTGGTTTGCTGGTAGTGAGGATAGGTGTAAGGTCCTTAGGTGTTCTCTTGAGAGCCAACCTCTTTTTCTTCTTAGGAGGCTCTACTTCTACCTCTTCCTCTTCCTCTTCAAATATTTCATCTTCTATCTTAACTATATCCTTTTCACTCTGAGTGAAAGAAGGAGAGTCTAAAGTCTTTCCATACTTCTTTTCAAACTATTCCATCCTTTTCTTTCCTCTTTTTAGAATTTTAGGGATCTCAATCTCTATAGATATCCTTCTTTTTGATTCTTCATAGGTACCAAAGTATGGTGCCTTAGGATTGATAGGCTCATTCATAAGAGCTTCAATTATGTTATTGGTATAATCTATGTTAACCTTATATGCAAGAGGTTTCACCCATGCAACCCTAGGCTTGACTGCTTGAATGTATACCTTATCACAGTCAACTAGGAAACGAATATCATCCTTAAAATCTTCAACTAGTTGTTTAGGAATCTTGTATCTACTATGCATTTTTTGTCTGAAATTCTCAAAATATCCATCCATGATGTTCTCAAAATTATCTCCTAATTCAGCTATGAATTCATTTATCTGATGGATAATAGGTTTGTCCTTCTTCCATACTATTGTGCCCTTAGAAGGAAAGAATTTCTGAGCATAAAAGAATATGCAGACCAGAAGAGAACAAAACTTACATGGATTTGTCTTGGATGCCCAAATGCTTTCCATATGCTTGCTTAGCTGTATAACCTTCAACTAAGCTAGGTGAAATACTAGATTGTTCTTTACCACCTTGTATGCTAAGTCCACATCTTCACGCGGTACACTATTTGGTCTGCTGGAACTATATATCTTGTGATCTATCACATGAATCCCAAACTGTAATTCCATGTCAGTTACTCCATTAAGTCTCATGCATCTTTCGTCCCACTTGAAAAGAGTTAACTCAACTAGCTTAGCTTTGGTTATGGTTTTGGTAGCCTTAGCTTTGTCAAGCATGGGATACCCTATTACTCAGTGTATCATTATCTTTGTGATCATCACATGCTATTCCAACCATAGATGCATGTCATGAACATGGCTAAGAACAAATCTAATCCATTTTATTTGGAAATTCTTCGGCATGTGTAGGATGTGGGTTAAATATTTAACCTCTAGATGCTTGTTCTCGAGCTTCAGATTCCTTTCTATGCACAATTTATCATATTCTCAATTCATCTCAGTTGTTCCAAGCTCCTCAATGTTTTAATGATAGAAGCTTCAAATGTCATTGACCAGTAATACCCTTGGAGGAATTAGGGAATGAGCTCTCAATTGATCTATTTCCTCTGCTACAGCTGGATGAAGCTTAAACTCTAGAGGGTTACAAACAACATTTCTCACTAACATCTTGGATCATTTCTTAACTTTGCTGCTAGATATGGATGCCATATCACTCAGACAATTTGATCAAACTTTGCTTTCAAAAACAAATTCACTCTAAATCGCTAAGGGCTATGAATTGCTCTGCAAACTGAAATCTTCGTAAACAATAACCTTTTCAATTCATCATTTATAAGAATTTTTACCGTTAGATTATTTCATTAAATGCTCTGTACATAGTAGTTAGCGTAGCTTAGGTAGTTCTCCCAGGCTTACTTGGAAGCTCGACAAAAACTAACTTCCTAATTCTTATAAAACCTGACTCGGCTCAGTTAAGCTAGAGTAGCTCAGGTGCAACTAAGATCCTGACTCGGTTAGCACCATGATATGTCTTAATGCATCAATATGCGGATTTCGAATTGCTAGCATATATGGAACTTATGTATGATGTCTTGAATGCGTAGTTCTAGTCATCTCCTTGCATCTCTATTATGTGATGGTAGATCCACCCAACTTACTATCTTGGGTGTCATTTGATCCTTCATTATTTTGGTCTAAACTTTCAGAGGATTTCCTTACCCATTGTTTATTCATTCGAGTTCTGATTTTTGAGACCTTTTCTTTTCCTTTCTCAAAACTAGTATCCACTTTTTCTCTATTCATGAAATTCTTGCTTAGATGACCGAGTTGATTACATACATAACATCTCTTAGTAGGATTTCTTCTTTGGAGGTGAGTCTTTATACAATTTTCACCAATGTGTCCATACTCTCCGTAATGACAACATCTATACCATGTGTTGTAATCCCAACCAAAAATTGCTTTAGCTAGTTCTTCAACAGGGTTCTATTTCTTAGTTCTACACTTGGAGGATCTATGACCTTGTTTGTTACATTTGAAAGATTTTCCTTCAAAATTGGGTTTCTCGGTGCATTCATTTGCTCTATGTCCATGTTTTTTGCAACTGTAGCATTTACCATTAAAATTTTATTTTCTATTGCCCCAACATTTATTTGATGTATGCCCTAACTTACCACAATGGTTACAAGTAGGTTTCATGTTCTTTTGAGCTCCTTGCTTTGAGGATTCACCTTGTTCAGTATAACCTAGTCCAGTTTGTCCATGATGTCTAATTTCTATTGACTGATTTGTACTACCTTGTGAATTCATCATATTTTCATTGGTTTGCCTTTTAGTGTTGAGATCATTCTGCAGTCTTTCATTTTCTGTCCTTAGGTTGATAAATTCTTGATTTTCATTATTGAGTTGATTTGACAAGTCTTCTTGCTAGAGTGACAAATGATGGATTTCATTTTATTTTTATTCTAATCTTGTACTCAACAATCTATTATATGCTTGTGCCAAATTTTTGTCATCTTCTACTTGATTCTTTTGTTCTATGACTTCACATAATCTGGCTGAATGAATTTCTTGTTCTCTTTTCAACTTTTTGACTTCTTCATATAGATTGATATTATTTGCAAGCAAGTCTTCAATGGCTGTATCATCTTCTTCAGAACTTTTGTCTTTGCAAAAATCTTCAATTCTTTCTTCTATGTAATTCTTGTCATTCATTTGTACTGCTAAATCTTTTCTTCTTTTTAGGGAAAGAGAAAGCTTCTCTTTGAGTTTCTTGATCTGATCCATGGCCACTTGTAAATCTTTCTTTTCATTTTCAATGGCTTTCTCTAGTATAGATGTTTCCATTGCCTCTCATCTTTGCTCAAAATGTTAAACTTCTGTAGAGAGAACCTTTATCTCTGATACTAATTGTTGGAAATATATTATATGCAATGTGACTGAGAGGGGGGGTGAATCAGGAACCAATAAAACTTACTCTTATTTAATGTCAATTAGATTATCTAATATGATTGCATGCATAGAAAATAAATAATCATTCATAACACATAACACAGTATTTGGTTACCCAGAAACCTTCCAAATAGAAAGTAAAACTGGGGTGGGGATGATACCCATAAGATTTAGTACTGCAGTATAAATTTAGCCTGTTAGAGCTTACATTGACCACTTCTGATGGCCTACCTTGTTAGGAACAATAAGGACTCTTAGGTCCACCTTGTGAAAGGATTTTATATAATACAATAAAGTAATGCAACTCTGTTAGGATATTTACAAAGCACTATTAGGTCCACCTGGTTAGAGGATTTTGTTGATCCACCTGTTAGAATGAACCAGTAGATGATATGTTTATACAACTCTGATTTTCTGCATAAGATCCTTTGACTTATAACTAATCACCTAAATGTGATGGATGAGTCTCTGATGTACTTTTATACTTCTGTAGTCTTCTAATCAATATGTCACTTCATATTCGCATATACACTTGTTCACATACACACTTTGGATAAATAAAATATCTTACATATATATCTTATTCAAAGTAAATGACTTCATAAGTCAGCTTCCATTAGACATAATCATATCAAACAATATATGCAAAGTCAACCCAATGCTATTTCTCGGTTCCAGAAGTCTACTCGGGTGATAAACTGATACTCGGGAAATATTTTGATCACTCGAGTCACATTGATCACTCAAGCGATGCTGGTTACTCGGGCAATACTGATCACTCGGGAAATGCTGGTCACTTGAGAAATGCTAATCACTAGATCAATGTTGATCACTTGAGCAATACTGATCACTCGGGAAATATTGGATTACTAAGTGTTTTGACACTAATTGATAACATGTCTTTCCATAAGGTCTACAATATGACACATTTTGAGATGACATATGCCACATTTTATCTCGATATGTTGATTTTTTAAAGATTTTGAGATGACATGTGCTGCATTTTCTACAAAAAAAATTCATATATACATATCTACATGTTCATTTCTAGTTATTTTATATTTTTCATGTGTTCTATGTACGTATCATTTCCATATTATATCTTTGTCATGTGTTGTATGTATGTATTATTTCCATATTATGTCGTTGTCGTGCATTGTATTTATGTATGTATGTTCATTTTTATATTATTTATTTTTCATGCATTGTATGTATGTATTATATTCATACTACATCTTTTTCATGCATTGTATGTATGTTCATTTCCATATTATATCTTTGTCATGCGTTATTAGGAACCCACAAATGAACCATAGGCTCTAACTACATAAAATGAATGAAGAGACCTACCCACTACCTCTAGAACCCTGAATCAACTTCCAAAATCATTCTACACTTTCTTGGACTGTTCTCAATCTCCTACAATCGATCTGGAACCCCAATCTGCTCTTAAGCCTAAATAGGACTAGTAGACCTAGTAGCCCTATTTTCCCTGATTTTTGGACTTTTGCCCAAACTTCCCAAAACACTCCAAAATGTAATGGTATATTTGTATATTCTTTTTGACCCCCCATTAACATATATTAAACTCAGGTGTGTTTTTTATAATCAACCCCAAATACTACTGCTCTAACCTTCCTTCCTAGGCCTAATTGACCCACTTTCCAAAGAAACTATATAAAGTACTTACTCCCAGACTCTATGCTTTTCAACAATATTTATATATAACACAAATGTAAGGATTATGTACTTTTTTTGTCCAAAAACCCTCTACAAACACCCAAACTACAAGACCCTCACCAATTCAAGCCTACAACTAGGGATTTCTGAAATCCAAACCAAAACTCCCTTCTAGACCCAAATATTGCATCCTAAACCATGTACTTGACATTTAAAAACAACTTTGAACATAAAAACATACCCTTATGAATTCCAATCCTTGGTTTCTATAGCCATGGCTTACTTTCTATGCACCCATAAATCTACAACTTCATCTCAGTTGGTGATCACCCTGCAAAGTCCAATTTCTCCCACATATTTAATGTTAATAACATATTATAAAACCCCTAGATCCATCCCCATTCCATAGAGACCACAAAAAGTGGATGGGTCCCTTATTGCATTCTTCCAATCAAAAGGAAAGACAATCTTGTCACAACACAGTCACCCAGTTAGATCTAAAACTATTAAGAAATGAACAAGAAAACATTATAAATTCCATGAGATGGTCGAATCCAAGAGGAAAGGCATGTTTAGGGAGAGTTCATGATGTGAAACCTCATACACCTCTGACTGTCATGAGGTTACTGCAGTAAGGTGATAGTCATAGAAGTTTAGAGATCTTGTTTTTCCTCTATTGATTTGTTCCTATAATGAATGGATGGATGGATTAGTTGGATCGTATGAGTTGATTGGTGTTCCAAATTGGTCTACATCAGCAACTACAACTGCGCTAATAGGCATAATAAACCTTGGGGAAACTTCAGTATGGGGTTTTTGTTAACGTTCTTTACATCTCTATGGGTGAAATGGGGTTGTAACTAGGGTTCACTTGGCCAACTAGAGCTAAAAAAATAGATGGTTTAGTCATAGGATGAATGGTTTGAAAGATTCACCATTAAGAAACTTTCATCTGAGCAATAATGTAACTTTTTGTACCAACCGAGATTAGGTTGCCAAATAGAATCCAAGGGGAATATCCTAGAATAGAGATACATGCTTGTAGGCCTTCCCAAGATGGTCCTTGTACACTTCACAAATCTCTGATATCTCTCACGAGGTCCAAGATATCGCTCTCCAAAAATTGCTGCCCAATTTCAATTAGTGCACCTTGGGAACACTTTGGTCTGACATGAGGTAGAATGTTCTTGATGCTACGCGAGAAAAAAAAGGTCTCCCCTAGAATTTACCCAACCAAATGGATATGATGGAGCTGATGGCTTGGTCCCATGACAAATATTTTGAAAGTTGCACCATTGAGCAACTTTCAACTTAGCAATAATGCAACTTTTTCCACCAACCAAGATCTGGTTGCCAAATAGAATCCAAGTGGAACATCCCAGAACTAATCCATGTACTTGTAGGCCTTCCTAAGATGGTCCTTGTGAAATTCATGAATCTCTAATATCTCTCACAAGGTCTGAGATATCGCTCTCCAAAAATCATTGCCCAATTTCGCTTAGTGCACCTTGGGAACACTTCGGTCTGACATGCGCCGAAACGTTCTTGATACTATGGGAGAGAAAAAGGTCTCCCCTAGCATTTACCTCACCAATCGGAGTGGGTGGAGCTGACGGTTTGGTTCCACAATGAACAATTTGAAAGTTGCACCATTGAAAAACTTTCAACTAAGCAACAATGCAACTTTTTTCACCAACCGACATCAGGTCGCCAAATATAATCCAAGTGGAATATCCTAGAACTGATCTACATGCTTGTAGGCCATCCCAAGATGGTCCTTGTGCACTTCACGAATCTCTAATATACCTCACGAGGTCCAATATATCTCTCTCCAAAAATTTATACCCAATTTTTCTTAGTGCACCTTGGGAACACTTCAGTCTGACATGCGCCGAAATGTTTTTGATGCTATGTGAGTGAAAAAGGTCTCCCCTAGCATTTACCTGACCAACTGGAGCAGATGGAGCTAAATTTTTGGTCCCACAATGAACAGTTCTTGATGCTCTCAAAATTTTCCTTACCAAATCCTCTGGACCTCCTATTCATTTTGTCCATCTTAATCTCAATTGTGAAAATGCTTCCCTTACCTATAATACCCTCCAGGTACTCCACCAGTTATGTTGCAATGACTGTTAGTGGTATGTTTGAAATTTGAAATATAAAACTAATCATGATTTAGCTAATCAAAACTCTACTAAAATTCAATTATTTTTAATATTCATCCACCCCTCCCAACAACCCAAAAAATTAATCTTTGTAAGTCTTCTGACAACCCAACTCTATTACCATACACAACACATGTTTCGTGCCCTCAAAACCATGGATGAACATTTTATAACATCCCAAACTTCTTGACCAACTATATATCTTTTCCATATACATCAAGAATCTAGCATGCAAAACCATGAACCGCATTTCCTTGATACCATTAAAGATCACCTAACATAGTATTTTATATATCTATCTATTCCCTTACAAACACAACAACTAATATTATACTCTATATACCAACTCTACTATGTCACAAATCCCACAGCCCTTAACCCAACTTGTAATCCCACTTGAGCTACTTATTACTACATTGTTTCGATACTATATGGGATTCATAGGTGAATGATTGATCTCGCATTTGCACAAAAAAACCACAATATAAATCAAATACTAATTTACTACTTTGAACACATTCAACAAAGCCTTATAATTTTTTGTACAAAAATTTATAAGACATCTTATATTGTTGAGAAGTAGAATTATATAAGATAATTTATTATTTCATTTTTATGTACTGAATTTTGTTCTATTATGAGCCAAAAATATTTTATCTAAAAAAATTAAAAGGACTAAACTCGCCTTCAATAATTTGAATCTTCGCATATTACTTTTTATATCTCATACCATACAATTTTTAACCAAGTCAAATATTTGCATTCTTGCATGTATTTCATCATTATAGTAAGGTTGACTGGTGTAGGGCACCTCCTAAAGCTTCTATTTTGAAGTCATTTTGTTTGTAATAAGGTGTGAATCCTTTGGATCACCTTAAGGGTGCCTAAAACCATGTAAGACCAAGTCTGGTCTCTTTTTGGTTATTTTGTCCTTGGGTTAGTTTTATGTTTTGAAACATAATTTTGGGTTCTTGGAATGTTATTTATCACTCCTAAATCCTTGGAGTTTGGTAGTGTTGGCATCTTTCTCAAAATTTCAACTTTGACAAATGTTGCTAAAAAATTGTCTTTTTGCAAAATGTTGCATGAGTAACTTTTCAAAATGTTGCTTGAGGAGTTACAACTTGATTGGAAATGGCCACACCAACTTCTTGGAGCATCTGTAATGCCACAATGATTCTATTTGATGTCCTTATGCCTTCTAGGAAGGTTAGAAGACACAGGGTACGAATCTTGATGTTCAGAGAAGGAAATAGAAGATTATTCTGAGTCATTATGTGTGTGTACGGGCTGGTATGAATTCATTTGGTTAAATCACTTGCAGAAATTTGTAATTATTTGAGTTACCTTACCATTCTAGTTGGTTTCATCTATTTTTGTGAAGTTGCATAGGAGTTAGATTAATTTGTTTAGTCACTGTCTAAAAACCCTATTTTCTTGGGTCTGCTCCAAAGATGTGACTCTAACTTGAGATTTATCCAATGGATCTGCTCGGCCACTTGGGAAATACAAGTTAGGGTCGTGAATTTTAAGATTTCAAAGGCTCATAAGCTCAATGTTTGTTCCATGATTTTTAAGACAAAGCCCTATGCTAATTATCTCAATGTAATTAGCCTACTTTTTGAGTACAGTCACATGCATGGAAGTTGTATGGTTGGAAGGGTCGAACCAATGATGAATCTAGGTCATTTTGGGAAAGAGGGAACTACCCAAGTCCTTGTACTCACTTTGTGAAGCCACCTTAGACCACTTACCTAGTAATCCAAGCCTAACCTAGCTAATTAGGTCTGTGAGATTTTCAAGAGTTTAGTGGTTCTGGAATAGAGTTGAGTCCTAAGGCTTTGGGGGTTTTCAATAATCCGTAAAGGGTATCTAGAACCCACTTCATTTCATACAGATCCTTCTGTGATAAAGAGTTATGCCCAAAAAACCCTCTGGACAAGGCTACAAGAGATTCTAAACCAGTTAGTGTTTGGCTATCCTTGGGTCTATGGAACATAATCTATTGGTGTATTCTCAATCCTTAGGGTTCAAATAAAGTGTACCATCCCTTGGATTGGTTAGTTGAAGCCTCTGGTGAAGAGTTTCACTCTTAGGCTTGGGTATAGGGAAAGTGACCCTAAAAGCTAAATTGTAAAGATTGGTGTTTTGGTTTAGGAAACCAATTTCAGATCAAAAGAGTGACTTGGCCTCTTGAACAAGTTGTTAGACACCCTAGTAAGACAAGGGTGGGATTGGAGGGCTTGAACAAGCAGTTTCAGGTAGCTAAAAGGGGCTTGAGCCTACCTAGGTAATCCTGCAGTGCACTCTGCATCATTGACTCTACATAGCACCTTTCGTACAATTACATTGTATGTCATTAATATAACCATACTATGAATAAATTGTTGGAGATTTATTTATGTGCAGTTGATTGATTGTATGTTTGTCATTAATGAAAACATATAATACACAGTAGTGTTTCTATATGTACTTATCAGACTGATGATATCCACCCTTGTGTGGTTAGATACATGTTGAAGAAATGTTTATTATGTTATGTTCATACACGCAGATCCAGATATGATGTTTGAGTCAAGTTGTGTAATTTTGTTATTAGCAGTTACAGTTCTGGAAGAGTATCTGTTCAGAGCTTACGTATGTAACATGTTTCTTGAGTTTCACCTATCTTCAAGATATGCGTGTGTATATTCATGATTAGTTATGAGTTGATGATAGTTATCTAAAGGCACCAAACATGTTTCAAGAAGATTGCAAAGCTAGAGATAATTTGGTGAGGCCGACTTAGTGAAGCGTCGTGTCTATTCAATTTGTGTTGTGCGGACTTAATATTGTTTGTGTGCTTAGTAGAGCTGACAAGGATGTTATGAAGAGTTGTCTTACAGGTCCCATGATCTCATACTTTGAGGAAGATACTTATATCAAGTCATTTGTGATACGCTAAGTGTGAATGATATGAAAAGAGACAGAAAATGTATAGAGTAGAATATCAGATGTGGTTCATTCATCAAGAGTCTATGTGAAGAAGAAGTAGAAGATTACAATACATTGGAACTGATCAAGATAGTAGGTCTACTCTACAGTTCATCATCAGATATAGTGCATATATGTTTTACAGAAGGTTGTAGCCTTCACCATTGAAGCAGTGAGCTTTTGGATAGTGAGTCCACCACCCCTAACAGGGTTACTTGTAAAATAATCCTAACAGGGTCTGACCCTTAACCAGGTCACTATACTTATTGCATTGTAAAGTACAACTCCTAACAGGGTTGACATATCTTCTAACAGGGATTACTATAAACAAGTATAGTTCATTGTGGGTGGTAATTCCCACTGGGGTTTTTACCATTTGGTTTCCCCATAATCAAATTGTGTGTTGTGTACTGTGTTATCTGATTAAGCATTTACTTTATTGTATTCTGAAGTTAAGGAAGTAAAAAGAATTAAAGTTACTGATAACTGATTCACCCCCCCCCTCTCAGTTATCCTTTGGGACTATTCTAACAATTGGTATCAGAGCCAAGTGCCTTGGAGAAGAAGCCTAATAGATTAAGGTAGATCATATGTCTTACTTCAGAAAAGAGAGCCCTAAGTTTGATAGAGAAAATTATCTGGATTGGAAAAACAAAATGATAACACATCTACAGTGTGTTGACTTTGAGATCTTTGAAATTGCTACACAATAAGTTTTTATTCCATCTTTGAAAGACCTTGCAAAGGATGATGCTACTAATAGACAAAAGGAAACATTTACCCATAATGCAATTTCTAAAGAAGCCCTAATCAACGCCCTATCCAACAGTGAATTTTTTGAGTTGAAGAAAATTGACAGAGCATACACCATATGGAAGTATTTAGAAGATTTGTTTGAAGGGGATAATCAAGCAAAGAATGCACACAAGAAGACATGGAAAAAGAAATACAACAGTCTTGAGATGTTACCTGAAGAGAATATTAGAGCTTACAATCAAATGATTAATGAAGCAGTCTCTGGAATGAGAAACAATGGTGGAGAAATATCAAAAGAAGATATAATGGACAAGTTTCTAACTACATTAACATCATACTATGAAAACAAGAAAAGTATTCTAGAGGAAACCATGCAATTCCCACAGGACTTCAAGACAGAGACTTTGATCAGAAAAATCTTTGCATTTGAGATATCAAGATTGAAGATTGAACCTAAAAGTGAAACAACTTTCAAAGCCTCAGTCCATGGTAAGAAATCCTTACATATCTCTAGCCATAATGAGAAAGAATAAGTTGATGAAGAACTAGAAGATATCATTGCTATGATTGCTAAAAGATAAAAGAAAGGAAAAGGAAACTATGAAGGACAACTTCCATTCAAATGTTTTTCATGCAAGAAGATTGGTCACTTTGCATCTAAGTGTCCCACAAGAGTCAAGAAGTTTAGATCTGATTACAAACCTAAATATAAGAAGGAATGTTACCATGCTAAAGAAGGTGTAACTAATGAAGATTCAGGAGAAGATGAAATTATATTTGTTTCCCTTAGAGACATGGAAAGGTTACTCGAGGAAATGGACATCGCAGATGAAAAGGAAGAACAAGGGTTAGCCCTAATTTCCAAAGCAGACATCAGAAATGATTGGATCATTGACAGTGGATGCTCTCATCACATGACAGGTGACAAAGATAGATTTGTTCATTTAGACAAATACAAAGGTGGTATGGTTAGATTTGGAGATAACACTCCTAAACCTATCATAGGTAGAGGTTCTATCACCTTGGATGGAAAGAACAAGACAGATGATGTTCTATATTTTGATGGATTACATCATAACTTGCTAAGTGTTGGACAACTACTTGACAAAGGTTATCATTTGGAGTTCAAAGACAACAAATGCATCATTAACAAGAAGGATGGAGACATGATTGCATCAGGCTCCAAAACAAAAGGTAATGTTTTTCAGCTTAATTATGATGTAAGTTGTTTTGTTGCAAAAGTGGATGATAGTTGGTTATAACACAAGAGACTCTATCATATCAATTTTGATAACATAGTAAAGATAAGTAATGTCAAGGAAGTCAGAGACCTTCCTAGTATTGCAAGACCAGTTGACACAATGTGCAGGGAATGTGTTATGGGAAAGCATGTAAGGCATTCTTTCAAAAGCAAGGAGAACTCAACTAAAAACAAATTGGACCTAGTGCATACAGATTTATGTGTTCTTACCGAAACAAGATCATACTATGGAGAAATGTATTCCATTTTGTTTGTTGATGATTTTTCAAGGATGATGTGGGTTGCGTTCTTAAAAGAGAAATATGAAGCCTTTCATAAGTTCAAAATATTCAAAGCAAAGGTTGAGAATGAATCTAGATTAAAACTAAAATATCTGAGATCAGATAGAGGAGGAGAGTTCACCTCTGATCAGTTTTATGATTACTATGAAGAACATGGAATTAAAAGATAGTTGAGTGCTCCTAGAACACCTCAATAGAATCAGATTGTAGAAAGGAGGAACACAATTATACTTGATACAGCATGCACTATGATGATTGAAGGAAAATTTGGGCACATATTGGAGATATGCAGTGAATACAATAGTCTATACTATCAACAGAACTCAATTGAGGCCAGGCACAGATAAAAAACCCTATGAACTTTGGTTTGGTAATGTACCTATAGTAAAGTATTTCAAGATCTTGGCAGCAAGTGCTACATCAAGAGCGATGATGGTGTTGGTAAGTTTGATGCCAGGAGTGATGAAGGTATTTTCCTTGGCTACTCTACTAGAAGAAAATCTTACAGATGTTTTTATTTGAGATTGAAAAAGATAATTGAAAGTACTCATGTAAAAATTAATGAGATGTTTATGGTTCAAGAGAGATACTATGGATATGCACCTATGATTGAAGATGAACCCTGGCCTAGCAGTAAAGATATTTTTATTGAAGAAATGTTTGATTGCATTGATGTCTCATGCAATGACCCTGAATCAAGCAGAGAAGAATCACAAATTATAGAAGAAGTCACACCTAAGGTTCCAAAATTCACATCTAGATACCAATCTAAAGATGATATCATTGGAGATCAGAGCAACAGTGTTTTGACCAGATCAAAATCAAAATGTCTAGCAATGGATGAAGAGGTATGTTTACTTTCACAGATTGAACCTTTAAGTGTTGAAGATGCTTGTAATCATTCTGATTGGAAGAATGCAATGAAAGAAGAATTAGATCAGATAATTAAGAATGATACATGGGAATTGGTCCCTAGACCCAGTGACAAAAATGTGATTGGAACAAAGTGGGTATTCAGAAACAAGATGAATGAAGATGGTACAGTAGTAAGAAACAAAGCAAGATTGGTATGTAAAGGATATGTGTAGAGAGAAGGAATAGACTACACTAATACATTTTCCCCTGTGAGCAGACTAGAAGCCATTAAATTGTTCTTGGCCTATGCAACATTCAAAGACTTTAAAGTTTATCAAATGGATGTAAAGTCAGATTTTCTGAATGGTGACTTGAAGGAAGAAGTTTACATAGAAAAACCTGAAGGATTTAATCTTTTAGATAAACCAGACATGGTATGCAGATTGAAGAACACACTCTATGGTCTTAAACAGGCCCTAAGAGCTTGGTATGAGAGACTTGATGGTTATCTTACCAAGATTGGACTCAATAAAGGAGCATCAGATTGTAACCTATTCACAAGAGAGACACCTGATGGATTACTACTAGTTGCCATATTTGTTGATGACATTATCCTTGGAGGTAATGACAAGCTTAGTACAACATTTGCAAAAGAAATGCAAAATGAATTTGAAATGAGCATGATTGGTCCTATAAAATACTTTTTGGGACTAAATGTAAAGCAGACAGATAAAGTTATATTCATTAATCAGTCAAAATATGTGAAGGAAATATTGAAGACCTTTAAGATGGAAGACATATCTAATGCAGTTGGCATTGTTGGAAGATTTGCAGCTGAACCCAAGCAAAATCACCTAATGCAAATCAAGAGGATATTCAGATATCTAAAGGGAACTATAGACTATGTTTTATGGTATCCTAAATTAGAGAATGTACAAATTCATGTGTATATAGATGCAGATTGGGTAGGTTGTATTGATGATAGGAAAAGTACTTCAGGAGGAGCAGTATTTCTTGGAGACAGGTTGGTTTCTTGGATAAGAAAAAAGTAGAATTGTATTTCTCAGTCAACAGCAGAAGCTGAATATGTTGCAGCTGCACTGAATTGTTCAACCATGGTTTGGATCAAGCATATGGTTAAAGACTTTGGTATTCAGGTTGATTATCCTATTGTTATTCACTGTGATAACACTAGCATTGTTAACATGTCTAAGAACCCTGTGATGCACGCAAAGACAAAACACATAGAGATCAAGTACCACTTTCTAAGAGAAAAAGTTGCAAACAAAGAAGTAAAATTGGACTATGTGAGCACCAAAGAACAGTTGGCAGATATTTTCACAAAACCTTTATCAAAGGATACTTTTGAGTATCTTAGAGAGAATTTGGGAGTAATTCCCTCTCCTAAGTCTGATTAGATAAATCAGCAAGAACAATAGTCCTTAGTGACTAATGAATGGTTGACTACTCTACTTCTAGAGTAGTATCTGTGCCTAATTGTTTATGGCACCTTTTGCCATTGTGTCAAAGGGGGAGTATATAGTAAGGGGGAGTATAAAAACAATAAGAAGAACTAGAGCAGTGTAGAGGAATCCTTGATGAGGACATTGAGAAGATTGTATAAGAAAGAGGACACCATGAATAGAGGATGCTTTTAATATCAAAAGTTGCCATCAATGTGAAAGGGGGAGATTGCTGCAGATTTGTTTCTGTGCAGTTGATTGATTGTATGTTTGTCATTGATGACAACATAATATACAGTAGTGTTTCTATATGTAATTATCAGAATGATGATGTCTAGCCTTGCATGGTTAGATACATGTTGGAGACATGTTTATTATGTTATGTTCATACATGTAGATCCAGATATGATGTTTGATTCAAGTTGTGTAATTCTGTTATTGGCAGTTACAGTTCTGGAAGAGTATCTGTTAAGATCCGATGTATGTAATGTGTTTCTTGAGTTGAACCTATCTTCAGGATATGCATGTGTATATTCATGATTATTTATGATTTGATGATAGTTATCTAAAGGTGCCAAATGTGTTTCAAGAAGATTGCAAAGTTAGAGATAATTTGGTGAGGCCGACTTAGTGAAGCGTCGCATCTATTTAGTTTTTGTTGCACGGACTTAATATTGTTTGCATGCTTAGTAGAGCTGACAAGGATGTTATGAAGAGTCATCTTACAGGTCCCATAATCTCATAGTTTGAGGAAGATACTTATAGCAAGTCATTTGTGATACGCTAAGTGTGAATGATACGAAAAGAGACAGAAAATGTACAGAGCAGAATATCAGATGTGGTTCTTTAATCAAGAGTCTATGTGAAGAAGTAGAAGATTACAATACATTGGAATTGATCAAGACAGAAAGTCTACTCTACAGTTCATCATCAGATATAGTGCATATCTATTTTACAGAAGGTTGTAGCCTTCACCATTGAAGCAATGACCTTTTGGACAGTGAGTCCACCACCCCTAACAGGGTTACTTGTAAAAGATTCCTAACAAGGTCTGACCCTTAACCAAGTCACTATACTTATTTCATTGTAAAGTAAAACTCCTAACAGGGTTGACATATCTTCTAACATGGATTACTATAAACAAGTATAGTTCATAATGGGTGCTAATTCCCATCGGGGTTTTTACCATTTGGTTTCCCCGTAATCAAATTGTGTGTTGTGTACTATGTTATATGATTAAGAATTTACTTTATTGTATTATGAAGTTAAGGAAGTAAAAAGAATTAAAGTTACTGATAACTGATTCACCCGCCCCCCCTCTCAGTTATCCTTTGGGACTATTCTAACATAAATATATCAATGTTATCAAAAGTCCAAGATAAAAAACTACTCAAAATCTTAGATACACAACTATATATAAAAAATAAGTGTGTCATTTTCGCTCCTACAGTGTATAAGTTTAACAAATAGTTCTCAATGACATCTACATTCCATTCCCTGCACTCAGAAGGCACAATAAAATTTAATAGAGAAAATAAGAAGTTTATAGGTTGACAAAAAGATTATGAATGTATAAGTAACTAAATGAACCTAAGAACATGAGTAGCTAATGCATAGTGAATTTTACCATCATTTTTGATGGGCTAATCAAATGCACACCTCAATATTCTATGTCTATCATATATATATCCAACTGCATTGAAAATCCACATAAAAAACCAAGTTTATTGGCTCAAATAAATGAAGAAGAAAACTACAATTAATGTATTGAACGTAAGTGTAATGAACATGGAAAACCTTGCAGTGAGTTGTGTAGGATTTGAGAAATACAAATCCACAGAACCTGAAGAACACCTGCATGCAAATACCTATTACAAGAGAGAAGCTGAAAGGAGGAAAAAGCAGAACTCAGAAATGCTCAAATATGTGAGATCAAAATTATATTCCAAGTTATGAAACAATAATTACAAGTTTGACCTTAAAAGGTGAAAAAAACCCTAAAGGAAGTTAAAGCTAGGTTGTCCATTAATAATTAACATAAATATTAATTATAATACACCTAAGAGACAACTTAAGCGATAAAGAGTAATAAAAAACTTAATTAATTAAACCAATGTGATTTAATTAATAATCATAAAATATTATTACTCTAATAATCCCCCTTAAGCTAATCTTAGGGGTAAGCTAACCTAGCATAGCTATAAAAGTAGGAAATGGGTCCTAAAAACAAGGCCTGATCGAGTACCCAATACAAGGAAATCTCTATAAATCAGAGATAGAGGAGAAAACCTAGTAGGAAAACCCCTCCCCAAAAAGAGAGAGAACAAAAATGCTAAAAAAAACATGAAGGCCTCAAGTAGAGCCCCAAAGGACAAATTTTGTCACTCCAAGCATACAATGCAATTGAAGATAGCATGGAGATGAAAAAGGTTTAATGAAGATATTAGCAACCTGTGTTGCAGTGGGAATGTACTCCAAAATGAGAACAATATGCTGGATCAGCTAGCGGATGAAATGCATATGAAGCTCAATGTGTTTAGTGTGCTAATGCTCCATTGGGTTGCAGGAAATGTGAATAGCACTCTTATTATCCCACCACAGAACAGTGGGACGATTAGGAGGAAAACCAAAATTAGTCATCAACTACCAAAGCCATAAAATCTCTTAATTAGCGTGCACTAAACCTATGTACTTAGCCTCTGTAGATGAAAGTGTGTGAGAATTCTTCTTCATGCATGACCATGTGATAGGACCATATCGAAGACAAAAAAACAAAGCCATAAGTAGACTTCTGATCATCAACATCACCGGACCAATCTGAATCAGTGAAGCCAACAATATGAGGATCCCCTGATGTGTAGTGAATGACATACAAAATAGTGCCTTGAATGTATCTCAAAATACACTTGGAAGCTTGCCAATGACTCTCATGAGGCTCATGTGAAAACTAAGAGACAAGACCAACTATGAAGGAAAGATTAGCAAAAGTGTGTGTCACGTACAACAAACTCCTAACCAATTGTTGATACAGTGTAGTATCTACAGAAGAAAAAGTGCAAGAGATAGAAAAGGTAACACCTAACTGAAAAGGTGTGGGAGAAGGCTTGCAAGAAAGCATGTCAAAGCCCCAAAGTATGTGAAGAGCATACTTCTTCTGGTAAATAAATATCCCAGTAGAGGACTGAACAATCTGAAGACCAAGAAAGTAGTGTAATGGACCAAGATCAGTCATCTCAAACTGCTCCATCAATGTGCACTAAACATCCTAAATCATAGAAGATGAGCTACCTGTGATGAGAATATAATCAACATATAGCACAAGGATGAAAACCTCATTGTCAAGACTCTAAATGTAGACTGTGGGATTTGAATGACAATGTGTGAATCTTGTGTAAAGAAAAAAAGAGTCCATCTTCTCATACCAAGCCCGAGGGGCCTATTTGAGACCATACAAAGAATTCCTAAGTCTGCAAACCAAGGAGGAATCATACACAAATCCCTAAGGCTTCTCCATGTAAACATCCTTAGTAAGATCACCGAGCAAGAATGCACTCTTCGCATCCATCTAAAAACTAATCCATCTCTAAGAAGCTGCGAGGGATAAGACAAGGAAAATAGAATTCATCTTGGTAACATGGGCGAATGTCTCAGTGTAATCAATACCCTCAACTTGTGAAAAATCATTCGCAACAAGACATGCCTTGCACTTATCAATAGAACCATCAAAAGCAAACTTAGTACAATACAACCACTCAAATCACACTAACTTTCTTCCCTTAGGAAGAGAACAAAGATCTCATGTATGATTCTTCATCAAAGAAGAATAGTTCTCCTCCATAGCACTGTCCCACTCAGAATGTCTTGTTGCAGCTGAAAAATTCTAAGGATCACCACAAATAGCATGACTCAGAAGGCTAGAACCCGCAATATGAGACTGGGTGCGATGGGAAGAAGGGTTACCTGCCAAAGATCCTGCAACTTTGACAGTAACAGGGGCCCATATAGGCATCTGTGGAGGATCCTATGGTGGAGGTAAATGGGGATCACCAAGATCATCATCCTCATCATCTTGAAAATAATCTGGAAGAGATGAGGGAGTAGTGGTAAGTGAAGGAGACACTAGAGTCAGGGTTTCTACTGCAGGAAGGTGCTCATCAAACTGGACACCCTATCAAAACATGACCTCTCTAGAATTAGGATCAAACAACCTATACACCTTGACATCCTCATAGTATCCAACAAAAATGAGGTGTCGAATCTTCTACTCCATTTCTCTCCTCTGAGCATCAGGTATAAATGCCTATTCTTCACTACCAAAAACTTGGAATGAAGATACATTAGACTTGACATGAGACCAAGCCTCCTCAGGAGTCATATGCTGGACTGCCTTGTGGGTCATTTGATTCTAAATATAGTTGGCACAATTGAATGCCTCTACCCAAAAAGATGAATCCATGGACCTGGACTGGATCATATAATTTTCCATCTCCTAAAGTGTTTTTTTCTTTCTCTCTACCACACCATCCTACTGAAGGGTGTAAGGAACTGAAAATTGATGATGTAGACCATGTTTAGAGAAAAAATCTCTGAAAGATTGATTCACATACTTCCCCCATTATCTATGTGTATCTACTGAATAGAAATACTAGATTGCTTCTCCACAAATATCTTGAAGATTCAAAATAAATCAAAGACATCTGACTTGTACTTAAGAAAGTACACCCATGTGTGCCTGGAGAAGTTATCAATGAAAGTAAGCACATATCTAGCACTAGAAAAAGGAGTAGGAAATGAAATAAGGTCACTATGAATCAACTCCAGTGATTCCAAAGCACGAGTAGCTCATCCCTGAGGAGAAGTATCCCTATTTTTTTTGCCAAGAACACAACCCTAAAAAACATCATCAGTGCAAGAAATATGAGGTAGCCCAAGAATAAGTGTCTGTGTTCTCATCTGCTGAAGATATATGTAATATACATGGCCCAAATGCTCATGCCAAATCTTTCTCATTGAATCTGCATGTTCTATAAGAGAAGAACCTGTACTACTAGAATTCTCAAATCCATGAAATCTATATAAGCAGGATGTAGGGTCAACACTCCCAGTAGCCACAATTGAATCAGGATCATAGAGGTCCCGAATAACCACATCATGTGGTGAGAACTCAACTATCTTACCAGAGCTAGAGTGGAAAATATGATAGATGGACAATAGGTTCATCAAGATATCAGGGACCACTAGAAAATCCTGAAGAGAACCCCTAGCTAATACAACAGATAGAGAACCCAAAACTAAAATATCTAATGATTTCCCAACAACAATCTGTGAAGTAGCACAAGGAGCAAGTGAGGTGACCAACTGCTGAGTGTGATTCATGTGGTGAGAAGCACAGGAATAAAAAATCCAAGTTGGCCCAGAAGTCAATGCTCATGTAGTGAAAGCATGACCTTTCCCTATAGGGGAGGATGTGGACTGAGGAGAAGAAATGTGTTGCTCCTGCATGGCTTCCTTTAAAGCCTCCAAATATTTCTAACACCTAGAAATGAGATGTCCATCCTTTCCACAAAAACTACAAGTTTCACCTATTTTCTTCTTAGTCTTAGAGGAAGACTCAATAGACTTCGAAGAAGATTTACCCTTTGAAGGGTGAGCTGGAGGTTTTGAATCAGGTTTCTGTGCAAGTTTCGAGGTAGAATCACTGCCTGCTGAATATTTCTTCATTTTGGCTTTCTATTTTTGTTTCCCCTGTAAAGACTAAGCTACTAATACTTTGCTCATAGATCCAGAAGCATCCATCTACCGGATCATTTTTTGTTCTCATGTCAACTGATCACAAAAGGCCTCAAAGGAAGGCATGGTGTGCCTAGAACCCAAAGCATCCATAGTGGAGTAGAAAGTAGAAGAAAAGATCTGAAACTGTCCTCACAACTTGGAGAGTATCAGAAAGATACACTCATCATCTGAATTGTTCTTCCCTCATCCTTGCAAAATGGAATGGAGAGACTTGAACTTCATGAGGAAGTCCTCAATGGTGGGAAAATCATCAAGAGTCAAAGAGGTCAACTCCGCATCAAGATGTAGTGCCCAAAACTCATTCACTATGCCAAAAAAATATGCAAACTTTCCCCAAATGGCCCGAGGAGTGGTCAAGCTCTCCAAGTGAAATAGGAGACTGTCTAAAATGTTTAGTGCTATTAAGCTCATGGCTTCATCTATTTTGTTCCTATGTTGAAGAATCTCAAAAGGATTTTGCAGAACAGGTTGATTCTCATCTAGACAAGACCATAAGACATGAGACATGCATAGCCTGGTCATGTGTGCTTTCCAGGTGTGGTAGTTATGTGGTGTCAGTCGGGTAATTGAAGGGTTCGACATTGAGAGAAAGAAGACAAAAGCAGAAGGGTCTTTCTGAAGTAAATGACAAAAAGTAAAATGCACCCCCCACAAAGTAGTATACTATCCCCCATACACGAAAAAAAACTTAGAGAGCACAAAACACAAGAAGAAAACCTAGACACCAGATGCAGAGAGGGAGGAAACTAAAGCCTCTACTTCGATGCTGAAATAAGGTACTCAAACAACCAAATTTGCATATGAAACCCATAGAATGGTCTCTGGCTCAGAAAGAGCTTTTCGACAATATCTTATTTTCTGAAAAATGATATCGTATGCTCAAGTTATGGGAAAAATCCTGACAGGAGGTCTGAATGAGCAGCTCATTGGAAAAACACAATGACAAGAAAAATTTTGACATCGAAATGGTCGTCGCCCGTCACTTGAAAAAAATTGATGACCGTCTAACTATCATGAGCCTGTCGCTAATGTCAACATCTAAGAATATTCTAATGGCCGAGAAAAAAATTCTAGTTACCAAAAGATGATGTCACCCCTTAGAAAGGTGATGTCACAGAGGGCTAAGCCGATAGCGGCGCGGGGGTGGTGGTGGAGCTGGGGTGATAGGTGAGTAGAGCCCCAACCACGGTGGCATGGAGGTAGCACGTTGGTCATAGCTGGGCATGGGTTGAGCGTGGGTGGCGCGCGTTGCCTGTGCTTAAAATAAAGCATTTTTTTGATTTATTTTTTTATTTTTTCTCGAAAACCATGCCCAAATAGCCTTGGAGGCCAAAACATTTTTCTCCAGAGGCACAATAGGACCAATATGTTGTGCCTTATATAAAAATAGGGGTTTTTGGGCCTTCTAGACTCAACCATGAGGTTGGTTGTTGTCCAAAGTACTCCAAAAAAACTCTATCCCCAGATTGATGACAAAAACCCCAAAAAAGTTGAGCTTTTCTCCTTCGAATCACTTCTTCAGAAAGCACTAGAATAGGAAGAAACAATATGACTCTAATACCATGTAGGATTTGAGAAATACAAATCCACAGAACTCGAAGAACACCTGCATGCAAATACTGTTTACAAGAGAGAAGTTGAAAGGAGGAAAAAGCAGAACTCAAAAATACTCAAAAATGTGAGAGCAAAATTATATTCCAAGTTATGAAACAATAATTACAAGTTCGACCTTAAAAGGTGAATGAAACCCTAAAGGAATTAAAAGCTAGGTTGTGTATTAATAATTAATATAAATATTAATTATTATGCACCTAAGAGATAGGTTAAGTAATACAGAGTAATAAACAACTTAATTAATTAAACCAATATGATTTAATTAATAAGCATAAAAGATGATCACTCTAACAAATTGCACTTACCTATTGAAGTGTGCATAAAGAGTCATCTCTCTACTTGAGGGTATTCAATATTGCTTCATGATCAATAGTATTAATAGTCCAAAGTTATTTTGTCTTTGGTTTTCCTTGATGTTTCAACAACTTAACATTGGCTTCTATAACAAGGTGTGAATACATGAGAATGATATTGTGCTTCTCGTAGTCTTCAAACGAAGGAATGCCATTATTTCTAATCATGTATGTACACAACCATGTAACCGAAAAAACATGTGAACATGTTAGATATGTGAACATATAATCATCTATCATCGGTTGTGCAAGTTTATGCTTTCCTCATACACAACGTGCTAACCAGTAATCTGATCTCTCATCATTCTCTTGTGGTGAAACCAATGCAAAAGCATGTCTTATTTGTAGAAGATCTGAAATATGGTCATATTCAAGTGAACAATCCATGTCATCATTTATTACAGAGATTGTGATAGATAAAGGAGTTAGATAATGTGTAACCCATGTATCAACCCACTCACTTGACTCACACTGATCCCAATCACACTAAAGACACCTCAAAAAAAAAACAAGCCAACTCTCATATCCAAATGGTCCATGTACTAGCATCTGAGCTTCAAAATGAATGCATTTTTTAAGAATCTTTCACTGTTTGACAATCCAACCTATCTCCTATTGTGCCCAACTCAACCAACCAAAATAATTTGCACACCGCTGAATCAAGAGCCCCCCTATGACAATGCTAAAGTATGCCAATCAACAATAGAATGAGAATCAAGGAGTTTTGCACTTGAAATCCTCAATTGCTCCTTAACTAGAGCTTTCTTTATACATGCCCTTGCTCAATCATGCTTCCTTTTCTATGTACGACCTCAAAAAACTCCAAATATGAGGTACACCTCTCTCTACATGCATTCTACACAACCAATAAAAAATTCAAGCATTTTTTAATTGACCTATGTAGTTATCAAACTGATATGAGATGTCTATCAATAGAAATATCATTTTCCTGCACCCACTCAAAATAATTCTCAAAGAAATGTTGTACATACTTGTGAGAGTGAGATCTATCATCGCTCATATAAAAATGGTATTCTCTGATTATCTTATGATCATCTTCTGTACATTACATTCTTTTGTAACCAACTCACATCTAGAGCCTTCACCTCCACTTTTCAATGTATATTTAATGGTTTCATATACCTTTTTTTGGACAATAGTCTTTCTAAAATTATGTTCACAGCCCTCATGAAAACATGAAACAAACTTAACTAACCCACCACACTCCGAGCACTTGTCATTTAAGAAATCTTGTCTAGAAAAGAAACATCCATCATTTCTAGGACATAAAAAATGATCTAAGAAGTCTCTTGATGATTTTGGAAGAGCACTTGCACCACACTCCTCCAACATTTCACTAGTATACAAAGTAGAATGAAGGGATCGCAATAGTTCATGGTGCATTGAAAACTCCACATGATATTTGCAACAACAAGTATTTCTAATCTTAAGAGGTACACAAAAAAAGGCTTGAAAGCTTCAAAATATCTTTGTGATATTTACAATATTGTATTTTTCTCACAAATTTTTTTGAACAACATTGTTTGACTCACCTCCAAATAATGCTTGGGATGTGGGGTGCGGTCTCGAATGCCAATTCTCAAATTCAAGACATCCTTCACATTTTGTGACACTCTTGAGTTAGATTGCCAAAATAGTTGAATTTGATCATTCACACCATCGATAAGCTTCTTATCACAACGTGAAAGTATCCCACCAGAATCCCATGTATAATTTTGAAGAGGATCATCAACTCTTTCTCTTCTTGCAAGTTCTTTATCCAAAGTTTTAGGATTAAGGTTCAATTCAACACAAGTTTGTCTCATCGAACGAGCCTTTCTCAAATGATGACTTACTAAGGAGGTTGTAATAACCCTCCTAGCGGCTCTCTTGTCTTTTTTCGTGGTAGTATTCCCAATGAAATTGAGAGCACTAAAAATATTTCTCACAATAATAGCATTCTTCTCCTTTTTCTTGTTCACACTAATCTTCAATTTGAGTAGTATATGTCTCATCTTCTGCATCTTTAACAACTACACAAACATTTGACATTGCTCGACCAATGTCTTGTGGCTAAAAAATTGATCAAA
>MU227395.1:0-26920 GCA_018584345.1 Thuja plicata | reverse complement strand
ATTATAATATATTTTAACAATATTATAATATATAATTATTATATATTCTAAAATATATAATGTATTATATTTTTAATATATATATAAATGTTATAAATAATTATTAAAATTTCTAATATATAATATAAAACTATATCATTTAATTTTTAATCTATAATAATTTTATTTTTGTAAATAATTATTAATTAAAATAAAATTAATATTAATAATAAAATTAAAATTATATATATATAACTAATTATGATAAAATTTGTACTATGATTATTTTATTTCTATTTTCTTTTATTTTCATATCACTAAAAATTTAATATTAAATTTACATAAAAATATATATATACAAATATATGAAAAAATTAATTGAAAAGACTATTAATATTATTATTGCAATTTAGTTTTTATTTTCAATATATATATATAACTATAATTATATAATAAGTGTTAGTCATTACATATATTTATTTTTATTAATATTTATAATAAAATTAGAATTAAATTTATAAATAGACATTTCATTAGATTACAAAACTAAAATATTTACTTTAACTATATGAAGGTTGGTTACTACACCCTCTTTCAATTTATGACATCTAGAATTTTCATTAACTATATTTTCAACAAGGCACTAACTTAGGACAGTCACAAATCCCTTTCTAATGCAATCATAGGGAAGTGGGGAAACTTCTAGTGGACATGATTGAGAGTTCATCTAGAACTTGATAAAATTATTCCTAAAATTCCAGAGTTTCTCTATATCAGCCACAACCTACTAATGCTAGGTCTATAGGATGGGTCACTTGCCAAATGAACGATGGATTTTATATTGTAATGGTTACCTAGGCTTTTGTCTACTATTTCTTGAATGTTGGCCTCATCTTTTATCTTCTCCCACACATGATGCAACATGTTCAAACAATCATAATGACAATGTTTCCAGAACCTGAACTGCCCTTAGAATAGTAGGGGCCCCTCTCTGCTGCTGCTGCTCGCTCTTATTATTAATTTTGGGAAAAAATGTGGGGGCATTGTAAATTGTAATGATAAGATTTTTAATGTGGAAAAACAGAGTTTATCTACTTCCACATTTTGGATACATTGTCTACCAGAGCATTTCTGACTGTAATGTTTAAAACATTTTTTGGTAGGTTCTCATTCACTGTTCCAAAGCTCCCAATGTTGCGGCTGCAACCACCATTTGCTTATTTGTTCTGCTTCATATACCTCGCTCGCGTCTGCGTAGGAATATTTTATGCTATCAAAAGTATTTGGTAGGCTTTTGAGGGGGAATAGTTTTGATTTGAAATTAACGGCAAATACAATTTAAACGAGAATGGGAATGGACGGTTGCAACATGAACGGGCCCATACATACCACGTAAGCGGTCAAAGTGGCTTACTGCGTGTTGTTTAAGCCAGGCACAATATAATTGACTGGAATAAAAAACAAATTATAAATTGGAGCTTTTTAACGGCGTAAGACTGCCAGAATGTCTGAAAATCCTGACGGGCATCTCCTCGGGAGTAAGTCTATCGGCTTAATTATTATCTATTGAGTTAGCAGTACTTACATTGACATAATTAACAAGTTTGAAGAATTTTAAATATATTGTAGAACCAAATTTATCAAAATTATTAAAAAACAATATACCGTAGTACCAAATTTATCAAAACTATTAAAAAATAATATAATTAGAATTTAATTATTTGAATATTTTTAGTGGGATTTGTGTTTATCATTTTAATTTTAAAAAATTTATACACTTTTATGAAAAAACATATATTTTAAATCTTATGGAAATAAATAACTATAAAAATTAATAATTATGTATTTTGTTTAATAATAAGTCTAATAGATCTTTTAAATTGAGTGGAATGTTAAATTTTTCAAAATTAAAATTGAAAAGAATATGTTTCTAATTTTAAGCATCTAATTTTGTTATATTGAAATTTTGTTTAGTAATTTTATAAATAAAATTTTATAATTTTTTCCAACTTACTTAAATTTTGTTTGATTTTTTAACTTAAACTTAGATATTTCTAGCTAACCTTGACCCTGACCATTGCTCTAACCATTAAGATGATATGAATCCTACCCCTCACCATACATCCTATTCCTAAATTATACATCATATAACTCTAACTCTAACCCTAACCCTAACTCACAGTCATACATCCTAACTCTAAAAAATCACCCTAATTGTAACTCTAACCCTAAACCTAATACTAACCCTAACTCCAACTGTAACCCTAACCCTAACCTTAATTGTAACCCTAACCATAACTATAAAAATCACCCTAACCTAACCCTAACCCTAACCTTAAAAATCACCCTAACCCTAACCCCAACCCTAACCCTAACCGTAAAAATCACCATAACCCTAACCCTAATCCTAACCCTAACTATAAAAACAACCCTATCCCTAACCCTAACCCTAACCTTAATTATAACCCTAAACCTAACCCTAACTATAAGAAACACCCCAACCCTATCCCTTACCCTAACCCTAAATGTAAGCCTAACTCTAATTCTAACCCTAATCCTAACCCTAACTGTAAAAACAACCCTACCCCTAACCCTAATCCTAACCCTAATTATAACCCTAAACCTAACCCTAACTATAAAAAATACCCTAACCTAACCCTAACTCTAACCATAAACGTAAGCCTAACTCTAATCTAACCCTAATCCAAACCCATAACCGTACATTACAACAGTAAAAAAACACCCTAACCCTAATTGTAAAAATAACCCTAACTATAAAAACAACCTTAACCCTAACCCTGACCCTAATTGTAACCCTAACCCTAACTCTAATTGTAAGCCCAACCCTAATCCTAACACTAACTCTAACCCTAACCCTAACTATAACCTTAACTCTAACCCCCTAACTATAATTGTAACCCTAGCCCTAACCCTAATACTAACCCTAACTCTAACTCTAACCCTAACCCTAACCCTATTCGTAACTCTAACTATGATCCTAATTCAAACCCTATGCCTAACCATAACCCTAACCCTAACCCTAACTCTAACTATAATCCTAACTCTAACCCTTGTGTGTGTTAATTAGTACACCTGTTATCTGCAACATGACACTTCAATAGATCATTATATTAGTGAAAACTTATAAAAAGCAAGGGTTTGAAGCTAAGCACTAAAACTGATCTATTGCTTCCTATCTAGGAGGAGTTTGAAGAATGTGATAATCATGCCCTGAGATTATGCACAAATCAGTGACATATACAACCTAGGAATGGTAAATTTGAATGAAAAGTAATCTAAATAATTAAGAAACATGCATATTAACTCTAAAAATGAAGATAATAACAATGTATAATATCAAATCTAAGATGCAATATGGATTTACAATTATTCTTAATAGCATAACAATGTTTTCAACTCTGAAAATTAAGGGTCATTTGAGCTCAAAAACTCATTCTATTTATAGAAGAAATGTGGAGAGAGAGAGGGGACAAGACCATTAATGGAGGTGTAATAGCCATTAATAAGGTGTAAGAGGCATTAATGCCAAAGGCATCAATGAGGCATGGGCTTAAGAAATCTCCATTAATGATGTATTAATAAGAGCAATTAAGAGGCATGGTGAGGGTGTAAGTCCAAGCTTGATAAGGTGGATTTAGAGGGAGTAAAGCTTCAGAAAGTTGACTTTCTCAAGTGGGTTGAATTCCTAATCATAAAATTAGGAATGTGACATCATTAGGGAGGGGATTAAGATGAGATTAAGATTAGGATTAGGTTTAGCATTGGGGGAATAGGTTGGGATGAGTTTGAACCCAAGGTTAAGTTGGTTGAGATAGGTTAGGTTAGGGGTTAAAGGGAATATTAATGAAATGAATTATAATTAATATATTCATTCAAAAATAGGGGAAATTAATTATTTAAGCTTTTGATTGCTTTGGATAATTAATTAGGACTGTGGCCAATTAATTAGATTAATTTAGGCTAGAAGATAGGCTTTGCAAGTGATTAGATATAATTAGGATTCATTTAATTCCCTTTAAATTAATTACCTTAGCCATATTTTGATTTGAATTGATTTGATTGGCTTAGGTGATTAATAAAATTTAGTGATTAGATCACTTAGGAGAGTAAATCTGTTTTGAAAGAATTGTGCTAGTCGATTGAAGAGTTGTCTGGACATAATTGGGGGTATGATCACAGTTAGGGAAAATAGGGTCTGTGTTCAGAGCAGATCAAATTAGGGTGGTTACATTTTCCCCTCTTTGAATAGATGTGCGAGCAACGCATTTGATTCAAAGAAAGTTTTTGATGTTTGACTTCAGAAAGATTGAGAATTTTGCTCACGATAAACGAAATGCCTGATGAGATTAGTCTCACACTTGATTGAACTAAACTGGTAGAATTGACTTTGGACTTGATCGAACAAAGGTCAATAAGCAAAGATCTTAAAGATACCAATTATGAACTTGGTTGTTGTCCAAAAATTGATAATACTGATTTCAAACTTGGTTATCATCCAAAAGTCAGTATGAAGCTGCTAGGAGCTTTAATAAGAATCTAAGAAAAATTAGACATAGGATATTCGGCTTGTGAGAACCGAAGCCTTCAATCCAATGGTTCTGACTTAGTCAAGGAACCGTTATGCCTTTAGTTTTTTGATAACCAAGTCACTTTTAATGTTGTTTCGAGCAAGAATTTGATTGATGATAGTGTGATCATGCTCCCTTAGGAATGAAATCAAAGGAAAAGGAATGAAATCCCTCTATTGAAATGATGTATCACTTGCATGGAGCAGTTAGGTTAAGAAAGAATGTATTAGAAGAACTGAAGAAATGAAGGTGTGTTAAAAATGCACTAGTACCAAGTTAATTATGTGAAAATGTGAATTCAATTTTGTTCCCGATAGATCAGAGATTTTGGGAATCATTGATTAACTTGGATTTAGGATGAATCAAGAATTTATTTTAAGCTCAAGTCCCTTATACTGTTTCTTTTGTAGTAAAAATGAATCATGCAATCTCTAAATGTATCTACATGTAGACTCTTTAGGACTGTCACTGATTTGTAGATATTGTAACATTTTTATCATCATTGGGCTATGCTTGGAATGGATACCACCTGATAGTACAACAATAACTAATACCCACTTATATTATGAAAGTATGAATACTATTTTTATTGGATGAAATGTCAGAAATAGACTTTAGGCATCAAGGCATAGAAACAAGGATGACAAGTTAGTCACCTTCCTTTTACTATATCAGATTCGGTGTAAGGTAAGATATTGGACCTGCAATGACCTTGAAATTTCATATCCTTGGGTACATTATGCTTCGTATACCTTAGTGAGAATCTGAGTTAGAAAAAAAACAAGGAAATTGTTTCAACCTCACCGTAGTTGACACATAACAAAGATCGAGATATATGCAGCTATCCACTCATGTTGGTAGCTTTTACCATAAACATCCAAGTTAGGTGAAATTTATAGGATCATTTAGAATAATCACCATACGCAGAAAACCAAGAAAATGTTATGCCCCCTGTCCTTGCGACTCTTTGTCTTTGCGCAGATGTCATAAAATAACTCAAAAGACATAACAACCATCAATTGAGAATCAATCAAATAAAACTCATAACTACTTATATGCCCCTAGTTAAAGCATCATTGGAACATAAAAGAGTTATAATCAAACCAAGATCAAACTGTGTTTAACTAGTATTGAGAAACACTATTGATTCATTTGTCAAGCGTAGTAGAGATTCATCAATCAAAATGTGGAATTTAAGCAATATGTATTCCATGTCTGTGTATTTTTCCTGTTTGCAATCCAATGTAGGTCTTAGGAACACCATTTATGTTAGTGCAATGTTTGTGCCAGATAGGTGGTTTGGAAAGACATACCCATGTTTTGTGAAAGTGATAGTTTGGTGCAAGCATTAAGAAGTATTGTGTCACAAGACAAACCATCCTATGACGACCTAGCAGACACAACCTAACATGCGAGCAAAGATGCCCCCATTGCGGAATGACTTGTTCCTAAGATAGAAATGCAGACAAATCCCAAGCAAGGATAAGATATTTGTGAGGAAACAAAGTCAACTCTTAGCACAAGTGTAATCGTGACGGCCTAGTATCATCAATACATTGATAGATAGAGTGCAGAATACAAGTGACGCCTGATTGCTAGGTTTTCACCACTTGGCAAAACTTTTCATTCTTTTTGCTACCAAGATGCCCATTTTACCAGGTTGTCATCAAGGCACTTTTCTATTTTCTAATTTTTTCGCTATTTTTGCTTTTTTTGAATGTTTTTGTAGTATCAAGGCACCTATTTTCCAGGTTTTCACCAAGGATACCTTTTCTTCAGGACTTTTTCCACTATTTTTGGATTTCTTCAGGATCAATTTTCTGATGTTTTTTTGGTATTTTCTAAATTTTTCACTACATAGGCTCTGCTAGCCAGTCCTTAAGCGTAGAACCGCTTCAAATGTAGAGTATTGATAGGATCCGAAAGAAAATCTCCCTCAGGTGTAGCTGGTTGATAAGCTCCAGTCCGAAAAGTAGCAGTGATAGCATAAGGTCCCAACCAATTAGGTTCAAACTTTCCTTTCTATTCCCGATTAGGCTGGTTTTAGGATTCTCCTTTAGGATGAAATCCCCCACCTGAAATTATCATGGTTTGACCTTTTTATTGTATCCTTTGGACATTTGTGCTTGGTACACCTTCAGATGATCGAACGCCTATTGTCTACGCTCATCAAGTAAGTCTAATCACCCGATCAATGCGGTATTGCTCATCAGTAACAAGACCTTGTAAAGATATCCGCAAAGATGGGATTTCAACCTCAATACTTGTAGTACTGCTTCAGTGCCATAGACTAGGGAAAATGGTGTGGCTCTAGTTGGTATCCTGATGCTTGTTCTGTAGGCCCGTAGTGTCCAATTTAGTTGTAAATGCCAGTCTCTGCCAGACTTACTCACAGTTCTGTGTAGGATCTTGAGAATATTCTAGTTAGATGCCTCAGCCTGTCCATTACCTTGAGGATAATAGATTGAGGAGCAATGTTGAGTAATGTGAAACTGTGTGCAAAGGTCTTCAATGTCTTAGTTTTTAAATTGCCCCCCACTGTCTATTATAATTAAAGAGGGTATCCCATATCTATAGATAATGTAGTTCAAGATGAACATAGTCACCTATTTTCCAGTGGCTTTGATTAATGACACGACTTTGACCCACTTCATGAAATACTCAGTGGCCGTAATGATACATTTGTTTCCACTTGAAGAATTAGGATATATTTGTCCAACCAAGTCAAAGGCCCATTGTTGAAATGGCCAATGTGTTATGAAAGGTATGAGTTCTCTGGCAGGAGCATGGATGAAATTTTCATGTCTTTGGCATTTATGACATATTTTGGAAAATTGAATAGCATCTTTTCTATTGTAGGCCAGTAATAGCCTACTCTAAGCAGTTTCTTAGCTAATGAAAATTCATTTGAATGTGATCCACATACACCTTCGTGGACTTCTTTTAATGCGTAATTTGACTCTTCATGTTTTAAACACCTAAGAAGCATACAGTCGAGACCTTATCTATATAAGTTATTAGTAATGAGGACATAACATGATGCTGTCCTAATCAAGGCTCATTTCTCATTTCTGGATAGATCATTGGGAATAGCTTGGTCAGTTAGGTAAGCAATGATTTTAGTATACCGAGATTTGTTTTGGGCATTCAAAGCACAAATTACTTGGTATTCAAGGGTATCAAAGGCTGGATAGGATAATTATTTTTCCAAGAAGTCATAGCAGAATTGGTGTTCCTCCAGTTGTAACACGGATGCCAGTGTAGCCATAGCATCTGCATCTTTATTTTATGTTTTGGTTATTTGCTGGAACCTGATGAAGACAAAGTACTTCTTTAGGTCATCTACCAGTTGCTTGTAGGGCATCAACTTCTCATCTGTCATATGATAATCTCCATTTACTTGATTAATAATGATATGGGAGTCACCATACACATGTAACTCTACAATCTTCCATTCCATAGAAAGTTTAAGACTGTTTACCAATGCCTCATATTCAGAAATGTTATTTGTGCATGGAAACATCAATTTGTAGGACTTGGGTATCTTGTAGCCTTAAGGAGTTATGAATAGAACCCCTGCTCCAGAGCCTTGTTGCGTGAAAGAACCATCAAAGAACATCTTCCATGGATACTTAGTTAGATGCATAATTGTCTCATCGGGAAACTCAATTCTTAAGGGTTCATCATCTTGGAGTGGTGAATCAACTAATTTATGTGCAAGGATGTGTCCTTTAATAGCCCTCCTGTCCACATATTCAATGTCAAATTTTCTCAGAATGAGGACCCACGTTGCTAGTCGTCCTGTTAATGTTGTCTTGCTTAGGAGGTACTTCAAAGGATCTATCTATGAGCCTTACTATATGTGATAGCATGCAATGTCTCAATTTGTGTGATGCAAAGACAACTGCTAAGCAATCTTTCTTAATAATGTTGTAATTGAGCTCATAAGATACTAACGTTCTATTGATGTAGTAGATTAATTTTTCCTTTTTAGTTTCATTCTCTTGTGCTAGCAATACTCCCAGTGATGTGGCTGTAGCTGAAATATACAGGAGTAATGGCTTTCCATGGATGGGTGCCATAATAATAGGAGTAGGCAGGTACTCTTTTAATTCTCTAAATTTGGTTTAACAATGTTCATCCCATTTGAAGGTGACACCTTTGTGTAATAATTTGGTAAAGGGTTGTGCTCTATCTGCAAGTTGTGACATAAACCTCCTGATTGATTGGAATCTCCCTTGTAATGTCCTCATTTGACTAATGTTGCATGGAGGAGTCATTTCTAGTATATCTTTAACTTTGCTAGGGTCTACCTCAATTCCTTTTGCTGAGACAATAAATCCTAGGAGCTTTCCTGATTGGGCCCCAAAGGCACATTTCTTGGGATTGAGCTTGAGTTGAAATTGCTCCATACGATCCAATATATTTCTTAATTCATCAATATGTGTAGTCCATTATTTGGATTTAGCTAAGGTATCATCCACATAATTCTCCATATTTTTATGCATCATGTCATGGAATATAGTGGTTATTGCTCTTTGATATGTAACACCTGCATTTTTTAACCCAAATGGCATAACTTTCTAGCAAAAGGTTCCCCATGCACATGTAAAGGTGGTCTTCTCTTGATCTTCAGGAGCAATCTTAATCTGATTATAGCCTAAGAAACCATCCATTTGTGAGTACATTTGGTAGCCTGTTGTGAGGTCTATGAGCATATCAATATTAGGCAGTGGAAAATCATCCTTAGGACATGCCTTGTTTAAGTCCCTAAAGTTTGTACATATACTGATAGATTTATCTGATTTAGATACTGGGACCACATTAGAAATCCATCCTATGTAAGCGATGACTTTGATGAATCCAACTTTCAATGATTTTTCTAGTTCTGCTTTTACTAGTAATGCAACATGAGGATGCATCTTTCTGAGTTTTTGTTTCACAGGTTTAATCCCAGGAGCTATAGATAAATGGTGCATTATCAATTCAAGAACTAGTCCAAGCATATCTGTGTAAGACCATACAAAGTTAAACTTTTTCTCTTTCAAGATCTCAATGAATTGTGTCTTCTCTTCATCTAACAAAGATTGTGCTAGGTGAACAATTTGAGGATCTTCAACTGTGCCCAAGTTAACTGGTTGTGTTGGTTTTACCAGAACTGAATACCTTTCTTGAAAGTGCTCGGGGAGGATATCAAGAATCTCATCTTTTGGTGCCTCTGAGAGGTTTTCACCATTAGATACATCTTTTGTTTTTACTTTTTTAGAATTTGATGCTGCCACAACATGGTTTTCACCGTCAGTTCTTTTCTTCTTTTTATTTTTCAATTTTTGACTGAGAAACATGATATCCTCCTGTGACATGTTCTCGCTCCTTGCATTGGTGGAAGAAGGGTAAGGTTTACAAGAATTTAGATAGAAGGCCAAAGTATAGTCATTGGGAAAGTCCATGATGGGGTTAGGATCTGTACTAGTCCAATCAATTAGATCAAGGTTTATCAAAGGCAAGGAGTCAGGTTTTGGGAAGGACAACATCGTGTTAGCATTAAGACTATTAAATGACATGACATGTTTGGTTAGGTTAATCTCTTCGATGTTTAAATCAATAGGTGTTAGATTGTCATTATCGAAGTCGTTGTTAGTTATATGTGGACCAAACTCTAGTGAATCATCAGTGGACCTTCATTTTCATCTCTTCGTAGAAGGATACTCCTTTTTTGTAGCCTTTGAATTTCCTCTAGGTCTAGGAGAATACTAGTTTCTTCATCAATGAGTGGGGGAACGAATACCTCCTCTACTTCAAGAATATCAACACTGTTAGGAGCGGTGTAAGAATGTTCTCTATGTGCTGATGGAGCTGTGAACATGTGAATCACATCTATTTCAATGTCCTTTGTGGCGATAGATAGATCATCCTACTCATAATCATGTGAGTCGGTTACTTCGTCATTAGACCTATTTAGGAATTCAGCAATAGTTACCTGATGTACTCTATTAGCCGCTTGTAGATCAAAGTGTGGTAAATCAAGGATATGTGAAATTGTGACTAACTGCCCCCAGTTAGGATGTAAATCATGTTGTTGAGGTGTGTCTTCAGTATTTATTGTGACCAATGGGACTGCTGGATTGTCTTCTATTTTTTATTCTACCTCTTGAATAGGAGTTTGTGCTAACAAAGGCACGCGAAGGTCTTGTGGTACTTCAAAGCTTGGTACATAGCGCTCTCCTTTATATTCAGGATTCTCCATACCAACATGTAATAATCTTTCATAGGACCATTGCTCTAGTTATGTTGCTTCTGTTTCATTACTCCCTTTGTCAGAAATTGGACTATCATTTGAAGTAGGGTTTTCAAATTTTTTATTAAAACTTAGTCCTATTTTATCTTTGGTATCCTTGAATTCCATGTGTACAAGTTTAATAAGTCCCTTTCCTTTGTCGCCTAAAGGTCCTTTTCTTTTATACCCCATTTGTTTAAGTAGGTCATATCTTTTACCATACTTTTCTGGGGATATTTCCACATGTTTTACCTCAGCTTCTTTTGGTTCTCCCTTGTAAAGCCAGACCAAGACTGTGGGTTCTTCTGTGTTATCCTTAGGAAAGGTAGATGCTTTTGATGATATGTAACTAATTGAATGGTTGAAGATGTTAAGTTGATGATCATGCAAGGCATTAAATAAGTTAATGTATTTTATTTTCACTGATGTCAACTTGATATAATCTGTATGATCATGGAAATACTGCCAAAGACTTCAAAGAACCGATGAATCAAGGCTATGCTATCAGTAATGCATACAAGTCAAGTATTCACTAAGTGACTGCATACACCGATGGAGTGCAAATTGATGGTTAGAGTAATGAAAACAGATTCATGATGTTACCTGATGAGCAAATGGACAGCATTACCGATGAGTAGAGTTACAGTGTTGCCCGATGAGCAAAACACAGAGTAACCCGACAGAAATAATTTCATTATTGCTCGACAAAAAAGACAAAGGATGGAGATCCTGATGACAACTAAAGTCACACTGACAGAACAATCAGTTATCACTAATGAATAAATGAAGTGTTGACCGACAGAACAAAGAGTTCAGAAAATGACAAAATGCTTAGCTGTCAAGAAGTTAAAGATAGACATAACTGATACTTATCATTGTTTTGATCATCCGGTTAAAGCCGAAGATAAGTAATTAATTTAAAGATGATTTGTCCAGTTGGCAAGAAGATCTCTTTGAGATAAATTAGGAGTTTTCTTTAAATCTATTAGCGAGAATTGTGGAACATGCCAAGAATCAAGAAAGCCAAGAAAAGGGGAAATCATATCTATATAGAGACAAACCCAATTCATTATGAATGGGTGTGTGGGGTGAACAAGAGAGAAGAGGAAATATGCAAAAGAAAATTTGAAGGAGAAGAAATTCTTCTTACAGTCCTGATCAACAAGCTAAAGGAAGAGCTAGATTCTGCAGACACCTACAAACAGTGAGACAACATCACAGAGCATAATAGTATGGAGCAAAGGTATAAGTGATTATATTGATTAGAGAGGTAATGGACTTAAAATAGATATGAAAATATGAAATTGAGTTGTATGTATGAACAGATAATTAGTGTTCCATTTTAATCATTGAAGCATAAAGCCTCTTAACCGAGCAGGACTTAAATTTCTTTTACAATTGAGATACATCCTAAGGAGTATCAAAAAGTTTGATCATAAAAGTAGCATTGGATATGCCCGATGCCTATTGACAGGGCAAGTGAGTGTTTGATTAAGGATGGTAGCATTAGATGCCAGAAACTAGGTGAAAAACTATTCTTAAATCCTCTAACAAGGTCACACCTAACAATGTGTTTGTAACCTTTAACAGGGCTCACTTCAGAAGAGTGAAAATTTGGGGTACCGGTCCCAGTGGTTTTTCCCTTAACAGGGTTTCCATGTTAAAAATCCATGTGTTGTGTGTTTATGTTTTGTTACTTTACTGTTTTACATTTCATATATGCAATTCTGGATTGATCAGTATACTTTGCATATTTACTATGTTTTGGTAAATAGTTAACTGCTTATCGGTAATCATACAGAAGAGAGATTTAAAAAGTAATCCAACAAGTAGAGAATTGATAAAAGTATTTCAAGGCATTCATCTTGTAGGACAGAAGATAACTAGAGACATAATTTGTGGTTATAAGTTTTAAGGATTAATTTTTGAGGCCACTGATTCACCCCCGCTCTCAGTTATTACTAACAATTGGTATCAGAGCTTGTGTGCTTAGAAGGAAGGTTTCAAGACCTAAGCTAAATATCACGATATGAATAGATGAGATGTGCCCAAGTTGAACAAAGATAATTTTGCTTCATGGTAGAGCAGAATAAGAATCCACTTATCAGGTATTGGTAATGATGTTACTCAAAACTTAGATGTTGAATATGTGTTTCCCATAGGAGCAACAACAGTTGAACAATTGAGAGAGAAGCATGAGCACAACTACATGATGATAGAGCTTGCTTCCTCACTCTCCGATGTTGAATTTGAAGATGTCAAAACCTGTAAGACTGCAAAATAGATGTGGGCCAAATTGATGCTTGTACATGGTGGTGACAAGAATGTTTTTAGAGACAAGGCAAAAAGCCTTAGAGGAAAGTTTGATGATCTCAAAATGAAAGAAGGTGAAAACATCACTCAGTACAGCACAAGAATCAAAGAGGTAGTTATTGCTATCCGAGGAGTTGGAGGTGTACTAGAAGAAGATACAGTAGTAAGTAAAATTCTAAGAACCTCACTACCTACTTATGCTATTAGAGTATCTGTCATTCAAGAAATGAGAGCAGTAGAAAATAGAAATGCTACTCTAGAAAGTTTAATTGGAAGTCTGATTTCATTTGAGATGAATAACTTTGATAATAGTGTCTTACCAAACATAGAGTCTACATTCAAAACTTCTATGAGAATAAGGAAATCAAGTCATAAAAATACTATGAGAAAAGACAGTGATAGTGAAAGTGAAGAGGATGATCTTGATGAAATTGAAGCACTTATGGCTAGAAGAATGCAGAGAGGAAAAGGTAAATTACCACTTGTTTGTTCTAATTGTAAAGATATTGGACACTTTGCTGAAAGATGTCCTAACAGGAGAAAATATGATAGAAGTAATGATAGATCATTTGAAAAGAATTCTAACAGAGGTGATTATAGAAACTACCGACAATAAAAAAGAAGAGATACCTGAGACTACAAGGACAAAGGAAATAAAAGCAGTTACCAAGAAAAATGCAAAGATGATGACACCGACACTGAATCTGATGAAGACATTGAGATGGTGTTTGTAGCAGTAAAAGATGATTCAGATGATGATGAAGAAAGGTATGTAGAAACAACACTCATATCTAAATTTAGTAAAAATGATGTCTGGATCATAGATAGTGGTTGCACTCACCATATGACCGATGATAAGCAAAAGTTTGAGACTTTTTAATACTATAAAGGTGGTTCAGTAAGAATGGGTAATGGAACACCTTGTCTAGTTGAAGGTAGAGGAATCATAATGTTGAATAACTAGATAAAATGTGAAAATGCTTTTTGGGTAAATGGATTGAATTATAATCTATTGAGTGTTTCTTAGTTGAATAATTCAGGTCACAAAGTAGCATTTGAAAATAAGAAGCAAAGATCTTCAATAAATCAGGAAATATGATTGGTACCGGTGAGCAGACAAAAGGTAACTTATTCTATATGAATGATAATAACACCACTTGTTTGATTGCTACAAATGAAGACATATGGTTGTGGCACAAAAGATTGTGTCATGTGAATTTTGACAACATGATAAAGATTAGCAAAAAGAGAAATGTCAGAGGCTTACCGACGATGAGCAAGCCCGACAACATCATGTGTAAGAATTGTCAAAAAGGTAAAATGACAAAGTCTAGTTTTAAAATAAAAACCCATACATTTGATGCAATTATAGAACTAGTCCATTTTTATTTATGTGGACCTATGAGGACAAAGAGTTATTATGGAGATAGATATTTTATTCTCTTTGTTGATGATTACTCTAGAATGATGACCGTAATATTTCTAAAAGATAAATCTGAAGCATTTAAGATGTTTAGATGGTATAAGGCAATGGTTGAGAAACAAAGTGGTAAAGAGTTAAAATGTTTAAGGTTAGATAGAGGAGGGGAATTTATTTTAGTTGAATTCACTAACTTTTGTAATGAGCATGGAATCAAAAGACAGGTCTCTACACCAAGAACACCACAACAAAATGGTATTGCTGAAAGAAGGAACAGATCTATAGTTGATTGTACAAGGAAACTATTGATAGAGAAAGGCATCACCCAAATCTTCTAGAGGGAAGCTATCAGTACTGCTGTCTACACATTGAAAAGAGTACAATTGAAGAAAGACACCTTATTAGCTATGGTATGGATACACACCCAATGTAAGTTATTTCAAAAAATTTGGCAGTCAATGTTATATCTTAAAAGATGATAGAAATGGAAAACTTGACTCCAAGAGTGATGAAGGAATCTTTCTAGGGTATTCTACCAAGAGAAAGGCTTATAAATGTCTAAATAAAGCCTCTAACAAAATTGACGAAAGTGCAAAAGTAAAGATAGATGAATTTCTAGAAAAGAATGAAAATGAAAGCACTAAAGAACCAGAGGACTACAATAGGTTTACTTACAATGAGGAATCTGACACTCTACCCGACCAACATTGTAGAGCTCCTGAGCAAAGATCATTGCACCCGAGCATCACGCTACAAATATCGGCGATCAGAATATTGCTCAAGATGATGCACAAAGTGATGGGGAATAGAATGAAGAACAAAATGATGATCAAGCTAATAGACAAATAATTGAACCTATACTTGTAAGATATGTCAAAAGGAACCATCCACAGAACCATATCATATGAGATAAAAAGGCTAGTATGAGAACTAGAAGTAAGTCTCTAAATACAAGATGTCATATTTGTGATTATGAGCCCAAATCTGTCAATGTTGCACTGGATAATGATGAATGGATTAGTGCTATGAATGAGGAGATTGAGAAGATAGAGAAAAACAAGACATGGACACTTGTACCGGGACCAGATGACAAGAATGTCATCAATACAAAATGGATATTCAGGAATAAGCTGAATGAGAATGGAGAAGTCACCAGAAATAAGACAAGACTAGTATGCAAGGGGTATGCATAAGAAGAAGGGATTGACTATGGAGAGACCTTTGCACCCATTGATAGGCTAGAAGGAGTAAGAATATTACTTGCTTATGCTGCATATAAAGGCTTTAAGGTATACCAAATGGATGTAAATTCTGCATTCCTAAATGGAATACTTGAGGAAGAGGTATACATCGAGCAACTAGAAGGGTTTGTTGATCCAGACAAGAGGGACATGGTATGTAGACTACACAAAGACCTGTATGGATTGAAAAAAGCACCCCGAGCCTGGTATGAAAGACTTCATTCCTATCTTATAAGTATTGGATTTGTAAGGACTAGTGAAAATAGTAATCTTTACTTGAAGGAAGATACTGATGCTAACATTTTGATTGCTAAGATATTTGTTGATGACATCATATTTGGAGGCAATGATATGCTATGCAAATCATTTTCAAATGAGATGAGAAAAATGTTTGAGATGTCTATGTTTGGAGAGATCAAGTTCTTTCTTGGTCTACAGATCATGCAATAGGATGAAGGTATTTTCATTATACAATCCAAGTACATCAAGGAAGTACTAAAAATATTCAAGATGGAAGAATCCAAACTAGTTGGAACACCAGTGGAAACTGGATGTAAGCTGACAAAGGAGGACAAGTCATCAGAGGTAAATCAGACTTTGTACATATCAATGATTGGAAAACGCATGTATGTTTTACATACTAGACCAGATATTGCACATGCAGTAGGAATAGTTGTTAGATTTTATGCTAATCCTAGAGAATCACATATGACTGCTATGAAAAGAATCCTAAGATATCTGAAGAATACAGAGGAATATGGCTTATGGTCTAGAAGAGAAGGAAAATTTGAACTTAAGGTCTTTACTGACATTGATTGGGCTGGAAATATTGATGACCGGAAGAGCACAATTGGAGGAGCATTCTTTACGGGTGATAGACTTGTCACATGGATCAGCAAGAAGCAAGGATGCATCTCTCAATCTACTGCAGAAGTAGAGTATATTGATGTTGCTGAAAACTACTCAAATATTGCATGGATCAAACAGTTACTGGAAGGTATGCATATGAAAATTTTAGAACCAATAATTGTCTACTATGATAACACAAGTGCAATAAACATTTTCAAGAATCCATTCATGCATGCTAAAACAAAGCATATTGCCATCAAGTATCATTATTTGAGAGAACAAGTCCATGCAAAGGAAGTGATACTTGAGTATGTGCAATCAAAGGAACAATTGGCCGATATCTTCACCAAGCCACTGCCCAAGGATGCATTTGAGTACTTGAGAAAGAGACTAGGGGTCAGACCCTTGTGTACTGGTTAGTAAGCTGGCTAGAAGACTGCACCAGTCTGCATATTATCATAATATCATTTATGTTGATGCAAGCAAAGAGATGGACTTCACATATACATCTATACAGAGCAAGGTATTTATCTACACAGACCACCGGAGTTATTACCGATGGATTGGGAAATTCAAGGAATATATTATGGATAGAAAGGATCCGCTGGCATCACTGTCAAAAGCATGTTTAACAAATATGATTGTTTGGCACTGTTGTCAAAGGGAGAGAGATATCTCATTATCATACAGATATTTCATCCATGATCAAACTCGGGGAGAGATCACATCCATCAAAGTATCCAAAGGGAGAATGTAACAAGAAAGGGAGAGTACACACAAAGGAAGAGAATTGCTGACAAGAGACATCAAAAGAAAGGAGAATAGTCAAAGGGAGAGAGTTTGACACAGAAGGAGAACACATCACATCAAAGAAAGAAATATTCTACATCTATCCAGTGAAGGGATTGAAGACAGAAAGAAAGCTGGAAGAATCAAACCAAAGCTATTTGAGCTTACCGATAGCCAGACATTTGTAATAGTTAAAATAGGAAAGCCTGATGAAACTATATATTTGATATTGCATTAGTAATAGTATAGTATGATAATGTAGTATGTTGCCATCAATGCTAAAGGGAGAGATTGATGACATGTAACTGATTGAATGTTTGAAGATGTTAAGTTGATGATCATGCAAGGCATTAAATCAGTTAATGTATTGTATTGTCATTGATGTCAACTTGATAGAATCTATATGGTCATGGAAATACTGCCAAAGACTTCAAAGAATCGATGAATCAACGCTATGCTATCAGTAATGCATACAAATCAAGTATTCACTAAGTGACTGCATACACTGAAGGAGTGCACACCAATGGTCAGAGTAATAAAAAAAGAGTCACAGTGTTACCCGACGAGAAAATGGACAACATTACCGATGAGAAAAGTTACAGTGTTTCCTGACGAGAAAAACACATAGTAACTCGATAGAAAGAATTTTAGTATTGCCCAATGGAAAGACAAAGGATGGAGATCCTGATGACAACTAAAGTCACACTGACAAAATAGTCAGTTATCGCTAATGACTAACTAAAGTGTTGATCGATAGAACAAAGAGTTTAGAAAATGACAAAATGCTTAGTTGTCAAGAAGCTAAAGATAGACATAACAGATACTTATCATTGTTTTAATCATCTAGTTAAAGCTGGAGATAAGTAATTGATTTAAAGTTGATTTTTATAGTTTGCAAGAAGATCTCTTTGAGTTAAATTAGGAGTTTTCTTTAAATATATTGGCGAGAATTGTGGAACACGCCAAGAATCAAGAAAACCAAGAAAAGGGGAAATCATGTCTATATAGAGACAACCCCAATTCATTACAAATGGGTGTGTGGGGTGAAGAAGAGAGAAGAGGAAAGATGAAAAAGAAAATTTGAAGGAGAAGAAAGTCTTCTTTCAATCCTGATCAACAAGCTAAAGGAAGAGCTAGATTATGCAGACACCGATGAAAAGTGAGACAACATCACAGAGAAGAATAGTGTGGAGCAAAGGTATAAGTGATTATATTGATCAGAGAGGTAATGGACTTACAATAGATCTAAAAATCTGAAATTGAGTTGTATGTATGAACAGATCATTAGTGTTTCAGTTTAACCATTGAAGCATAAAGCCTCTTAACCGAGTAGGACTTAAAAGTATTTTACAATCGAGATACATCCTAAGGAGTATCAAAAATTTTGATCATAAAAGTAGCATTACATATGCCTGATACCTATTGACAGGCCAAGTGAGTGTTTGATCAAGGATGGTAGCATTAGATGCTAGATACTAGGTGACAAACTATTCTTAAATCCTTTAGCAAGGTCACACCTAACAGCGTGTTTGTAACCTTGAATAGGGTTGGCTCTTAACAGGTCTCACTTCAGAAGAGTGAAAATTTGGGGTACCGGTCCCAGTGGTTTTTCCCTTAACAGGGTTTCCAAGTTAAAAATCCATGTGTTATGTGTTTATGTTTTGTTACTTTACTATTTTACATTTCACATATGCAATTCTGGATTAATCGATATACTCTGCATATTTACTGTGTTTCGGTAAATAGTTAACTGCTTACCCATAATCATACAGAAGAGAGATTTACAAAGTAGTCCGACAAGTAGAAAATTGATAAAAGTATTTCAAGGCATTCATCTTGTAGGACAAAAGATAACTAGAGACATAATTTGTGGTTATAAGTTTTAAGGATTAATTTTTGAGGCCACTGATTCACCCCCCCCCCCTCTCAGTTATTACTAACCACTTTGACCATGCCATTTTCTTTGTGAATTTCTGGTGTTTGAGATGCATCAGGNTTCCCCCCCCCCCCCTCTCAGTTATTACTAACCACTTTGACCATGCCATTTTCTTTGTGAATTTCTGGTGTTTGAGATGCATCAGGTGTGAATGATGAGAAAGGTTTTCCATAGGATCTTGGTGACACTGAAAGTTTTGTCAATGTCGGGGTCATGTCTAGCTTGTATTCTCCCATACATATTTCTTCAAGTTTTAAGGTCTTTCCAAAGCCTTTCATAACCATGTCCTTGGTAGTCTTAGGAACAATCTCATTTGTAGCTTCCTTGTTATGCGGGACCATACTACCTACCTTAATATTGTTGCAAGTATAATTGGCATCTGCAGGAATTGTCACTTCCACCCCATTATGTGGAAACTTGATACACTAGTGGTAAGTAGATGGTACAACTTGCATTTCATGGATCCAAGGTCTCCCTAACAGTATGTTGTAAGACAAGGGTAGATCTAGAACCTGACATATGATATTACTTTCAACCGGCCTGACTCTAATGGGTAGAATAATAAGACCTTTAGAGAATCTTTCTTCCTCATCATAAGATTTTATAGTGATTTTTCTTCTAGAATAAATGGTTTGTTTTGAGAGACCTAGTTTCCTAATTAGATTAAGGGTACAAATATTCAATCCTGCACCTCCATCTATCAATATGCGTCTAACATGGGATTTATGAATTAGGACTTCAATATGAAGGGGTTGGTTATGCGGATGTGTCAATGATTTATCATCTTGTTTAGAAAGAGAGAGGTAATGTGGCACTGAGATGTGATTAACCATTTCTTGGAATTTGTCTACATCAAGGTCCTTTGGCACATTTGTGGCATGTAGGGCTTGTTCAAGAATTTCCCTATACACTGAGGAGATTTTAAGCAACTCAAAAATGGAAATTTGAGCAGAGGTTCATTGTAACTGATCTACCAAGTTATACTTTGCTGCAGGAATAGTAACAGTTTCCTTTATTGTTTTTGGCTTGGGGATAGTGATAATGGATACTTTAGATTTTTTTTCTAGTTTTGATGAGGAATTGGGTCTTTTGATCGTGACTTGTGCTTGACTTCAGATCACTGCATTGGATTGGGAAGATGTTTTTTGAACACCTTTGATAGTGACCACATTAATTGATTCAGTTTTAATGTCTAGCATGTTGATCACATTATTATTTTTAAAGTAGGCATAATTTACTTCATTTCCTTTTCCTTTAGATACTTCCCCTTTCTCATAATTAGGGAACATCTTGTTAAATGTCGTATGATCTTCATTAGTGGTATGCTCTTCTACTTTGATCTTGCCTCCTTCAATAAGGTATTGGATAACATGTTTGATTTTAAGACAGTTATTAGTCTTGTGTCCTTTGTTTTTATGAAAGACACAGTAAGAATTGTCATCCCACCACCTTGGTTTGACTTCTGGCTCCCATGGTTTGGAATATAGGATTGTGAGAAATATGTTGTCTAATAGTGTCTTTAAAACAGTCTCCAGAGGCTATCCCAAAGGAGTAAATGTTCTTTGAGGTTTGGAAGTCCATGGCCGACCCTTTCTATTCTCACTATTTGCTTTAGGTATGGAGGTTGTTACCTTGGCATCTCTGCTCGCTTGCATGATATTCATTAGATTGAACACCTCGGGTTTAGGATTAACATTAGATGCATCTACTACCCCATCATTAACAAAATTTGTGTTTAGTTTCCACCATTTAGGCTTGTTGTTGGAGTTGGTAGATTTTCTTTCACTTTGGAGAGTGATTTCTCCCTTTTTAACCACGACTTCTTCAATACAGATGGCGTTCTTGATCATCCTATCAAAACTAGGGGAATCTTGCATTTGCAATGAGTAGTTCAATTCAGGTATCAAGTTATTAACAAAGATTTCCATTTTCTCAGATTCGAGAATAGCTCTTGAATATCTTGCAAAGATTTTCCTCCACCTCTGTAGAAAGTGTGTAAAGGATTCACCAATTTTTTGTTTAGTGTTACATAGATTCATCATGGTTACATGATGATGTATATTATAGGAGTAATGTTGGATAAATCATTGAATTAACTCAAAATTTTTTACCTTAGGTGTAAGCTTTGAGAACCACTCCATGAAGTTTCCACCTAGGCTTCTTGGAAATAGCCGCATGAGGTATGTAGGTTCATGCATGTATTCTATGCTGAGAGCACAAAATTCTCTCACATGGTCATGTGGGTTGGTCTCTCCCATATATTTGTCATATTTTGGCCTTGCCATGTTGGAAGGAAATGGGACCATATTAATACTCCTGTCGAAAGGAAATGGACAAATGGAGTCCAAAGAGTATTTTGTTTTGGGTTTAGCCTTCTCGCGTTTGAGATTTGAAAGCTCAATTTGCATCAAAGTTAGTTGTTTGGTGAGAGAAGATATAGGATTTGACACCTCCTTCTCTTTTAGTTTTTCAAAATCATAATACTTAGGTAATTTTATGCCAATGGATGCTAGATGGAGAAAGTGTTTCTCTTTATCTTCGCCAATTATCTTTTCCATTGTCTTTTGGAATTTCTTGTTGTGTTTGAGTTTATTGTATTCTTCTTCAGTGATGTCTTCCACACTGTCTGAACCAAACAAAGGATGGTCAAAGTGTTGTTCTTCTTCATCATCGCTATCTTCATGCTTTTGGTTTTTATCATTGTCATATTCCTCAAAGGCCTTACTCCATTCGTGAGTGGGTCTTTCCATTTCTGGATAGTCTAAATCGAACAGGGAACTGTGAGATATTTCTCCTTGTTGAAAGTGTAGTGATCGGGGAGGTACTTCTGATTCTTTAGAAGTGTACTTGTTGTGTCTTGTGTTAACTATGTATTTGTATCTCAACTTCGTCAAAGTTTCTCTATAGTGTCAAGTGAAGTCTTAAATCGTTCAAGTGAGTGTGTCTAGGTAGAGGTGTTACTCATGTTTAAATGGAAGTAGATGATTCCAGCATCAAAGGGTTAGAATGCCCTGATAGTGAGCTGGGAATCAAGTTGTTTTGAAAAGTGAATAGACCACATGTATTGAGACTGATTGTGAGAAGCCAACAGGACGTGCAAGGTAGAAGTTTAAAAAAGTGTTTTGAAATAACAACAATGAGACCAGAAAAAGCAACAGGGATAGACTAAAGAGCCAAAAGGGTATCCAAATCCATTGAGGTTTTTTGAGAAACTAATTTGCAAGTGCCTGCTGCCCTAGATGCGATCCTCTAGATGTGAGACATGAAATACAGGATATGAGCCTCTGATGACCCACATGTGAGCTAAGAAATGTAGAATGTGAGCTTTCTCCCTAAATGTGACATAATGCTAACCAGATGCGATTAATGATACTAGATATGAGCCACGAAATATAGGATACAATTTTCTGATGTTTCTGTCAGACTTGTCAGTTTCATTTAAATGTGTTTTGGAAGTTTGTGAAGTTTGTTTTGATTGTAGATTGTGTTATGACGTGTTCCCATGTGTGTAAAACACATGTGCTCCAAGGATTGAATTTTTGTGCTTATTGTGAATGATTTATCTTGTTAGTGATCTTTCAGATACATCAAGCAGATTTGCTAGGGGGACAAAACACATCCTTATGCCCTATTATCTTGGTATAGGATGAAAATCCTTGCTCGTTGACTTAGATACACACTCAAATGATAATCAGAATATGGCCATCACCAAGAACGCAATGGCTCTAGTCATGATACCATATTAGCCGACTCCAAACGCAAGTGAGGGCACGATATGATGAGTGTCTTGGGGCAATTACTTTTTTCCTTGCACAAGGATTATCACCCTTTTGGGGATGAATCGAGTAGTTAGACTACAAATTTCATTATTTATGATGGGGCAATCCATTTGAAACTGTCTCCCATAGAATTGCACAAGGTGAAATTGAGGCGTATAGCCCTATGAGTACTCAAATATGTGTAGTCTCACAAGCAAGATTCAAGTAGCTCCACTCTACACATACCCAAGCATGTTCAAGGAATGATGTCAAAATTCTAGGAACAAAATCGATTCTATCTTCCGAGGCTTTGGCCTATGAAGAGGCAATTATTTATAGTGAGTTGGAAGGGTTGGCATAAAACTTGTCCTCACTTGGGTCGTTCTCAAGAATTTTTTCCTCAACTAGGAGGCCCTCTACTGTTTAATAAGCATACAAAGGATTGGCAAGCATAGGATTTCTAGATTTCTGATTCTTCAAAAGAAGAAGAGCATACTCTCCTAGTCCATGTCATTTTCTCCCAAAATAATTCAATCAATGTTCATTCCCTCAAGCTATTTGAGCTCGATTTAAATATTCCTATATTATGAAAGCATTGCATGTGAAAGAAAAGTTTGTTTTGTTCATTTGACCATAGTTCTTAGTGCTTTACTTGTTCAATTATTATCCCAAAATGAATTAAGCGATGTGTTTGTTCATTGAGCCACAAAATTTAGTGATTTGAGTTTGTTCATTTACTATCCAAAATTGAAATTTAAATAGTGCGTTTGTTTTGCCTTGTTCGGTTACTTCATTTTCCTTTCAAGTTTTAAACCAACTTTTGATGTTCTAATTTTCCTTGAAGAAAAAGAGCATAATAATCTGGTTGGTTTGACAAGTGATTGAAAAATGTCTTAAATTTGGAAAGATTGCAACAAGGTTAGTAGTAAATCAACTTTTAAAAACCCGCAAACCCATATGTTAGCAAAGTCTTCCACCTTTTCAACAGCAACCTGCAAGCACTAGTTAGGTTGTTCAAAGGATCAAAACCACAACTGATCAAAATGTTAGAGGTTAGGCAATGGAGCATGCAAAACTTTTAACTAGATACAATCCTAGAAATCTAGAATGTGATTCAATATACCAGATGCGAGCCTTTGTTACCAGATGCGAGCCTATACCGAAAATGATCCAGGAATTCCAGGAGGCAACTTTTGATATACAGGATGCGAGCCTAGATTCTACGATGTGATGATTTCTCCCAGATGCGAACCTTGATGACCAAAAATGGCCCTATTATAGAAACCTGGGAAGACAAATTAGCAAAAAACAAACTTGAAATGAGGCAAAATTTGAAATTGAGCCCCACGGTGGGCGCCAGAAATGTGTGTGTTAATTAGTGCACCTGTTATCTGCAACATGACACTTCAATAAATCATTATATTAGTGAAAACTTATAAAAAGAAAGGGTTTGAAGCTAAGCACTAAAACCAATCTATTACTTCCTATCTAGAAGCAATTTGAAGAATGCAATAATCATGCCCTTGGATTATGCACAAATCAGTGACATATACAACCTAAGAATGAAAGATTTGAATGATAAGTAATCTAAATAATTAATAAACATGCATATTAACTCTAAAAATGAAGATAATAAAAATGCATAATATCAAATCTAAAATGCAATATGGATTTACAATTAATCTTAACAGCATAAAAATCTTTCAACTCCGAAAATTAAGGGCCATTTGAGCTCAAAAACTCATTCTATTTATAGAAGAAATGTGGAGAGAGAGAGAGGGGACAAGGCCATTAATGGAGGTGTAATAGCCATTAATAAGGTATAAGAGGAATTAATACCAAAGGCATCAATGAGGCATGGGCTTGAGGAATCTCCATTAATGATGTATTAATGAGGGCAATTAAGAGGCATGGTAAGGGTGTAAGTCCAAGCTTGATAAGGTGGACTTAGAGGGAGTCAAGCTTCAGAAAGTTGACTTTCTCAAGTGGGTTGAATTGCTAATCATAAAATTAGGAATGTGACATCATTAGGGAGGGGATTAAGATGGGATTAAGATTAGGATTAGGCTTAACATGGGGGGAATAGGTGGGATGAGTTTGAACCCAGGGTTAAGGTAGTTGAGATAGGTTAGGTTAGGGGTTAAAGGGAATATTGATGAAATGAATTATAATTAATATATTCATTCAAAAATTGGGGAAATTAATTATTTAAGATTTTGATTGCTTTGGATAATTAATTAGGACTATAGCCAATTAATTAGATTAATTTAGGCTAGAAGATAGGCTTTGCAAGTGATTAGATATAATTAGGATTTATTTAATTTATTTTAAATTAATTACCTTAGCCATGTTTTGATTTGAATTGATTTTATTGGCTTACGTGATTAATAAAATTAGTGATTAGATCACTTAGGAGATTAAATCTGTTTTGAAAGAATTATGCTAACCGATTGAAGAGTTGTCTATACTTAATTGGGGGTATGATCACACTTAGGGAAAATAGGGTCTATGGTTAGAGCAGACCAAATTATAGTGATTACAACCCTAACCTTAACCCTAACTATAATTATAACCCTAACCCCAACCCTAATATTAACCCTAACTCTAACTGTAACCCTAATCCTAACGCCAACCCCAACCCTAACCCTAACTCTAACTATAATCATAACTCAAACCTAAACCCTAACCCTAACCCTAAGCATAACCCTAACCCTAAGACTAACTCTGACCCTAACTCTAACCCTAATCATAAGCTTAATTCTAATTGTAACCCTAATCCAAATCCATAAAAATATATTACAACAGTAAAAAGTCACCCTAACCATAACCCTAACCCTAACACTAACCCTAACACCAACTCTAACCTTACCCCTAACCCTAATCCTAACTATAATCCTAACCCTAAACCTAACCCTAACTCTAACTCTAACCCTAACTTTGACCATAACCATTAATCATAAAATGTCTTCCATATTGCGTCGCGATTGCTACTAGCTTATATATACCTATATATAATACACCGAGAGTAATCCTTCTCAAGGTGCCTATTTTAATCAATCTGTATAGTCAGAAAATGGAATCACTTCCATAGGAGACTGGTTTAGCCTTCTGAGTTAGTGGTTTAGGGTCATGACAAGCACCTCTTAATGGGTTTCTGATCTTGACATGGCTTCCCCTCTGACCTACCTTTCTAACCTCCATTTCCTGACCTAAATTCTACATTCTGGGTCTCTGGCATGTGATCCTGGGATCTGGGGACAGGGTTGACCTCCTAGGATAGGGTCGACCTTGGCACTACCCTAGGATAGGGTCGACCTTGGCCCTGTCCTAGGATAGGGCTGACCTTGACCCTATCCCAAGGTCCAAATCTTGGGAACTTTTGGTTTCCGGGATGTCGGTCTTCACAAAAAGTTTATTCCCGCTTTCGGGTCGACTGTTCCAGGTTCCGAATCGGTTGATTCCTAAATTATATTTAATATAGGTCCTCTCCTAGGGGTAAAGGCTTAAATGATGATTTAATTATCCTATGTAGGCCTCCTTAGAATATTGTGCCCTAGTTTCATATAAAAGGGAGCTTTCTCCTCTCATTTTCTCTAACCATGATCAAGCAATTGAAGTCTTCTAATCAAGCATCAAGCATTGTTATGAAGTGAAGTCCAAGCAAGAAATTAAGCAAGATTTGAAGCAAGAATCCATCATTCTCAAGTATCCATTTGCATGAAGGAGATCCATTGGAGGCCATTGAAGGATTCAAGCCAAAAAAGTGCCC
>MU227394.1:22250-43599 GCA_018584345.1 Thuja plicata | reverse complement strand
AACATCCAATCTGGTATCCTCAATTCACCTATCACCTATACAATCATAAATTTTGTTTTCCAAGGGAGTGATAAGACTTATTCATCCTTAATATATCTCAGATTGATCTACTGACCAAGACTGAATATTGATCTATATGCAATGAATTAGAAAACATGATCTAAATTCACGCCACCGTACCAGCATAATTTTATTTTTATTTTTTTGAAATTTTTGTTTTTGCTGAATCCGCCAAATTTGGCCAAAATTTTGGCAGTCCTGCTAGATTTAGTGGAGCTCCCCCAGATTTAGCTGAGATCACTTGGGGTTCTTCATGTTTTGACATCCTGTCAGTTTTTTTTCATAACATGAGCAAACAGAGGCATTTTTGGCCAAATAGGATATCGTCATAAAGCTAGTTCTGAGCCCGACCTAATTTTCTAGGTTTGGTTTTCTAATTTTTCATATTGTAGGGTTTTTTTCCAGTCAAATTCAGGGTTCCATTTTGCACTCCAATCACAATATCTTGCTCCTCTAGACTCCATTTTTGGACTTTCGTATGGCGTAAAAAAGCTAGCTATGTTCTCCTTCTTGTATGCGTCTCACTACCAGAATCTTCTACAGGTATGTTTTATTCAGTTTTTATTTTTTTTGCAATCTTACAGGTATGTTTTATTCAGTTTTTATTTTTTTTGCAATCTAGTGGATATCTTGGATGTTTCAGGTCTTGGAATTGTTTTCCTTGCATGAGCTTTATAGACATCTATTTTTGTAGCATTCTTTTGTAAACACACTAAGATAAAGTGTCATTATGCATGCTTGGGATCCTGCACACTTTGTGCCTGATTGTACTTGTACAATATTATAAAGTATCATAGGGGGTTTGTTGTACCTTTGTCAAGTGAGTGTTCTGTTATGCCCTGCATACCTATCACTACATTCTTTAGGAAAAATGTTGGGTCCCCTTTTCTCTTTTATTCTTCCTTTGTTTTCTTTTGTTTTCTTTGTTTTCCCTCCGAGCTTTACTTCCGAGAGGTTTCTCTTTCTTTTGTTTTGCTTCTTCGTGTCTCCAGGACCCGGTCCCAGAGTTTGTTTGTTCATTCCAAAGCTAGATTCTGGATTCTGAGATTTTCTGCAATCATATCTTCTTTTGCAAGAAGGTATGATTGCACGGAATCCCCAGGCCCGGAGTCTGGAGGTTTCCAAAGTTGTGGAAAAGCACAACCTATTTTTACCCTAGGGTTATAAATGGAAGTTACCTGTCATTTTCACAGTTACTGCGATTAAAACACTTAGAGAATTCAGAGCGATATTGAGGTGATTAGGTGATTAAACAGCGAGTTGCTCCCTGTGCTTAGTGGCTAATTGATCATTGATTTGCGATGTTCACTGGTGATCGTTTGAAGGTGGACTTGTTGCAGAGCATTTTCCATGTTCATCTTCTCTGCGTCTTTCATGTTTCCAGGTTGGTTGTCATTTTTCCTTCTCTGGTTTTCCGTTCCTCTGGTTTTCTATCTTTCTTTTTTGTGGTGCTCATTTTGTTTTTTTTTCTTTCGTTTGTTCTTGTTTCCATTTTTTGTGTTTGCTCCTGGTTTGCCTCCCATTGGTGGCTTGGCCCTGCCAAAAGGTTGTCTTCCTTCTGTGTAGTTGTAGTCTTGTGTATATGTTGTACATTGTCATAGGTTAGCTTTTGTGCCTTCGTAAGTTCTGTACATTATGTAGATACTCTGTAAATGTTGTATATACGCCTTGACTTTCTTTATTTTAGTGTGTATACCTCTTGTATATCCTTCTATTCTTGATGTCCTCGTCGTGCTCCATCCCTTTTTGAATCATTCTGTTGAGCTTATCGAGAGGGAGTTGCCACAGTTCAAACTCGGCACCTCGCTGGTTTGAGCCATGGTGACTTTCTCTCTCCTATGTTGCATCATCTTAATGGCAAGATTAATTTCCCATGAGTGGGCATTCAAACCCCATTCCATCTGGAATTCAATTTCCCTCGTGTCAGCCCACTTGTCACCATTAATCTCATTTACGCCACCTGTCATGTGGCCATGTGACAACCCATGTCATCCGAGTACAACTTCCTAATGATCACATCGACGTTACAATGACTAGTTCTTCCAAACTCTGGGTGTTGAGGCCCCTAGGTTCTCATTCCATCTTTGTCATTTGGTTCAAATACCTTAGAGCCCCTAGGTGTTTATCAGAATCCAGCTCATGTTTTTCTTAAATACTCTGGGATTTTTGATATATGCTAATACTTTTTGGAGATATGCGACATGGTGATGATTTCCCTAAAATCTGCATAAATTATTATTATTATACCATGTATTGACAGTTCTACGGTCTTGTAGGTTGTAGGTTGTGTGATCGAAATGTCTGAGGTGATCATTCCTCTTGATAGCCCAGAGCTACAAACTACCTCCACTTGGGCGGCCACACAAACCAAGGCCAAAAAGATGCTAGAAAAGCTGTCATTGACCTCCAAATACCAGAAGGAGGGTATTCTCATGGGATCCAAGGTGGATTCCAAAGTCCAAGAAATAACAGACACAGAGCCCAGACTTTGGGCTGAAATGCAAGGCTTAATCCAAGCCATCTACAGACTAAAGGCCGGTGGAGACAGTATGGCCACTCATTTGGCCGCCTTTGGCATTATTAAGGCTGAAAAATTTCCTTGTTTGGTGCAATCATCAGAATTGATACTCCAATTTGCAACATTGTACAATGCACCTACTTGGACATTTTTTCTTGTTGATCCTCGGCCATTACAATATCCAGCAAAAATTGTCACTCTAGACGCAGCAAATTTTGCCTCAGGGCTGGGGATTTCATAGTTCAAGGGGTCCATCATCATCAACTGGGCCAAGTCATTAAAGGAGTTCAAGGAAGCTGCCCTTGTCTCCCAGAAATATCTCAATTACGAGTGGCTGAAGTCCCCAAAGAGGGACTATAAAAGGATGAAGTTGGAAATTCCCCGCGGGGATTTCAAAGAGCCCATTCAAGCGGACATTATATCTTTATGCAGGATCTTTGGATTGCCCCATGACCAGGATTTCTCAGTGTGGATGCATTACTTTCTTTACTGCATCTGCACTCGCAATCAGAATTTCAACTAGGCGGCTATTATAGCCAATCATGTGGACATGCAGCTAAAGGGGGTCATCCAGAGTTCCAAGTTCTATATTACATCTTACGTGCTATGAGCACTAGCCCAACAGAGGTTGGATTTTCTAGGTTTGGGAATAGGCTAGGCCAGTTAAAAACATGGGATTATTATCCCCAAGTTCAATGGGAACTCAATTTCCTAAATTTCTGCAGGGTAAATGATGCTTTCATTTACCAAAATATTCTAACACTTACTCGGGACTTTGGGTACCGATTATCGCAGGAGGCGATGAACCTGGTCAGTACTTACGGCCACTATTTTATTCAGTTCCAGCAACACACCTACTTTTGGGTGACTGGCTTCTGCAAAAAACCCTATCTTCTTCCCTGGTATTGCAAGGATAGAATAATTCTTTTGGAATTCTGTCGGTAGATCATGGACCTACATGCCTTCTTCACATTAAAGAAGGTCATTAATGTCCCATTCCCAGTTTTATGTGGGAATTATACGTGAAACCTTGCCGCAGTAAGGGAGGCAGATAGTTAGTTGAAGAACCTGGGACTGGTGGAATTTCACCATACCAAGAAGAATTATGATCCTCTAGGCAAGATTGCCTTGGCACTTCCCCGGGCATCCCCGCTGCACAAAGAAGATATTGAAGACTTTTGGGTAGACTGTCAGGACAGTTTTGATCTCTGGGCCTGTCAACATTCACGGATGTCCAAAGGACTTATGGAGGCACTTGACCTTCAAACTTTTTCGAAGGGTTTTTCAAATGACAGGCCGCTAGAAGACCCAACATACAAGGGACATGGATTAGACAAGTTGGATCTCCCTCAGGTGGATTGGGCCAGCCTAGAAGACTTGAAAATTGAGGGAGTATGCCACCTTATTTTGTAGGCCAGTCACAAGTATTTTGCCTGGGTGTGTCCCAAAAGCACCCAGAAGGGATCGATTGTTCGAAGGTCCATTTCAACTTCCGCTAATGCTACCGGGCCTAGCACAAGTAAGGGGAAAGAAAAAGAAGGTACCCCAGCTAAGGTAACTCCCCAAAGCCCAACCCCCATAACGATACAACTATAGAAACAAATGGATTTAGCAAGGTTGGTTAGCTAGCAGATAAGAACGCAATTATCCTCTGGTATCCTCGTGACTCCCATGGCATCTGCATGCCCCACGGAATCCCCATCGTTGGCTGCAATGATGAGAAGACAAAATTTCATCGAGATGGAGTCTACCAGTATTTTGGAGATCAGGGTCCCATTGTTGAGAAAGAAGAAGAAAAAGGTGACCCCCACTCCAAGCGCAGCCATCAGCCCCAGTATGCCAGATATGCCTCCAGTTGATGTTAGTTCAGATTCCCTCAAACTTGAGGATATTTTTGATAGCACTCCCCCATACGGTGATTTTGATGATGTGTTTGGGGCGGATGAACTCATGAATTTATATGAGGATATTGATCACGTAGTTGAAGAGATCTCTTCTCAAGATAATGGAGAAATCCCCACAGAAGAAGAGATCCTGAAACAAGAAGCTGCCACAGAGTAGGAGGTCCAGCATGAAACACAAAAGGGGCCTGAGCGGGAGAAGACACTAGTCCAAGGGACCAAAGATACACCAAGGAAAACCATAGATGAGCATCCGATGATTGGGGAAACCAAACCCACGGGATCAACCGTACCCCCATTCATCACGCTCCAGATGCCTTCGGTTACTCTGGGAAACCAAATGCCCCGAAGCACATTCGGTGAGGTACTAAAGGTGGCTGTATTGTTAAACTTTGGCCAAAGACCTCACCCACCTCCAAAAGATGTTCCAATGGAGGAAGATGTCCTAGTAGATGAGGCCAATAAGGCCAAAGAACAACAATAGCAAAATGATTGGGAAGTCCTGGAAAATGTAAATGTCATATTAGCTGATGCTGGGAGGGACGAGGAAGTCCCTGAAGATACATGTAATATTGATGCTAGAGAAGAAGAAGTTCTGGATATCACAATGGAGGACGCCAACGTGGTAGAAAATACGGAGGCCTCCAGAGATCAGGAGAAAGAGCATGAACAAGACAAAGAAAAAGAACTCGATAAAACTATAAATTTTGGGAATGCGCTGCCCGATTCTGAAAAGATTCTGGATGCCCAGGTCTTAATAGAAAATCCATCTCAACTGCCCGAATGGATGGTACAATCAAGAAAAAGAAAGGCCCCAACGATCGCATCAGGTGTTCCACTCTCCTTGGCCGAGATGATGGCCCTAAATGCAAAGGCTCAGAAGCCTAAGAAGGCATAGACAATTCATGCCCTGTGGACTAGTTCAAGAGGAAACACAGTTGCAACTATCACAACACCTCCTCCAGATGCAGATGCAGCAGTTGTAAGGCCTAAAGATTACAATATTACAGAAGTGGCACTGGGGAGAGGAGATAAGTAGGGTGAACTGGACCTATTCAGAGAGGCCACCAAAGTAGTAGAGGCTCGATACGTTAAACAGGGCCAAAAGTTAAAGGAGGAAAGGGTGACCAATGCTAATCTCCTCGCACTTCTTGCAGAACTTACACAACCTTTGGCCGAGATCCACCTGGATGCCTCTTCCTCTGGATTGCTGCTTGCACATGGTGACGTGGATTTTCTCTGGGCCATGAAGAAGAAAGCGTAGGCTTTAGACGGGTGGGTGACCGAGTAGATAGCGGCCATAAGACAATTTAGCGGTGTCCCTCCCAAATCTTTACCAGGTCAACATCCTCACCAGCTAGGAAAATGGCTCTGCTCTTGTATGGGAGCATGACTTAGAGAAGTATGAAAAGTGGAAGGCTTGGTTGGAAGAAATTCAAAATGCCAGAGAAGAAGCTATCACAGAAGCGGGAATTTTGGGAGATGAATCATATGATTCCCTCCAGGCCCAGTACTCTAGACTTGGCCTCAAAATCAAGGTATGCAAGGAACTGGTTAAGGCCTTAAAAGAGAAAGTGACCGTGACCCAATATCCGTTGGGCCTATTTTAGGCATTTGTGGTTTGAGTATCGCAAGTTGATCCCTTCACCACTGAGACATGCACCCTGGAGGACTATGTCCTCAACAAATTTGATGAATGAATGGAGTCCCTATATCCGGTTACCAAAGATTTTGACCAAGGTAGGCTATCAAGATTATCCAAGATGATGATCCAGGCACACGATGTCGTGAAGATGGTCGATGAGTTCCAGAATAGGGCCAGAGATGTTGAGGAAAAGTTGGAGGTTGTTCACAGTTGAAGGGAAAACATTAAGGACATAGACGAAGAAGGCGTAAGCCAAGTATTGGAAGCATTCAAAAATAGTAAGGAACAATAAGGTTCTCTGGAGTCTGGAGAATTCCATCAACCATGCATATGTTGTATTCTTTATTCTTTGGGGGCGCAAGGTTCCAGATCTCAAAATTATGGATCCAATATTCTCTTATTCTTTAAACTGACCCATGTCCCGGTTCCCAAAGCCGACCGATCACTTTCAAAATAGTTAATAAGGGTGTCAGAAGGTGGGTGATTCCAACAAGGCACGTCGGCTTGTTAAGAAGGTTCTGACAGGTGGTCTTCCCAAGGTGCCACTCGAACATAACACCTAGCACATTGGAGACAGGGAGCTACCTTTCCATTGATGAATCATGTAGCCTTGATCCCTGAGGGATCAAATTTCTTCTTTTCTCCTTTTGGTTCTCTTCTTGAGGCTGACTCTTCTACTCCTTTCTTGTCTCATTCTTCTGACATGTCAGAGCTTTTCTATCTTGGGGTCTTTGTAGCATGGTGCAGGTAGTATCGGCCACTAAAAATTGTATTATATTGTTTAAGTGTAGAATAAGTTAGGGTAATTTTAGGGCAAACTTGTGTATAAATAATAAGTCCGACCTTATTCCAAGGATGGGCAAAATTGATGATTTTGTAGTCCATAGCTATAGCATTTTCAGTTTTCATATCTAGTAGTTACAGAGCTCAATGCTCCTTAGTATTTAGAAGCTTTTAGTAGATATATGCTCCCCTGGAGCCTGTTGATGTACTCACAAGTGATGCTGGAACACCATTAATGAAGAAAGAAGGATTCTGGCAATGCTGTTGTTTTGTCTCTTGATCTCTGACTTAATACTTTTTGTGTTGTATGTTTCTTATGTCCCTTTCTCTAATGTTTTAAGTAGATTAACGACCTTCTTTTTCCTCGCTATTGAATGTGTATGAACTGATGGTTGTGCACGCATTCCATATTTTAGTGTAGCATGTTAGAGCTTGGTTGATGTTTTGAACGTATTTGCATGACTATAGATAGATGGAATACTTCTAACCCTGATGTATCTTTTGAAGTTTATTTGATGATTAACGAACGCTTGTAGGAGACCCTACTTACCTAAATCCTTAGAGAAGATGAGCCGAGATAACCAGCTATCCCCCTGAACAAAATAGTCACAACGCCCAACTTATCTCCCACATAGTCAAGACCCGACTCTCACGTGCTTAGAGGCCCAAAGAATCTCATTTCTATGGACAACCTTTATAGGCAAAGTTGGCCGGTACCCCGATACCTAGTGACAAATTACCTCTATTGCCGGACCCGGTCACAAACCCCCCGTTAACAGAAGCTGGCGCTAGAAGGAGGGCATGAACTCGTCACCTTCTGAGGATTTAGATTTTACACCACTAGAAGGTTCCCCAAACCATAATTTTAGGAAGCAGACCTTTAGTGGGATTGGATCATTTTCACTAGCTTGATTTGAAAGAATCCTTAGATCAGTCTCCAATCTCAAAAGGTTTGTTGAACTCGAGCTTCACGCTTGAAAGAAACAAACCCCGAAAGCCAAGCCAACTAACATTGTCTAGGGATCAACTACGTCCCATAATACCCAAGTCTCCCAGACAACCCTAGGGATTAACCTTTAGCCTCAGAAAAATCCAACACCCTTGATGGCTGCTTACTTTGGCAACACCGGGTCCCCAATGGGAACTTTTTTGGGTGCAACCAACGATCTCCCTGCGCACCTAGAAAATATTTGTCCCTGATATGAGCACTTAGGCTCACAGACTGCAAAAGAGCATCTATAGGCATAAAAAGATGTCATGAATGGACATCGGATCCAACATCAAGACATTGTGACCCGAATGTTCCCTCTGTCCCTGGGATAAAATGAGCTGAACTGGTATGTTAACCTGCCCGCCAACTCAATCAACAACTGGAAGGACATGGAGGATGCCTTCCTAGCGGCCTTTCGTGTACATATGGACCCAACATGGTCCCACAACCAGTTCATCTCCATCAGGAAGGAACTAAATGAGCCCCTTGTAGCATTCAATCATAGGTTCCAACGCGCCTTGAAGCGGTGCACGGGTCCTTTCATCCCATCCCCAGAAGTGACAATCCAGACATACCTTAATGCAATGGACCCTTTTGTTGCCACTCTCCTATGGAGAACTACCGCCCCCACTGATCGAGATACTCTGGAAAAGGTTTACAACCTAGCCTTGGAGTTGTCACGTGGTCTTAACAAATCTCCAGGCGGGATAAGGTAGAGCATGCCTTTCAACATGATACCCGACGAAACTTCTTACATCGGGGGATATAACCCCAATCAGGCAATGGGTGCCCCTGCGATGGCCATGAATCCCCCACCACCGTCAATAGACCAATAGGTCCAGTACGTATACCCATCGCAAGCCCAGACAATACTAGGTTTGGAATTCATTCCCTGGAACCAGTCGCAGCAAACACAACAACCACAGACACAACCTTTCGGAGTGCCCTTCTTCCAGTCGCCTGTGGATGGAGGATTTCCGCCCTCGACTCTGGTACCTACTGCTACCTTGCCTAGGAACCAAAAACAACAACCGTCACATTATGATGTGAACACCCAGCTGTCTACCGAAGTTGAATCCATCCGGTGACTGTTGTCCTCACTGACTGTGGACATGGGACAACTGAAGGCGGGGTCTCTTGCACCCCACAAAACCAATTCCCATAGAGGGAATATCTTCTCCTGCCAATGAAATACTAATGATGGAGGAAGGAATTACAATAACGGGCCTCGACCCAACCAACAACAATGGAATAACAATGCTAACACCGGAGGTCCTCCTCCAAATTAAAATACCAATCAGGGTGGTGCTAGAACTTCCCATTTCATGCCAGTCATAGAACTCCAACCCCTGACCAATTGGTACAGATTGCACAATACAGGCTCCCATTCTGAGGTGAACTGTTCCACACTGGAGAAGGTCATCATGATCTCCCAGCTGGATAGACAAAAAACTACTGATCCTACTCCCCCAGAACCTCCTATGCAAGAGCTCACTCATGGTTCCTTCACCTGTGAGACCGTCTTCTTTAGAGAAGATAAGGGACAGGAAGAAGAACTCAGATTACAGGAGTTCTTTGATGAATATATTCTGGCCTTTGAGGCCAATGCCTTCACCAACCCACAAACTCCCTATAACACCCAAAGTTAAGATGGTAAAGGACTACTTTACATGCCTACATCTCCCAAAGACACCCCTCCTCGGGATAACACACTTGATCGCCCCTTCCCACCGAAAGGGTCTAGCTCTAACCAAGCTAAGGACTCGACCGAGGGAAGCCAAGAATTCCCTGGATTGAGGTTTGACATCACAAAGGCGTTAGAACACACCACCACCTCCATGAGATTGATGGAGGTTTTATTGAACTATCCCGAGCAGAGGAAGTCACTTCTGAAACTCTTGGGAAACTTGAAAGTTGTCAGTCGCCCACCCAAGACTGTCACTTTTGATGACGCCAATGCAGCTATCTTCCAGGGAAACACTGAGGATCCTCCCTTCTTACTAGGCTTGAACATACAAGGGAAGAACCTTTACAATTGCTTGGTAGATTCTGGAGCTTCTGGTAATGTCATGCCCTTATCCATATGCCAGAGGCTTGGATTGTATCCTACTCCATCCAATGGCGCAGTAGTCCAACTGGACAAAACTGCTGTAAAAATGGTAGGTGAGCTGAAGAATGTTTGGATTTAGCTCATCCAAGACCCTGGGATAGCAAGCGTAATTGACATCCAAGAGGTGGAAATCCCAGAGACCTATGAGATGTTGCTAAGTCAGAATTGGTCCAAGTCCCTTTATGGGTATTTCTCTACCAACTTTTCCCACTTATGGCTCCCATGGGAGGGATAATCTAACCAGATCCGGGTAGAAAGTGAGCCCCGAATGAAACAGACCCTCACCAAAGTTGGGAGGTTGAATAAAGTCCTCTTCTCTGAGACTTCCCCCGGGTATAGCGACCCCTAGAAATCTTGACCTTTGATTTCACCCTCGGGGAAGATACCATTGTTTCTTAGAGGATGCAGGACCTAGACAAAAAATTAAGGGGTGAGGTTAACTCACAAGGTACCATGGCAACCCCTACCACACTCATGTCTGACACTTGGTGCTCGGTGCACTATCAAAAACATTCAGAACTGGAGTGTGAGCCCTATTTTTCTGCTGCTACCCGTCACATCAATGCCCTCCAGGAGAAGAAACACTTTTTGGGTATTCCTGGGCCCAGCAATCATTCTGGCGGTATCCCCATGATGCCACCAGTACAGGAACCCCAACCACAAGCTTCTTCGGAGGGAAACCTTACCAAAGCCCTATCAGAGCTGGAGGAAACTCCTCCCAACCTTCTCAAAATTAATCCAAAGGCCACTTCGCCTTCCCAGCCCTAGAAAACGAACAGTGAGTTGTGGACCTTGATTTTTGATGGGTCTCGGTCCAAACAAGGTTGTGGGGCCGAAGTGGAATTGATCAACCCGCAGGGAAAATCCTTCCTCACATCTTACAGGTTGTAGTTCAACTGTATGAATAATGTCACGGAGTACAAGGCTTTGGTCCTTGGACTCTTATTTGCACTAAGAAAGGGAATCACCTGCCTCCAGGCCCTGGGTGATTCAGAGTTGATTGTAAAGAAGGTCCAGAGCCAATACACATGTCATGGTAAAAGGCTGGCCGCATATCGCAATTGGGCATGGAGCCTCATCAAAGATTTTGATGCCTTTGACATTGAACTTATTCCCCAGAAAAGAAACTATGTTCCGGATGCCCTCACTGTATCTACCAGCACTCTTGAGCCAATGGCTGGCTCCTGGCTCTAGAAATTTTCCATTGAGATGATCCCCACCCTGTCCATTCCAGATAATGTCACCCATTTTCAAGTTTTTAAAGATGATCAACATATCCTGGCCTTCATGGCCAATGTTGGCATTTTCAAAGACTAGATAGTGGAAGAAAGAGATCACGACGATACTGGGTAGGGTGAAGAAGATGATGGGATCATAGACTTACCAACCAACACTATCCCTAAGGGGATGGTATCACTAGAACAAGTCTTTGATTTGGACCCTCGGGGCTGGGAAAAAATATCATCCTCCTCTGAGGGAGGAAAATTTGAGAAAGTAAACATCGGCCAAGCCAGTGAAGAAAAATTGGTACACATCAGCACCTCCTACTCCGCTGAGGAGAAGGAGAATATTCTCACGGTTCTCTGAGAATACATTGATGTAATTGCGTGGGGGTATGAGGATTTGAAGACCTATGATACAATCATCATGACCCATACTATCCCGCCAAAACTTGATGCTAAGCCCTTCCAGCAAAAGAAAAGACCGGTTAACCCACTGATCGAGCCTCTAATTCATCAGGAGGTTCAAAAACTATTGTCATCCCAAATCATCTTCCCAATCCGGCATACCACGTGGGTTGCCAACCTCGTCCCTGTGAGGAAGAAAAGCAGTGAGATCTATCTTTGTGTCAATTTTTGAAATTTAAACAAGGCATCGAAGAAGGATAATCACCCTCTCCCCTCGTTGGATGAGGTATTGCAAATCGTCAATGAATCACAAATGATGTCCTTCCTAGATGGGTACTCTGGGTATAACCAAGTCATGGTTAAGTATGAAGACAGAGACAAAATGACGTTCACCACCAAGTGGGGAATGTTTGCATACCGGAGAATGCCCTTTGGCTTGATCAATGCAGGGGCCACATTTCATAAGGCTATGGACATTGCATTCGAAGGCCTAGTGAACCGGTGCATAATCATCTACATGGATGATTTGACCGTCTTTTCCTGGGACATGCGTGATCATTCTGCCCACCTCGCCCAGATTTGTGAGAGATGTCACCGATATGGAATACCGCTCAACCCTAAGAAATGTATATTCAAGGTCACTGAAGGGAAGATGCTTAGGCATATTGTCTCTAAGAAGGGTATATCCATCGACCTTGAGAGAGTTGAAGCGCTGCTGAATCTAGAGATGCCCGGCAGTAAGAAGGAAATAAGATCTTTCTTTGGGAAGATCAATTTTGTCCCACGGTTCATCACTGGATTCGCCAAGATAGTGAAACCACTCAATGAGATGATGAAGAAAGATACGATGATTGAGTGGAGTCCTGAGGCAAAGCGGGTGTTCACCTAGATTAAACAAACGATCATAGAGGCACCTGTCTTGGCTAGTCTGGACTATTCCCTCCCTTTTCACATATACTCCTTTGCCTTGCCATATTCTATCGTGGCAGTATTGACCCAGAAGGTCGAAGGGGAAGAAAGACCAATAGCTTTCATGAGCTCCCCCTTTAAGAACGCCGAGGTCTGGTATTCACCTTTGGAAAAGTAGGCCTTTGCTCTCATCCGCGCCACGAAGAAATTTTGGCATTACATTCTCTAGAGCAAAGTGCACGCTATCATCCCAGACCAGGCTGTTAAGTCTCTTCTAATGCAGAGAGAGTTGGGTGAAAGACGGGGGAGATGGATGGCCATCCTACAAGAGTATGATTTGGAAATGCAACCCATGAAGATAGTCCGAGGCCAGGGACTAAGTAGAGCGATGGCAGAAGAAACTCCCAACGTCAAATGCCAAACATACATAGTGGAGTCCATCACTCAAGATCCATAGTATACCGACCTAGTATACTTATTATTAAATAAGAGATGCCTGGAGGGGCTACCCCCCAAAAAATGTCGCACCCTACGATTGAAAAGCTTAGACTTCATGATAAAAATTGGAATGCTTTTCTACAAGAATTATGAAGGGGTATATCTTCGGTGCATAGACAGGGACCAAGCTACGAAAATGATTGAAGAATTTCACGGGTAGTTTGGAACCAGGCATGGATCATCTGATGCCACTACCCATCAGATCCTCTGGGCTGGATACTATTGGCCCTATATCTTCAAAGATGTCTACACTCACGTTAGGAGATGCCATACTTGCCAAACATCGACACATCATGAGCGAAACCCGACCATGTCTCTGCAATTGGTCTTCAAAGCTAGACCCTTCACCCAATGGGCATTTGAATTCATCAGGTAAATTAACCCCAACTTGTCTGCCAACCACTGGTACATTCTAACTGCTACCGACTATTGCACTCGGTGGTCTGAAGCGATACCTTGTAAAAATAATATGATAGATGTAGTCATAAAATTCCTGGAAGAAAACATCGTCACAAGGTTTAGAATGCCCTTTGCTATAGTATGTGACAATGGTTCAACATTTTCTTCGACACAATTACTCAAATGGACCTACGATAGAAAGATCACCCTGAAGTTTTCCAGTAACTATTACCCCCAGGGAAATGGTGTTGCTGAATCGACCAAAAAAAATTTACTTGAGGTGATCAAACACCTGTTAGAACAGAACCCTTGAGACTGGAACCAAAAGCTTAGATTCGCTCTTTGGGCGGATCGTATCTAAAAAAAAGAAGCCCAAGGAACATCCCCATTTCATCTGGTCTATGGCCAGAATCCAATATTCCCCATCAACCTACAGATCTTGGTTTTATAATTTATGCAGGATTTCAGCAACTGGGACAACATTATCGAGGTTCAACTTTTGAACCTAGTACAGATGGAGGAACAAAGAGACAGAGCCCTTGAACATTTCACGTGTCACCAAGTAGTAGTAAAATGATGGTTTGATAGAAGAGCCCAGTATAAGGCCTTTCAGATTTTAGACTTGGTCCTCTTTTGGGACAAGGCCTGGGAAAAGAAGGGAAAGCACACTAAATTCCAGCGGCTCTGGCTTGGACCATACCTGATATCTGAGATCTGCGGGGCTAATACTTATCGCCTCAACACTATGACTAGAGAAGCTATTCCATTACCTATCAATGGGCAGTTTCTCAAACATTACTTCGAAGAAGCTAGGCGGTGAGTTGGCCCAAGGTTGTAATATATGTAAATTTCTTGCTTGTAAATATCTTTCCTGGTGCTCCGTTTGGGACACCTTGTAAATAGTTTTTGCTGGTCACCCTCTAGGGTCGCCTTTTCTTGGTTTTTGTTTGCTTTTGGTTTCTCCTTGTTTTCTTTTTTTTTTTGGGTTCCCAGCATGTTTCCTTCATCCTATAGACCGGTATGCTTTGCATAACATCTAGTCTTTGGAACAGTGCTTTATGCATGCCCGAGAGTTTGGGATCTATCGTTAGCATGCTAGAATTTTTTCGTGCTCCAGAGTTATTTTGTGGGGTATGGCAAGAGGTTATGGATAATCTTCATCGGATTCACATCTCGACAGTCTGGATATCAGTTAAAAAAAATTTCAAGAAGCAAGTAATTGGACACCCCGAGGGCAGATCGCTTGCAATGATTAATTGACCGAGTCTAAAAATATTTTAAAATACCCCAGGTCCATAGCTTTCTCTCCTATTTAGTAATTTAATAGTGGGTGGCAAGGTGAAAGAAGTACCACCATCAAAATTAGCTAAGCTTAATGCTCACGGTGAAAGGAGTACTGCCTTCCCACCAAGAAAAAAGAAAGAAAAGAAGGAACTGAAGAATGGAGAATTTTGGTATCTCTGGGAAACGTGCAAGATATGATGACTTTGGCTTGATTCTCTTAGTGCCTTCTCTCTGTTTCTCCCGGAGGTCATCAGCTTGATTTTCTTTCAAAGTACACACTTCACAACTGAAGAAAAGCCAAAAGATTTGAATCATTGATGAACTGGAGTTCTCTTAGACGCCTTGTATCTTACAAGCAGAAGGCTCCAAGTAAAGATTTATTCCAATTTTGCTAACTAGAGATTCTGAAGTTCTCAAATGCACTAAGGCATTGTTCCTACATAGTCGCCATTTGTTATGCCCTGCATACCCATCCCTACATTTTGTAGGCAAAATGTTGGGTCCCCCTTTTCGCTTTTTCTCTTCCTTCGTTTTCTTTTGTTTTCTTTGTTTTCCCTCTGGGATTTGCTTCCGCGAGGTTTCTCTTTCTTTTATTTCGCTTCCTCATGTCTTCGGGACCCATTCCCAGAGTTTATTTGTTCATTCTAGATCCAAATTCTGGACTCCGAGATTTTTTTCAATCATATCTTCTTTCGCAAGAAGGTATGATTGCACGGAATCCCCGGGCCCAGAGTCTGAAGGTTTTTGGAGTTGTCAGAAAAGCGCAACCTATTTTTACCCTAGGGGTATAAATGGAAGTTACCTGTCATTTTCATAGTTACCATGAATAAAACACTTAGAGCATTCAGAGCGATATTGAGGTGATTGAGGTGATTAAACAACGAGTTGATCCCTATGCTTAGTGGCTAATTGATCGTTGATTTGGGGTGTTCGTTGGTGATCGTTTGAAGGTGGACCTGTTACAAATAATTTTCCATGTTCGTCTTGTCTGCATCTTTCACATTTCCAGGTTGGTTGTCATTTTTCCTTCTCTGGTTTTCCATTCCTCTGGTTTTTTGTCTTTCCTTTTTGTGGTTCTCGTTTTGTTTGTTTTTTCTTTCATTTCTTCTTGTTTCTATTTTCTGCGTTTGCTCTTGGTTTGCCTTCCGTTGGTGGGTTGGCCCTGCCAGAAGGTTTTCCACCTTTTGTGCAATTGTAGTCTAGTGTATATGTTATACATTGTCATAGGTTAGCTTATGTTCCTTTGTAAGTTCTGTAAATTATGTAGATACTCTATAAACATTGTATATATGCCTTGGCTCTCTATATTTTAGTGTGTATACCTCTTTTATATCCTTCCATTCTTGATGAGTTCGTCGCGCGACATCCCTTTTTGAATCATTTTGTTGAGCTTGTCGAGAGGGAGTCGCCACGGTTCAAACTTGGCACCTCGCTGATTCAAGCCATGGAAGCTTTCTCTCTCCTATGTTGTGTCATCTTAATGGCAGGATTAATTTCCCACGAGTGGGCATTCAAACCCCATCCCGTTTGGTATTCAATTTCCCTTGTGCCGGCCCACTGTCACCATTAATCTCATTTACGCCACCCATCATGTGGCCACGTGACAACCCATGTTAGCCGAGTACAGCTTCCTACTGGTCACATCAATGCGACAACGACTAGTTCTTCCAGAATCTGGGTGCTGAGGCCCCTGGGTTCTTATTTCATCTTTGTCATTTGGTTCAAATACCTTGGAGCCCCCGGGTGTTTATCAGAATCCAGCTCGTGTTTTTCTTAAATACTCTGGGATTTTTTATATATGCTAACACTTTTTGGACAGATGCAAAATGGTGATGATTTCCCCAGAATCTGCATAAATTATTAGTATTATACCATGTATTGATGGTTCTCCGATATTGCAGGTTGTAGATTGTGTGATTGAAATGTCTGAGGTGATCACTCCTCTTGATAGCCCGGAGATACCAACTACCTCCACTCAGGCGGCCACAAAAACCAAGGCCAAAAAGATGCTAGCAAATCTGTCACTGACCTCCAAATACCCAAAGGAGGGAATTCTTGTGGGATCCAAGGTGGATACCAAAGTCCTAGAAATAACAGACACAGAGCCCAAACTTTGGGCTGAAATGCAGGGCTTAATCCAAGCCATCTACAAACTAAAGGTCGGCAGAGACAGTATGGCCACTCATTTGGCCGCCTCCGACATTATTAAGGCCACAAAATTTCCTTGTTCGGTGCAATAACTAGAATTGATACTCCAATTGGCAACATTTTACAATGCACCTACTCAAACAGTTCTGCTTGCCAATCCCCAACCGTTACAATATCCAGCAACAATTGTCACTCTAGATGCAATAACTTTTGCCTCAGGGCTGGGGATTCCATAGTTCAAGGGGTCCATCATCATCAACCGGGCCAAGTCATTAAAGGAGTTTGAGGAAGCTACCCTTGTCTCCCGACAATATCTCAATAACCAGTGGTTGAAGTCCCCAAAGAGGGACTATAAAAGGTTGAAGTTGGAAATTCCCCGCGGGGATTTCAAAGAGCCCATTCAAGCGGGCATTATATTTTTATGCAGGATCTTCAGATTGCCCATGCCCGAGATTTCTCAGCATAGATGTCTTACTTTCTTTACTGCATCTGCACTCGCAATCAGACTTTCAACTAGGTGGCTATTATATCCAATCATGTGGACATGCAGCTGAAGGGCATCGTCTAGAGTTCCAAGTTCTATATGACATCTTATGTGCTATGGGCACTAGCCCGACATAGACTGACTTTTCTGGGTTTGGGAATAGTAGGTTAACTTGGGAACGGGCTGGGCCAGTTAACACCATGGGATCATTATCCCCAAGTTCAATGGGAACTCAGTTTCCTAAAATTCTGCAGGGTAAATGATGCTTTCATTTACCAAAATATTTTGACACTTACCTGGGACTCCGGGTATCGATTATTGCAGGAGGTGATGAACCTGGTCAGTACTTACGACCACTATTTTATTCAGTTCCAACAACACACCTACATTTGGGCGACCGTCTTCTCCAAGAAACCCTATCTTCTTCCCCGGTATTGCGGGGATAGAATCATTCTTTTGGAATTCTATCGGCAGATCATGGACCTGCATGCCTTCTTCACATTGAAGAAGGTCATTAACATCCTATTCCTGGTTTCATGTGGGAATTATTCGTGCAGCCTCGCCGCAGCAAGGGAGGCAGATAGTGAGTTGAAAATCCTGGGACTGGTGGAATTCCACCATACCAAGAAGAATTATGATCCTCTAGGCAAGATTGCCTTGGCACTTTCCCAGGCATCCCCGTCACACAAAGAAGATATTGAAGATTTTTGGGCGGACTGTTAGGACGGTTTTGATCTTCGGGCCCATCAACATTCACGGATGTCCAAAGGACTCATGAAGGCGCTTGACCTTTAGAATTTTCTAAAGGGTTTTCATATGATGGGTCACTAAAAGACCCAGCATACAAGGGACAAGGATTAGACAAGTTGGATCCCCCTCCGGTAGATTGGGCCACCCCAGAAGACTTGACAATTAAGGGAGTATGCCACCCTATTTTGGAGGCCAGTCACAAGTATTTTTTCTGGGTGTGTCCCAAAAGCACCCGGAAGGGATCGATTGTCCGATGGTCCATTTCAACTTCCATTGATGCCGCCGGGCCTAGCAGACATAAGGAGAAACAAAAAGAAGGTACCCCGGCTAAGGTACCTCCCCAAAGCCCAACCCCTGTAATGATACAACTATAGAAACAAATAGATTCGACAAGGTTGGTTAGCCAGTAGATAAGCACGCAAGTATCCTCCGCTCTCCTCGTGACTCCCATGGCATCTGCTCACCCGACGGGATCCCCATCGTTGGCTGCAATAATGAAGACAGACTTTCGCCAAGGTGGAGTCTACGAGTATTTTGGAGATTGGGGTCCCATTGTTGAGAAAGAAGAAGAAAAAGGTGACCCCCACTTCAAGCGCAACTGCCAGCCCCGGTATGCCAGATATGCCTCCAGTTGATGTTAGTTCAGATTCCCCTTAACTTGAGGATATTCCTGATAGCCCTCCCCCGCACGTTGATTTTGATGATGTGTTTTGGGCGGATGAACTCATGAATTTACATGAGGATATTGATCATGCGGTTGAAGAGATCGCCACTCAAGATAAAGGAGAGATCCCCACATAAGAAGAGATCTTGGAACAAGAAGTTGCCGCAGAGTAGGAGGTCCGGGATGAAACACAAAAGGGGTCCGAGCGGGAGAAGACACCGGTCCAAGGGACCGAAGATACACCAAGGCAAACCATAGATGAGCAGCCAATGATTGGGGAAACTGGACCCACAGGATCAACCATACCCCCATTCATCACGCTCCAGACACCTTCGGTTACTCTGGGAGACCAAATGCTCCAGAGGACATTCAGTGAGGTAGTAAAGGCGGCCGCATTGTTAAACTTTGGCCAAAGGCCTCACCCACCTCTAGAATATGTTCCAATGGATGAAGATGTCCCAGCAGACGCAACCAATGAGGCCAAAGAATAACAACAATAGAATGATTAGGAAGTCCCATAAAATGTAAATATCAGACTAGGTGATGCTGGGAGGGACGAGGAAGTCCCCAAAGATACAAGTAATATTGATGCCGGAGAAGAAGAAGTTCTAGATATCACAAAGGAGGACACCAAGGTTGCAGAAAATATGGAGGCCTTCGGAGAGCGGGAGCAAGAGTAGGAACAAGACAAAGAAAAAGAGCCCAATAACACTATACATTCTGGGAACGTGCCACCCAATTTTGAAAAGAATCTGGATGCCCAAGTCTTAACAGAAAAGCCATCTCAGCTGCCCCAATGTCTGGTACAATCGAGAAAAAGAAAGGCCCCGACGGTCACATCAGGTGTTCCACTCTCCTTAGCCAAGATGATGGCCTGAAATGCAGAGGCTTAGAAGCCTAAGAAGGCACAAACAGTTCATGCCCTCTGGACTAGTCCAGCAGGAAACACAGTTGCGAATATCACAACACCTCCTCCAGATGTAGATGCAGTGGCTCTAAGGCCTGAAGATTACAATATTACAGAATTGGCACTAGGGAGAAGAGATGAGCAGGGTGAATTGGACCTGTTGAGAGAGGCCACCAAAGCAGTAGAGGCCCGATAAATTAAACAGGGCCAAAAGTTAAAGGAGGAAAGGGAGACCAATGCTAATCTCCTCACACTTCTAGTAGAACTTACACAACCTTTGGCCGAGATCCACCTGAAAGCCTCTTCCTCTGGATTGCCGCTTGCATAGGGTGACGTGGATTCTCTCCAGGCCATGAAGAAGAAAGCACAAGTTTTAGACGGGTGGGTCACTGAGCAGATAGCGGCCACAAGAAAATTTTTAGCGGTGTCCCTCCCAGATCTTTACCAAGTCAACATCCTCATCAACCAGGCAAATGGCTCCGCTCTTGTATGGGAGAAAGACTTAGAGAAGTATGAAAAGTGGAAGGCCGGGTTGGAAGAAATCTGCGACACCGGAGAAGAAGCCGTCATAGAGGCGGGAATTTTGGGAGATGAATCATATGATTCCCTCTAGGCCCAGTACTCCAGACTTGGCCTCAAAATCAAGGTATGCAAGGAACTAGTTAAGGCCTTAAAAGAGAAAGTGACCGTGACCCAATATCCCTTGGGCCTATTTCAGGAAGTTTTGGTCAGAGTATCGCAATTCTATCCCTTCACCACCGAGACATGCACCCCGGAGGACTACGTCCTCAACAAATGTTATGAACAAACGGAGTCCCTGTATCCAGTCACTAGAGATTTTGACCAGGGCAGGTTATCAAGATTATCCAAGATGATGATCCGGGCACACGATGCCATGAAGATGGTAGATGAGTTCCAGAACGAGGCCGAAGATGTTGAGGAAAAGTTGGAGGTTGTTTGCAGTCGATGGGACATCATTAAGGACATAGATGAAGAAGGCGTAAGCCAAGTATTGGAAGCATTCAAAAATAGTAAGGAACAATAAGGTTCTCCAGAGTCTGGAGAATTCCATCAACCATGCATATGTTGTATTCTTTATTCTTTGGGGGCGCAAGCTTCTGGATCCTAGAATTCCAGATCCAATATTCTTGTATTCTTTAAAGTGACTCGTGTCTTGGTTCCCAAAGCCGACTGGTCACTTTCAAAGCAGTTAATAAGGGTGTCATAAGGTTGGTGATTCCAGCAAGGCACGTCGACTCAACAACAAGGTTCTAACAGGTGGTCTTCCAAAGGCGCCATTCCAACAAAAAACCTGGTGCATCGGAGACAGGGAGCCACCTTTCCATTAATGAGGCATGTAGCCTTGATCCCCGGGGGATCAAATTTCTTCTTTTCTCCTTCCAACTCTCTTCTTGAGGCCGATTATTCCACTCCTCTTTTCTTGTCTCATTCTTCTGACATGTCAGAGCTTTTCCGTCTTGGGGTCTTTGTAGCGTGGTGCAGGTAGTACCGGCCACCAGAAATTGTATTATATTGTTTAAGGGTAGAATAAGTTAGGGTAGTTTTTGGGCAAACTTGTGTATAAATAATAAGTCTGACCTCATTCCAAGGGTGGGAGAAATTGATGATTTTGCAGTCCATAGCTATAGCATTTTCAGTTTTCATTTCTA
>MU227393.1:898567-954125 GCA_018584345.1 Thuja plicata | reverse complement strand
ATTGACATCGCAAATTGACCCCTAATGTATTAGTGCTTCTTTGATGTAGAGGATACTATTATCATTGGTTCTCTGAAATCTAATACTTACTAGATAGCTATGCAGTCTTTCATACCAGGCTCTAGGCACTTGCTTCATTCCATACAATGCTTTGTGCAACTTGCAAACCATATTCCTTCTGCTAAGATTAACAAATCCTTTAGGTTGTTCAATGTAGAATTTTTCTTTTAGGATTCCATTCAGAAATGCAAATTTTACATCCATTTGATATAATTTGTATTGTTTATGTGCAACATATGCCATAAGAGTTCTGACTCCTTCAAGTCTTGCAAAAGGAGAAAAAGTTTCTCCATAGTCAATACCCTCTTCTTGAACATATCCTTTACAAACTAGTCTGGCCTTGTTTCTAGAAACTTTACCATTTTCATTCATCTTATTTCTAAAAGTCTCTTCTTTCTAAAAACCCACTTGGTTCCAATCACATTCTTGTCCTTTGGCCTAGGCACAAGAGTCCAAGTTCTTCTCAATCTTCTCAATTTCTTCATTCATTACTTCTATCCAACTTACATCATTAAATGCAACTTTAACAGTTCTAGGTTTGAATTCACTTAGTAAGCATGTACCTTTGAGTTTGTTCCTTATCATTACACCTTCTATCTAATCTCCAATTATCTTCTTAGGTGCATGATGCCTTTTAACATATTTTGAAAGTACTAGATCCTTCAATCTAGATTCTGGACTTGATCCACTAGGCCTGTCATTCTCAAACATTCTTTCCTGTTCCTCTGTCTGATGTTCAGGTTCCACTTTCTGTGACTTGGGTCCCTCTGTCTGTGACTCAGGTTCCTCCATATGTGACTCGGTTCCCTCTACTTGTGACTTAGTTCCCTCTGTCTGTGACTCATTTTCTTCTACCAGCAGCTTGTGTTGCATAGTTTGCAACTCGGGTTGCACAGTTTGTGCTAGTATATTCAGTGGTTGATAGTTCTATTGTCCCATCACCATTTCTTGAGTCATAGGTATAGTATTAGGTTCATAATACACAAATTTCCTGTAGTCTTCAGGCTCTTTACTATTCTTTTCACATTTTTCTGCAAACTCATCAATCTTGACATGTACACTTTCTATGACTTTATGAGTAGTAATATTTAGACATTTGTATGCTTTTCTTTTACATGAGTAACCTAGGAATATTCCTTCATCATTTTTTGCATCTAGTTTTCCATTTCTTGCTTCCTTCAAGATGTAGCATCTACTTCCAAATACTTTAAAATAATGAACATTAGGTTTATAGCCATACCATAATTTAAAAGGTGTCCTATTACTACCTTTCTTTAGTTGAAATCGGTTCAGGGTGAACACTATAGTGCTGATGGCTTCCTTCCAGTATTTGGCAGAAACATTATTTTCAATCATTAGAGTTATGGCACAATCCATGATGGATCTATTTCTTCTTTCTACTATTCCATTTTGCTGCGGTGGACCAAGGGTAGATACATGTCTTTTGATTCCTCTCTCATGAGAGAATTCATTGAACTCATTAGAAATGAATTCTCCTCCTCTGATAGATCTTAGGTATTTTAGTTTCTTTCCTTTTTCCCTTTAAACTCTTGCAAGATACCATTTGAATTTATGAAAAGCTTCTGATTTCTCTCTGAGAAACATGAAAGTCATCATTCTGGAATGATCACCAAAAAATAGAATAAAATAATTCCCTCCCATATAGCTTGTTGTTCCAATTGGTCCACATAGGTCAGTATGTACCAATTCCAAGACTTATTCAGTATTGTAATTCTTTCTTTTGAAACTAGTCTTCCTCATCTTTCTGATTTGACATTATTTGCATATTGCTAACTCGGGTTTCTTCAGAATAGGAATATCTCTGAATCTCTTTTTCTTTCTTATTTTTACCATATTATCAAATTTTACATGACACAACCTTTTATTGTATAACTATCTTTCTTCTACTTGTGCAATAAATCATGAACCTTCAGTGAGATCAAGATAGAATAGATTACCTTTTGTTTGTCTACCAATTCTGACTAGGTTCCCTTTACCATCCAATAGCTTGACCTTACCATTCATGAATTCTACCTTGAAGCCAATGTTGTTCAGCTATGCTACATTGAGTAGATTTCTCCTCAATCCTTCAACCCAATAAGCATTGTCACATTTGATTCCTTCAGTCAGAACAATGCAACCTTTTCCTTTTACAGGGAAAGGTTCATCATTCCCAAAAATGACATTCCCACCATCATAGTGTTTAAGATGTTCAAAATTTGTCTTATCACCAGTCATGTGATGAGAACAACCACTATCAATTATCCATGTGTCATTTTTATTGATATGCGAGAAAAGTGTTGTCTTTTCATCTTCTTCATCTTACTCATCCTTAATAGAAATATAAACCATTTCTTCTTCTTCATCACTATCAGAATCTTTAGCAATATAAGAAGACTTCTTACCTTTATCCTTGTAGATTTTGTAGTTCTTGAAATATTTCTTGCCTTTGAATTTGTTGAAATTTTTCTCATCTTTGTCTTCTTTGTTTGGAAACTTTGCAGCAATGTGACCAACCTCATTGCATGACAAACAGATCAATGCTATCTTTCCTCTATATTTTCCTTTTGCAACTCTTCTTGCAATTGTATGCCTCCTTTTCATGATTTGTGTTTCCCAAGCTTTCCAAAGGCAAGGGTTAGTAGCAAAGGTTTACAATGATATAAATCTAATACCCAAGAACTACTAAAACAAATAACTTGAAATGTAACCAATAAAATATACAAGAAAAGAAAAGAAAACAAATGAATGCAAACCCCAAAGCGCTTGAAGCTTATATTGTCTCTCTCTACTCCTTCCAAAATGTTGTTTTTGATGCTCAGTATTGGTGTGGCAGCGTCTATGACTTGAGAAGTGTCAAGAATTTACTAATTGAAACAAGTGTGTGATCGCAAGATGGCTTGAATTCTAGAACCAAAATGATATAGTAATGGTGCATAAGAGCTTGAAATCCTAGATCCTTCAAATGGTTATGAAGGGTTTATTATATAGGAATTGGGGGTGATATGAATAGTTGAGATCAATCCCAGAGATAGGGAGATGAATGGTTGAGATTAAAAGGAACTGGAGAAGCCATCAGTAAACTCCACCTCTTCAATTGGTAAAGAGGAGATAGAGTTTGGTTGATTGAAGAGTTAATTGTGAGTTACCTTTTTGAACTGAAGAGGTGGGTGAAGTTACCCATGTAGACTAGAGAGATGGGTGGAGTAACCCATGTGATCTGATTGGAGTTATCTCTTTGAAGATAAATGAATATTTAATTCATTTATTTAATTAAATTTTTCAACATATGAGATAATTGAATTCTTTTTGATTTAGAATTGCTTTATTCATGAAATTAAATTAATTTAATTAGAAGAATTTAATTAGTAAGTTTAAATATTTGAATTTAAACTATAGGAAATTGAATTTAATTAATTAATTAATGGTAACTAATCAATTAAGGTTAATTAATTAAATAAAATTAATTATTTAATTAATTTTGGGAATTTGATTAGATGATTTGGGAAATGGATTTGGAGGAAAATAGATGGTTAATTAACAATTAAAAAACCATTAATTAATAGATGAAAATTAGTGTTTTTAATGTAAAGTCGCAAGCCTGTCCATTTTTGGGTGTCTACATTTGCCCCTGTTTGATGCGATGTGACTTGTCACAGTGTGTCAAAGATTCTTTGATTTTGATCCTGCCCTAGCTTGCCCCGACAATAGTAGGTGTATTTATGCCCCTCAACAAATTTGAGCAAAAAGTGTTGACATGAGTGTTAATTTGTTGAAAGCACACTTTCTGAATCTGGGTAGTTGACTGATTTGAAAAATGTCTTATATTGCCCCTGATATTGCCTGTGGAAGTTTCCGGGGACTGGGAAGAAAAATTGGACCTCCTTGTGAAATTAGGGTTTGTAGGGACCCCCATAAATAGCCAAGAGAGCCATTCATTTCTCACATTGCCTTCTTAGAGCTCCTAATTTCCTGGTGAGTTAGTCTTTAGTTTTATGTGCTTTTCCTCCTATTTTTGTGCGATGGTGGGCCTACCTGGAGTCACTCACATATCCAACTAGGTCTGGATGTATCAGAGACTAGCTGGCGTAGGACGTTCGGTGAGTTTTCTTGATATTTATGTCATTAATGTCTTTATTTATTGCGTTGAATTTTTTTTGTTTTTTGAATTCCTTCTTATGGTGCCGCAATCGTTTGCGGTTTTGCCACAGTTGCAGTTTGAATGCCGTAATTTCTGGTCAAGTGCCGCATTTGATAAGTGTACTGCACTATACCTATTTGGATGCCACAATTGAGGTTTTACTGTTAGAATTGATAATGATGTTTTGCAATCACATAAGTGAACCACAATTGAAATGTTTATTGCCGCAATCGCTTTTTTTAGAACTGTCTACTTGATTGCCTTGTTTGATATCTGCATATTCTAGCTTCTAACACTTTCCCGTATGACTGATACTGATATTTTTTTGATTTATTTCTGTGTGTAGTTCACTGGATGGATTCTGTGCTATCGAGAGTTGAGACCGATGGGTCTTGTTTATAGGTTCCTACTCTCGGAGGATGAGAGGTCAGTTCTTAGGGACCTAGGATTGTATTGGATATGCTATATGCCAGTGATCATGACCAATAGGGGTATGATCTCCGCTCTTGTAGAGTGTTTGCATTCTAAGACATGCACTTTCTGGTTACCCATTGGAGAGTGTACTGTTACATTGGAGGATGTGTACCGCATCCTTCAGCTTCCCATCCAGGGTGCACTTGTGGAGTATGCCACCCATTATGGTATTTTTGCCTTGACAAAGCTCTCTAGATTGCCCCGAGATCAGCTTGGGTTATCTAGTGCTTATGACATTGCATGGTCTAGATTTAGTTTGGGCCTTGAAAAATTGTCCACCTTACTAGGTAGTCTTATTTGTGGCATCTTATACCCCGATCATCAGTAGCGTGGATTTTCTGTCAGTTTTGGTACTATTTTCTAGAGTATGGTTAGGGACCATACTGTTTATGATTGAGGGCTATGCATATTGGCTCACATGCACTTTCATATGTTCTATGCAGCTTACCTTAATGGAAGTTTGCTTGGCTATGGTGCTACCCTCTTTCAGATATGGGTGTGGGAGAACATAGCTATTTTCCATCTTGTTGGTACACATGCTCTGCCAGTTGACAGGCTGTATGCGTATATGTATGATGGAGCCATTGTTTAGACCCACATGGGTCATTTGGTGTATTAGCATCAACAGATGGATATGATTCCCTATTTCATATGGAGGCCATATAGATATTTCCCTATCTGGGATGGAGAGGACATTCATCTTCCCTTCTACCGGCAACGGAGATATCTTATTGGTTGTGTGACTAACCATGTTCACATGATTGACTTTCACAACACCGACAGGGTGTTGCATCAGTTTGGGGAGTGGAAGGATGTGTCCGACTCTTATACTTATTTTTCTCATAGGTCAAGGGACTCTACCATCTAGGGTGGTGTTGTATCACTTGATGCTACCTGTACTGAGTTTGTAGGTTTACTTCCTGTTGCGTGGACATGGTGATCAACCAGTGTTGATGCAGGTTTGTTTTTTTCTTTGCATCTCTTATTCAGTTTCTTTACTGCTCTTATAATCTATCTGCTCAATGTGATGTTGTCTTTTATTTGATGCCATAATAATATTTGAATTTGATCTCTTTGTAGGCACTACTCCCTAGTTTGATGCTCATTGGGCCTAGACTCGACCAGTTGTACTCTTAGATGTCTCTCATCCTGTTGCTGGGACACTCATCAGGAGGCACCGTCAGGTCTGACAAGGGAGGGGAGGTCAGGATGGAGAAAGGGATGGTGGTTGTGATAGAGGGAGGGTTGGAGGCCGAGATGGTGGATAGGATGGTGGGAGAGATGGTGGTAGGGGGAGGGGAGATGATGGGGGAGATGATACCGGTCCAGGGGGTGCGNTGGTGGAGTGAGGACTAGAGGTGGGGGGAGTGGCTGCCATTCCAGTACTCCAAGGGTTGGCTTGAGTACTATTTTAGAGGATGGGGAGGCGATGGAGGGGAGGCACCTGAGTTGGTGTAGAGAGTACGCCGATGGACTGTTGTTGCTTTGGCTCTGAGAGAGGAGGAAAGGGTGGTGATCAAGGATGTAGATGTTGAGATTGGAGATATAGATGTGGAGGCTTTAGATGAGCAGAGTGTAGGGATGAGTTTCTCAACTGGTAGTGGTAGTACTGGCAGCAGTACTTGGGAGAGTTTGGAGAGTGATGATGATTCCTAGGTTGTTAGGGGAAGGGGAGATGAGGGATTAGGAGATAGGGCTAAGGAGGGGGATATGGACATGGATATGGGAGGTATGGAGGTGGATCCCTCAGAGTTGAAGTGACTCACCTAGCAGGTAGAGGATCTTTAGGCCAGGCTTGCTTCTGCTGATGCCCATGCTTCAATGTTGGATGCTAGGGTTACAATAGCCAAGGATAGAGAGTGACAGGCTCAAGCTAAGGTTCATTCATTCATTAACAGTGTATAGGAAACCTCTCATTGAGATGTTCTTGACTGATACTATAGATCTAGGCATGATGCACAGAGAGAGATCGTGTACTCGAGGTGCCACTATGAGGGTGCAGTTCCTACAGAGCAGAGAGTGCCTAGTTACACAGCCTCTGAGAGATCTAGCCAGGTGCAAAGATCACAGAGTAGTGCTATTGAAGCTCTTGGTTCATCATAGAGACCATCTACTAATATTCCACCCCCTCATCCACCTCCTGGCAAGGGTGGGGCAACACATGTTGATTCTTATGCTTCTCATATTTTATATCATGTGTCATTTTTTGTAGTGATGTTCATTTGATATACTCTGAGTAGTATCCATTTTTTTATCCTAACACACTGATATTATTGATATATATGTTGACTACCTTCCTTTGTTTAGACTTGCGACTGTTCATTGTACTCAAATATTTTTGATTGCTATGAGATGCAGCTACTATTTTTGATATGATGTGCATTGTTTTACTTGCTATATTTATGATTCTACATGATTTTGTTTAAGTGATGAAAATGCATATGCAACATGATTCTATTATGTAGACACATAGATGGATGATTTACTTCTCCTATGATATTGATATGTTCATGCAGGATGGTGGAAATGAAATGTATGTTTATATGAGATGCTTATGGATACATGTGATTTATGATTTACCATGTATGCAACTACTATTTTTGTTTTTTTCATTATATGATGCACTTAAATGGAATGAATGCAATCTATTATGCACAAAATATCTAAGTAATGCATGTGTTAATTAGAAATAAGTTAGTTTGGATAGTTGTTCTTTGGGATTGATCTAATAGACATGGAATTCATAGAAAGGATGAGTGTCTCAAGTCGCTGTCCTTGTTTCCAATATTTGTCATCATTGCATCTTTTTTTTTTGTATTTTCTAAAATTCTAGAGAGGGTCCAATGTATCCAGATCACATACCACCTAGATACCACCATGAACTCTTGATAAGTGGAAGGAGTAGAGGGATTGAATAGAAAGAGAACTTAGTGCACCCAAATATTGACCATCTAGGTTCAGCTATGTCCCTTGTTTGAAAAGAAAGAGAGCCAAAAGCACCCAGATATTGACCATCTAGATACCACTTTGTCCTCTGAATAAACTAAAACAAAGAAACCAGGATAGAACTCCTATGCACCCAAAGTCCATCTGGATAACACCGCGAGCTCTTGATTCTGAAAAGGGAAAGCCAAAGAAAACAAGATAGAACTCCTATGCCCCTAGAGTCCATCTGGATAGCATCACGAGCTCTTGATTGAAAAATAAAATAAAATTCCATAGAAACCAAGATAGAACTCCAATGCACTCAGATTCGATCTAAATAGCATTTTGAATTCTTGATTCTATAAACCAAACAAGAAAATAAAAGAGAAGGAATGTCCAATTCTTTCCCAGGGTTAAGATCAAATCATGGAACTGCGCGACTTCCAGATAAGTGACAACGCCTACCGCATTTATCCTAAATCATCATGGCCCTGAAATCAAAGTGAACATTCAAAAGATAGAAATCAAAGAAAATAAGTCATCAGCTATCATAGCTATTGTCCTCACATGGTGGATCTTGGAGTAGCGTAAGAACATAAATGTGAAATATAGACTGACATCTGATCGACTGACTAACCTAGTCAAAAATTTTGGATGGTTCCTTGATGCAGTTGGATTCTGTTGATTGGCTTGACTCTTTGGATAGGCTAGATTGGCTTGATTGCTTGAGTGTGTCTGGTTTCAGTAATAGATTACTCATATAAGACTGACCTGTCTGGTTTGAGCATATCCATTACTGTGTAAGATGATTGAAATGATTTGATTAATTGATTGTGATCATGTTTGCAACTGATCAAGCTATGTTAGATGGGCCCCATGCTAGTTCACAAAGCTCATGATTGTGACATTTGATAGATTGGCTTGGTCGCCAGTTGCATGCTGATTGATTTGATAGATTGATAAATTTGTGTCAGATGAGCCCAATGCTAATTCACAAAGCTCATGATTGTGACAATTGATTTATTGGGCATGATCACCCTTTGCACTCTTGATAATCGAGTTGGCTTTACTACTTGGGATTTTTCAAATTTTGAATGTTTTTGATGAAGATTGATTTTTCTCAAGATTTTTGATCTTTTTAGGATTTTTGATGAGATTTTCAATTTTTTTAATTTTTTCAGGACATTTAGAATCACCCCCTAGTCTGGTGGACCAGTGCTAACCATGGATAAGTGCTTGGTGCTCAAAGGGGAATGTGCTTCTAGATATATCTTGGGTAGTCAGTCTTGCATTTGAAGTGTGCTCAAGCTTTTGATCTTGGAATTCATTGATGGTGAAGGTAGATTTGAACACCTGGCGCATGTTTGCCAAGTTTTCACCAAGGTACCTACTCAATAGTTCCTTTTTGCCAGGTTTTCACTGAGAGAGAAATTTTGTTTCTCTTTAATTTTTTTTCTTTTTTGATTTTTTTGTTTGTCACCAAGGTGCCTGATTGCCAGGTTTTCACCAAGGTAACATTTTGTATTTTCTAATTTTTTTTGGTATTTTTTGGATATGTAGATAGGTGCCTTAACCATAGAGACCTCAAAGGTAGAACCTCTTTAGGTGCATGCTATTGATGTATCTGTGGAGCTGATCTCCTTCTGGTGTCATCAGTATGAATTCTCTAATAGGATTAGGATCACTGAGAGGGGGGGGGGGTGAAAAAGTGATCTATCTATTATTACTTTTTCTTATTATCTTGAATCTTAACTTTAATGCTTAAGTACTGAAATGAATATCAATGCAAGTAAGATAAACATAAAAAACTCATAACACCAAATATGATTAAGGGGAAACCCAATGCAGGTGAAAACCCTGGTGGGAATTAGTACCCACAAACATTTTGTACTAGTTTCTTATGATCCTTGTTAGAAGATCCTTAACCCTGTTAGGAGTTGTTTTTACAATGTATGAAGTATAGTGACCTTGTTAAGGTTCAGACCCTATTAGGAGTCTTTTAAAATAACCCTATTAGGGGTGGTGGACTTACCATCCAAGGAGTCACTATCCAAGAGCTCACTTCTCAAATGGTGAAAGCTATAACCTTCTGGATCTTCGATACACACTGTATCTACAAGGTGAACTGCTACTATGACACTTCTTGTCTGATCAGTTCCTTTTGTGAATTGATACTTTAACCTCTTGTAAATCACTATAACAATATTATCTTCACTTTGAAAGCCTCTACTTCAATATTTATATCATCAACATATGACAGATATAGCTTTTCTATTTTAACACTCTGCTTTGCATTTCTTATCTCTGGCTTTCGCAACTTCTCCCATCACAAATGACCTTCTATAAGTACTTCCTCAAGGGACACAAACATGTCAAATTTAGGAAACATTTTACCATCTATCTTTATCACTTAACTAAGCATGCAACTCTTCATTAAGTTGGCGCAACATCAATTACAATTGCTTTACTCAAACTGAATAGACGCGTCTCTTCACACAGTCTGCTCCACCAAATTAGCTCTAAATTCTTTCTCCAGATGAATCAAGTCATGCACCTTTAACCACACATGATGAGATCACTAAAAATCACTAATCCAAAGGTTCAAGTCCTAAGGATAGGTGCAAATTCTACACCAAAACAATCTCTATCAAATCTTTCCATGATCTCTATCCTTTTCTGGCATTCACTGGTTGTACCTCTTCAACTTGTTGTATCTTCTTCATACTTGCACATATAATCATGATCTCTTATAATTATCATGAATACATACTTACAAGCTTATCTTCAAAGGAACATGCCCTAACTCAGTTGTATGCACATGCACTGATGCTCTATTCTTCTAGTACTCTGCTAACTGTCCAGTCTTTTGTACTTAGCCAATTTCTGATCTTCTAATAATGTGTGCTAACTCTAACACTTTATATGAATTTTTTGCCATAATGAAAAAACTAAATAGATTCATATACACCAGTATAGTCAACTTTCCAACATGACCCACTATGTGTAGAGCTGACAATGACAAATGGACCTAGCCAGTTAGGCTCAAACTTTCTGGGTTTGACTCGCTCTGCTTGGTTCTTTTGATTTTCCATGAGGAAAAGGTCTCCTACCTAAAATGTTCATGGATTCACCTTCTTGTGATAGTTTATTTGAAGGCAATTTTGATATCCTTGTAAGTGGTTGAAGGCATGCTGTCTTATTTCATCTAGTAACTCCAGTTCACTGAGTCTTGCTACTCTTTAGTCTTCATCTGTAATCAAGTTCTTCAAAGATATCTTTAGGGATGGGATTTCCACTTTGAGGGGTAGGACCACCTCTAATCCATAGAATAGGGATAAAGGATTGGCTCCTGTAGGTGTTCTCACACTAGTTCTATATGCCCATAATGCAGGACTAAGCTGTAAATGCCAGTATCATCCTAATTCATTCACTGTTTTCTTCAAGATTGTTTTGTTTGTAGCTTCTGCTTGGCCATTCCCTTGAGGATAATAAAAGGAAGAGAACCCTTGTTTGATATGGAATTTTTCGTATATCTCTTCAACATCCTTTTTTTGGAAAGGTGTACCATGATCTGTTAGGATAGTTTGAGGGATCCCGTATCGACAGATAATGTGGTTGAGTATGAACAATGATATCAACTTTCCAATTATGTGAGGGGAATTTCTTCCACCCACTTAGTGAAGTACTCTATCACCTCTATGATGTATTTGTGTCCATTGGCTGAAGAAGGTGTAATTTTTCCCACTAGGTCAAATCCCCACATGGAAAATGGCAATGGTGATGTGATGGGATTTAGTTCTTGGGCTGGTGCATGGATGAGGTCTCCATGAATCTGACACTATCTACATATTTGTATATTTTTGTGTGCATCTGTCTCTATTGTGGGCCAATAATATCCCATGCAGATGATCTTCTTAGCTAAGCTATTTCCACCTCCATGGGTTCCACAAATTCCTTCATGTACCTCATACAGAGCTCTTTGGGATTCTGTGGAATTCATGAGACATCGTAGTAGTGTTCCATATAGACTTCATCTATATAAAGTAGTTGAGAGGATGGTATACCTAGAGGCTTGGCAGATGGGGGACTTTCTCTAGCTTCTAGACAAGTTAAGAGGTAAGACACTATTTTGGAGGTAGTTGTATTCATCTTGGTACCATGGGTTTTTAGGACCAACAAGGACGTATGTTGATTCTGTGATAGATGCTTGATGTGATGGCACCAAGAGTTGCTCTACTAGAAACTGTAATCTTGTTTTTTTGCTTGGCATATCAATCAATGATGCTATGGTAGCCATCACATCTGCAGCTTTGTTCTATACTCATGGGACTTTCTTAAAGAAGATGTAATGGAACTTGGTGCATAATGTTTCCATCTGTGCTCTCTATGGTATTAAATTCTCATCTTTAGTTGTATAATGATTGTTGACTTGACTAATGACCAACTGCAAATCTCCAAAGACCTTAAGGTTCTTGATTCTCCATTGAATTGCTATCTTTAAACTGATGACCAGTGCTTCATATTCTTCTATGTTGTTTGTGCAGGGGAAGTTGAGTCTAAAAGATTTTGGAATTGTATCATTATCTAGAGTGATGAGTACTATTCCTACCCTCGCACCATGTTTCATACATGATCCATCAAAATAGAGTTGCCATACCTTGATCGCAGGTTGTAGTGTCATAATAAATTCATCAAGAAAGTTGGAAATAATAGGTTGATGGTCTTGAATGGGTGCCTTTTCTAGTTGGTCCATGATTACTTTCCCTTTGATGGCCTTTCTATCTACGTACTCAATGCCAAACTCGCTTAGGACCATTACCCACTTCGCAAGTCATCCGGTGAGCGTTTCTTTGCTTAGGAGGTACTTTAAAGGATCAATATGTGCAATCAACTTTTTTTGGTGACTCAACATATAATGTCTCAGCTTTTAGGAAGTGAAGAAAACTACAAGGCATGACTTTTCAATTTGCATATAGTTAAGCTCATATCCTACCAATGTTCTTCTTAGATAGTAGATGGCCCTTTCTTTACCTGCGTCATCATGTTATGCCAAGAGTACACCTAATGCTGATTTTGTCTACTAAGATATACAAAAGCAATGGTCTACCTTGGATTGGTGGCACCAATATAGGAGACTTGAGAAGGTAATCCTTGAATATTTGGAATGCTTGTTCGCATTGCTCTATCCATATGAATTTTATGTCTTTGTGCAATAGATGTTGGAATGGGTGGCACTTGTCTGCTAGCTAAGCTATGAAGTGCCTAATTGATTGGAGCCTTCCTTGTAACCCTCTTAGTTTCCTCAGGTTCGATGATGGAGGCATGTCTAATATTTCTTTCACTTTCTCTGGGTCTACTTTGATGCCTCTATGTGACACTATGAACCCCAATAGATTTCCTGTTGTGACACCCAATGCACATTTCTTTGGGTTTAAGAAGACTTTGTATCCTTTCATTCTGTCAAAGATTGGTCCCAATACTTGTAGATAATCCTTGCGGAGCATTGAATTGGCTAGTGTGTCATCCACATAATCTTCCATTGTTTTGTGGACGAGATCATGAAATATAGTTTTCATAGCCCTTTGATATGTCGCGCCAACATTTTTGAGACCAAATGAAATGACATTCCAATAGTAAGTGCCCCAAGGACATGTGATTTTTTTTTATGTTGAACCTATGGTGCGATCCTTATCTAATTATACCCTAAAAATCCATCCATGAGTGATAGCATTTGATGTCTAGCGGTTAGATCTACTATCATATCAATGTTGGGTAAAGGAAAGTCATCCTTGGGACAAGCTATATTGAGATCTCTGAAGTCTGTACAAATCTGTATTTGACCACTGTTATTTGTAACTGGTACCAAGTTAGATATCTAATCTGTGTATGGTATAGGTCTAATGAACTTAGCATCTAGGAGCTTCTTCAATTCTGCCTTCACTAACAATGCCACATGGGGATGCATCTTCCTTAGCTTTTGTTTGAATGGTTTGGCATTGGGTAGCAATACGAGATGATGTAGCATGAGTTCTGGATCTAATCTTGGCATATCTAAGTAGGACCATGCAAAATTTATCATCCTTGCTTTAAAGAAGCTAATAAACTATTCTCTCTCCTCAGGGGTGAGTGATTTTCCAAGTATATGTTTTTTGGGTTCTTGTCATCTCCCAAATTGACTTCCTCTATTTATTCTACTAGTAATGTTGATTTCTCCTCTGTCAAGGGGAGGAGTTCCTTCTTTCCATGTTCTAGTGCCTCAGTGAGGTTTTTTCTAGAAGATACGTCTTGTTTTAGATTTTTTATCATTTTTTGTTCTTTTTTCCCTTGTGGACTAGAAAGAGGAGCGGCCTCCCCAAAATATGCCACTCTATCGAGGTCAATGGAGAAGCCTTCCTTGTGGTCTCTTGATGGCATGCCTTCCCTAAGTCCCATGAAATCAGTAATAGCCTCATCATTCTCAAAGAAATCTAAATCAGGCAGTCCTTGTTGATCCCACTCTATTAGATCTGGGTGTACAAGAAAGATACTTTCATGGTTGTTTGAATCTAGTTGGTTGAAAGGGACTACAAATATGATTCCTACAAAACTAGACTGTGATGTGGATGCACCACCTGAGGAATGATAAATGACATTCTTATCTATGCAAGGTTGTTTGGCCATGGATATTTGGTCAAATAAGTCTTCCAGGTTTATGATAGTGTCTGACCAAGGGGAATAATCTAGGATTGATGGTTCAGAGTCATGAAGGGATCTCCACTCATACTCATGGGAGTCAGTCTCGGTAGAACACTCATCAGATGTCTCACTTCCTTTGTTATGATCAATTTCTATGTGGAGGTCTATTCAGGTCTGTTTGGTTCTCTCTTCAGCGGGCAACAACTATGCTAGTATGTTGCTTATCAAGACATGTTCTATTTTGTGCCCCCAGTGCATCTCTGCAATTTGTTCTTGATCAAATTGGATGTCTTGGATTATAGGACCAGTTCTTGGTTTCCCATAGCCCAACCCTCTCTTGTTTCTTTGGGTTGGCCAGAGAGACAATTCCATTATGCCTTGCTATCTTGCCCCTAGGCCGGTTGTACCATCATACCCAAATCTTTGTAACATTGTATAACCATTACCATAGTTTGATAGGGGTAGGATTTTTCGGATTGTCTCTTGTGGGTCTTGGTATAACCATGTATTGATATCTTTCTCAAATGGCTTTTCTTCTACTATGTCTCCCCATCTGACAAAGGTTATGGGTGGACATCTGAATAGAATAGGCTGCAGAGTTTCTATTATAATAACAGGTTGTGGCATGCCATAAGTTCTTAGGCTCTAAGGCATGTGTGTGATGGTGAAAGCCTCTTCATTTCTATACTCACCACATCCTTTGTAAGTGATTGATATTCACATCGGGTTCACCAAAGTGTATGCCTCCTTTTAATGATTCGTGGTTCTCAAGCTTTCCAAAGGAAAGGGTTAGTAGTAAAGGTTTACAATGATATAAATCCAATACCCAAGAACTACTAAAATGAATAACTTGAAATGTAACCAATAAAATGTACAAGCAAAAAAAGGAAAACAAATGAATGCAAACACCAAAGTACTTGAAGCTTCTATTGTCTCTCTCTACTCCTTCCAAAATGCTATTTTTGATGCTCAGTATTGGTGTGGTAGCGTCTATGACTTGAGAAGTGTCAAGAATTTTCTAATTGAAATGAGTGTGTGATCGCAAGATGGCTTGAATGCTAGAACCAAACTAACATAGTAATGGCGCATGAGAGCTTGAAATCCTGGATCCTTCAAATGCTTACGAAGGGTTTATTATATAGGAATTCATGGCGATGATATGAACAGTTGAGATCAATCCCAAAGATAGGGAGATGAACGGTTGAGATTAAAAGGAACTGGAGAAGCCATCAGTAAACTCCACCTCTTCAATTGGTAAAGAGGAGATAGAGTTTGGTTGATTGAAGAGCTAATTGTGAGTTACCTTTTTGAACTGAAGAGGTGGGTGAAGTTACCCATGTGGACTAGAGAGATGGGTGGAGTAACCCATGTGATCTGATTGGAGTTAGCTCTCTGAAGATAAATAGATATTTAATTCATTTATTTAATTAAATTTTTCAACATGTGAGATAATTGAATTCTTTTTTATTTAGAATTGTTTTATTTGATGAAATTAAATTAATTTAATTGAAATTAATTTAAATAGAAGAATTTAATTAGTAAGTTTAAATATTTGAATTTAAACTATAGGAAATTAAATTTAATTAATTTATTAATGGTAATTAATCAATTAAGGTTAATTAATTAAATAAAATTAATTATTTAATTAATTTTAGGAATTTGATTAAATGATTTGGGAAATGGATTTGGAGGAAAATAGATGATTAATTAACGATTAAAAAACCATTAATTAATAGATGAAAATTAGTGTTTTTAATGTAAAGTCGCAAGCATGTCCATTTTTTGGTGTCTACAACAAGTAATGCTTTAATGATGTCAAGATCTTCATCATCAGATTAATCATCATTGTCACTTTTAATCTGCTTCCCTTTTGAGTATCTATCCTTCTTACCAAGGTTCAATTTTTCTTTGAATGCAAACTCAAGATTGCTAGAACTAGGAGAGTAATTGTCAAAGTTGTCTAGCTGAAAAGTTGTAAGCCTTCCCACTAATATATCCAGAGTTATATCTTTATTGCACCTCATCTCTTAAATAACTAAAAATCTAATAGCATATTAGGAAGTAAAGTTCTTAGTACCTTGCTGGCCACTATTGTATCTTCAATTATTCCACCTGTAGCTCTGATGGTACTCATAATCTTCTTGATTCTGTCACTGTATCCTATAATGTCTTCTCTTTCTTTCATTTTCATTTGGTCAAATTTCCCTCTTAGACTTTCTTCTTTGTCTCTCTTTACATTTGCATCTCCTCCATGAATGTCATGTAATTTCTTCCACATATCATAGGCTGTAGGGCAGTCCTTGACTTCATCAAATTCTGGGTAGCTAAGTGAAGAAGCTATGTCAATCATCATTATGTTGTGATGCTTCCATTCCATCATCTGTTCCACAGTCATAGTCCCTGTTGGTTCCACATATTTTCTATCCAAAAATTTCCAACTAGCATCTTTGATAGTAGATGGATGTAGATTCATCAACTCCTGCCATGCTAGGAAATTGTCTTTGTTTAGATTAGGGATATCCCTTCTATAAGACATCTCTGATCTTTAGCTTAGGCCTTGAAACCTTCTCTAAAAGCACTTGAAGCTCTGATACCAATTGTTGGAAATGAGATAAGTAACTAAGAGGGGAGGGGTGAATCAGTTACTCCAAAACAAATCCTTTGTCCCTTAGATGTCTTAAAGACTTTAACACTGTTACTCAGTTAATTAAGACATTCTTCTGTAACTCAAGTGTCAAAGAAATATTTACAATATCCAATGCAATTATACTTTAGAGATTAAGTGCAGAAACATAAAGCATAAAGAAAATAACATATACATAGGTGACACCAAAATTTAACATGGAAACCCAATATGGGAAAAACCACTAATGTAACTAGTTACTATTTTTCACTCTTCTGAAGTGAGCCCTATTAGGAGCCAACCTTGTTCACACTATTAGGTATGACCTTGTTAAAGGATTTAATCACCCTATGAGGAGTGGCCTTGTTAGAGGTCTTTAACACTTCAACATAGAAATGCTACACTGTGAGAGGATTTACAAAAAGACTGTTAAGTCTACTATGTTAAGCTATTTTAGATCATTGCTACAATTGTTAGAAAGTAACAATTAATTGACCTGTATGTGTAAGAAACTATCTTTGTTGATTCAGATCTCTATTATGATTATAACTGGATCCTTTCTGATCACATGTTCTATTGTAGCTCTGAGTGATCTGCACTCAATCAGAATCCTATCTGATTTCACCTTCACTCTTCATATAACAGAATTCCACACTTCTGTTCTCTTCTACTTCTTCTCATTCAATCCAAACTTGACCTTTCATTTATATGGTAAGCCCTCAAATGTCGGCTTGAATATACTTCTAAATAATAAATCACAATTTAGTCAGCCTCATATAACCAATTAATTATAGAATATAAATTACTGTTAGTCGGTTTCCACTGAATGCCCGTCCAATACTGAAATGCCCGAGTGACTCAGTCAACACTGAATTTTCTTCAATGCCCGACTAAACTCAGTCAACACTAAATAACTCATTCTATTCACCAAGTGTACTCAGTCTGAATGTAGACATTTGTGTAACATCACTACATAAGTGTAAATACATGTGTAACATCAATGACAATACACAATTGAATAATTGTCTTCAACAGGTTCAACCTATAAAGGTGAACAAAGCCCTAAAGCCTAAAAAAGCTAGGTTGCACATTAATAATTAATAAAAGAATTAATTATTAATGCACCTAAGAGAAAGCTTAAGAAGTAAATAGTAATAACTTAACTAATTAAATCATGTTATTAATAAGAATACTAATGATTACTCTAACACCCCCCTTAAGCTAAGATCAGGGGAAAGCTAACCTAGCACAAATATGAAAGCATGAAATGGGTGCCAGAAACAAGGCCTGATCAGGTACCCAATAGAAGGAAATATTTGTAAACCAGAGACAAAGGAGAAAACCCAGTGGGGAAAACCCTTCTCTGAAAAGAGATAGAAAGATGAAGAAAAGAAATGGCTCAAGAGATTCTCTCAAAACCATAAGTATAACCAGCCCCCCATGAGAGAGGGAGGAGGCACCAAAGCCCCCTAGAAAGATAGAACCCCCATGGAAATGATCGAACCAATGGAAATCCAATGCAGAAGGAAAAAAGGCACAAAAAAAAAGGAAACCCCTGAATGAGAGGTGAAACTGGAAGGCCTAACTGATGCTCAAAGGAGAATGCATGAGACTCCTATAGTGGAATCTCCAATGAAGGTGGGCCAATAGATGGGCTGAATTTGACATCTGGGAGGAGATAAATGTCCTCAAATATTCCCTCAACAATAGGAGTAGGTGGTTAGATGTAGGGAGAAACCAAAATAGGTACTACTAAAGAGGAATCATGCTAAACATATGCAAAATCAATAGGAGGAGGAGGTGTAGGAGCCACAACACTGATCTCAGGAACAACACATAATTTTAGGTGACCACACTTCTCCTCAATAGGAACTCAGGAAGTAGGAGAAATATTCTCTGACAATGGAGATGGTGGACCAAAATGAGAGGAGTACAAGAAAGTGGCATGATCAACTATCCCTATGGCAAAAATATTGCCTGTCACACTATCTCTAATGTGCATTGAATCTGGAGTGAACTCAACTGTCTTCCCTATCCTACTATGGGTAATTTGATAAATAGAGAGAAGGTTAGAGGACAAGGATGGAATACAAAGTACATCATGGAATTTACCATCATAAATGTCAATAGAACCCTTCCCACATACAGTCATAATAGTTTTATTCCCCATCAGAATGTGTGGGGTAGGTGAAGGCTCAAAAGGTGATAATAAACCCAGAGAAGATGCCATATGGTATGAAGTACCTAATTCCAATATCCATCTAGAAGAGGGAGCAATAGTAGATGCACATAATGCATGACCCTTTTTGTTGTCTAACCCATCTGCTTGAGAAGATGATGAAGAAGACCAGTGAGAAGAGGAAGAAGGAATATCAATCTTTCTCTTGTGAAGAAGAGATGTCAAATCAAAAATATATTGGGCATATCCATCTACCTTCTTCTAAAAGCAATGAGACTCATCATGATTGGGCTTATTACAATAAGAAAACTTAGGTTTTTCGGTCTTCAATTTCCCCTTATTTGGAGGAGGTGGGCCAGAGGATTGCTGAGAAGGAGAATCCTTCTAAAACTCTATGATTGGTGATACCTATTTCTACTTTGGTTTCTATGAGGATGGATGAGAAACAAAAACATGTCTTATAGAGATAGAAGTATCATCCAATTGTTGAAGCTTTGACTTCTCTCGAGTCAAACAATCATAGAACACTGCAAAGGAAGACATAATGTGCCTAGGACCTAAAGCATCCATAGTGGAATAGAAAGAGGAGGAGAATATCTAAAATTGTCTCTGAATATTTGAGAGTATCAAGAAGATACACTCATTATCTATTTTGGTCTTCCCAAATCCCTGTAAAAGTGAACAGAGAGTATTGAACTTCATCAAGAAGTCCTTAATGGTGGAAAAACTATCAGGAGACAATGAAATCAACTCTACATCAAGTTGTAGTGCATGGAACTCATTCAATATTCCAAATAGTTCTACAAACTTTCCCTAGATGGCCTGAGGAGTTTGCAAATTCTCTAAATGATATTCAGTGCAATTAAGCCCATGGCTTCATCCATCTTGCTCCTGTGCTAAAGAATCTCAAATGGACACTGCAAAACAAGTTGTTTCTCATCCAGACAGGACCATAGGCCCCGTGACATGAGAAATATGGTCATGTGCACTTTCCAAGTATGGTAGCTATGTGGCATCAAATGGTCAATGGAAGGGTCCAACATTGAGAGAAAGAAGATGGAAGCATAAGGGTCTTTCTAAAGTAAATGAAAGAAAGGAAAATGCACCCCCACAATGTAGTAAACAATCAACATTAAGAGAAAGAAGATGGAAGTAGAAGGGTCTTTCTAAAGTAAATGAAAGAAAGGAAAATGTACCCCCACAATATAGTAAACTATCCCCATACACCAAAAGATACTTAAAGAGCACAAAAAACAAGAAGAAAATATAGTGACCTGATGCAATGAGAAGAGAAATTGAAGCTTTTACTTTGATGCTGAAAAAAGGATTTCAAATGGGAAAATTTGTAGACAAAAACTACATGGTGGTCTCCATCTTGGAAAGAGATTTCTTATGATATCTCATTTTCTAAAAAATGATATCGTATGGTCAAGTTATGGCCAAAAAACCAACAAGACCTTGAAAAGTAGGCTCTCTAGAAAAACCAGTCACTGGAAAAAATTGATGTTCAAATGACCGTCACCAGGGATAGAAAAAAATTAGATAGCCATATGACCGTTACCAGGCCATTGTTGATGTCATCATCAGAAAAAGATTCTTGTTGCCGAAAAAAAAAAATTGCTGGAAAATTTTGAAAACAACCGAAAAAGGGTTGACATCACCTGTGAGAGAGTGACATCAATAGGTGTTTGCTAGCGGGGGCCACTGGGGCGGTGCTAGGGTGACACTGTTGGGTGGTGACAATCATGGGGTGGAGCTCGGGTGGTGGGAGGGCTATGGTGGCTCCTGGGTGGGCTGCCGATGGAGGCCGGGCATGGGCTAGGCATGGGATTCGCAGTGGCAAGGGAGCCGCTGTGGAGTTTAAATTGTTGTTTTTGTGATTTTTTTTAAATTTTCTCAAAATTCATGCTGCACGGCTCTGGAGAGAGAATGTTTTTTTTCCAGAGGCCAATCTAGCCAAAAATGACAAAATTTATATGAAAATGTAGTTTTTTGGGCCTTGTGAGCATGATGGTGAGGTCTGTATGTGCTCAAAATGCACCAAAAGAATTCACCTCTTTTAGCTTGAAGAGAAAACCCCAAAAAGCTATGATTTTTGCCCTCAAATCTCTACTTCAAAAAATCTAGACCAGGTAGCAGTAGTACGACTCTGATACCATGTAGGATTTGAGAAATACAAATCCATAGAACCCAAAGAACACCTACATGCAAGAAACCTGTTACAAGAGAGAAGCAAGAAGGAGGAAAAAATAGAACTAAGAATTACTCAAAAATGGTGAGACCAAAAATTGTATTCCAAGTTATGAAAAAATAATTACAAGGTTCAACCTATAAAGGTGAAAAAAACTCTAAAGCCTAAAAAAGCTAGGTTGGACATTAATAATTAATAAAAGAATTAATTATTAATGCACCTAATAGAAAGCTTAAGCACTAAAGAGTAATAACTTAACTAATTAAATCAACATGATTTAATTAATAAGCAAACTAATGATTACTCTAACAACATATATGATGATAGACATTAATCAGTTAATGTATTGTCATTGATGATTTGAGCATCATTATGGTAACAAACATCTATTATGGATTGAAGATCTGGAACAAACAAATTTTATGTGGTCAGTAAATCAAACCGAGGCTGACTAGAATGATGATCTGGAAAATTAGATTTGTTATGATGATCAAACAGTTATGAAAATTTAAGGAAGATCAGATGACAAAGATTGAAATGTATTTTTAACACAACTACCGAGGAAGGTTTAAGCGGAAAAACCAATGATGGGGATTAAGAAACAAATTCTAAAGGATGGAAATTAAATGAGTTATGATGTCTATATAAGAGACAAGAGATTCATTATGAAAAAATGGATGTTATGACACGCACACATGCAAAGTTTATGCATGATTGATCAGACTGGTTAAAGAAAAAACCAAACATTTTCTGCAGACATCACCGAGCGACAAAGGAAAGAGCATTAACCGAGCAAAAAAGAGTATGAAGAATCAGATGAAGTGAAGTGAACAAATTGATTAGAGGTATTATGTACTTAGCATAGATCTGAAAATCTACAAACAAAGTTGTATTTGAATCAGATCATTACTGTATCATTTTAACCATTGTTACAGATAAATCTCATAATAGAGTAGGACATGAAAGTCTTTATTATGACATTCTAATGAATGTTGAGTGTTTTCTTGTTGACCCCATAGTGAATGATTGGTCAAGAAAGAACTGTTAGTTTTAAATCCTCTAACCAGGTCACATTTAATAGTGTGCTTTGTAACCTTTAATAGGGTTGGCTCTTAACTGAGCTCACTTCATAAGAGTGAAATATTTTGGGTTACCGGTCCCAGGTGGTTTTTCCCTTAGCAAGGTTTTGTTGACGGGTCTTTGTGACCAGGTCTGCCAACAGATGTAAGTTGTAACCAGGTACCGGGGTACCGGCCAACTTTGCCTGTAAAGGTTGTCTGGGGAAATGAGATTCCTTGAGCCTTCAAGCACATGAGAGTCAGGGCTCGACAGTATGGGAGCTTAGTTGGGAATGTGACTATTTTTTTTTGGGGGGGATAGCTGGTTATCTTAGCTCATCTTCTCTGGGGATTTAAATGAGTGGGGTTTCCTACAAGCATTCATTAACTTTACCAAATAAACTTCAAAAGATATTGCAGAGTTAGGAATATTTCATCTACCTATAGTTATGCCAAATGTTCAAAACATCAACCATGCTGTAACATGCTACACTAAATATTAAAGTAATACAGAACCATTAGCTCATATTTAATTAATAGCGAGTTAAAAGGAGGTCATTAATCTACTTAAAATATCAAAGCAAGGGACATAAAGAACATACAACACAAAATACCATTAATGTGAAGATCAGAATGCTAACAACATCATTGATAGAAACCTTCCTTCTTAGTTAACATGTTTCCAGCAAGCATTGGTGCGTACAATAATGGTGGCTCCAGGGGAGCATTTAACTACTGAAAGCTTCTAAAAACTAAGGAGCATTGAGCTCTGCAACTAAGAACTGAGAAAACCGAAATGCTATTAGCTATGGACTACAAAATCATCAATTTTTCTGACCTTTGGAATTAGGTCAGACTTGTTATTTATACACAAGTTTTGACCTAAAAATAACCTAACTTATTTTACACTTAATAATATAATACTATTTCTGGTGGCCGGTACTACCTGTGCCACGCTACAAAAGAACTCGAGATAGAAAAGGTTTGACATGTCAGAAGAATAAGACAAGAAAAGAAGAGTGAAAGAATCATCCTTGACAAGAGAGTTGGGAGGAGAAAAGAAGAAATCTGATCCCCTGGGGATTGAGACTACATGCCTCATTAATGGGGAAGTGGCACCCTGCCTTCGATGCACCAGGTGTTATGTTGGAATGACGCCTTGGAAAGACCATCTATCAGAACCTTCTTGTCGAGCCGACGTGCCCTGTTGTGGTTACCTGATTTATGACATCCTTATTAATTGCCTTGAAAGTGATCGGTCAGCTTTGGGAATCGGGACATGGGTCACTTTAAAGAATTCAAAAATAATATTGGATTTAGGACTCCAGGATCTTGAAGTTTATACCTCCAAAGAATAAAGAATGCAACTGATACATGGTTGATAGAATTCTCTGGACTTCGGAGAACCTTTATTGCTACTTACTGTTCTTCAAGGTCTCTAACACCTGGCTTATGCCTTCTTCATCTATATGTTTAATAGTGTCCCATCGACTGCGAACAACTTCTAATTTTTTCTCAACATCTTTGGCGCCATTCTGGAACTCATCCATGATCTTGATGGCATCATGCGATCAGATAATTGTCTTGGATAGTCTAGATGACCTGCCCTGGTCAAAATCTCTGGCAAGCGGATACAGGGACTCCATCCATTCATCAAACTTGCTGAGGATGTAGTTCTCCGGGGTACACATTCCGATGGTGAAGGGGTTGACTTGAGATACTCTAGCCACAAATGCTTGAAATAGGGCCAAGGGGTATTGAGCCTCTGTCACTTTCTCTTTCAAGGCCTTAACCAGTTCCTTGCATACCTCAATCTTGAGGACAAGTCTAGAGTACTGGGCATGGAGGGAATCATATGATTCATCTCCCAAAATCCCCACCTCTATGGTGGCTTCTTCTCCTATGTTGCGAATTTATTCCAGTCTAGCTCTCCACTTTTCATACTTTACTAAATATTGCTCCCATATAAGAGCGGAGCCATTTGCTTGGCTAAGAAGGGTATCGACCTGATAAAGGTCTCAGAGGGACACCACTAGAAATTGTCTCATGGTGGCTACTCACTTTACGGCCCACCCATCTACAGCTCATGCTTTCTTCATCATGACCTGGAGAGAATCCATGTCACCCTGCGCAAGTTGCAATCTGGAGGAAGGGGTTCCTGGGTGGATCTCAGCCAAAGGCTGCATTAGTTCTACCAGAAGCATGAGGAGATTGGTGTTAGTCTCTCTTTCCTCCTTCATTTTCTATTCTTCCTTGATATATCTAGCCTCTACTGCTTTGGTGGCCTCCCTTAGCAAGTCTAGTTTACCTTGCTTGTCTCTTCTCCCTAGTGCCACTTCTGTGATGTTATAGTCCTCGGGCCTTATGGTCACTGTATCTGCACCTGGAGGGGGTGTTGTGATAGTCACAACCGTGTTTCCCACCAGCCCATTCTAGAGAGTATGGACTGTCTGCGCTTTCTTGGGTTTTTGAGCTTTCGCATTTCTGGCCATCATTTCAACCAAAGAGAGTGGGTTTCCTGATGCGACTGCTGGGGTGTTCATTTTATTTAATTCTACCACCCATTGAGGTAGGTAGGGTGGCTTTTCTATTAAGACCTATGCATCAGGATTCCCTTCAAAATCTGGTGGTGTGTTCTGGGAATGTAATTTATCTTTGGGCTCTTTCTCCTTCTCTTTCTCTTGTTACTTTTCCTGTTCTCCAGAACCTTCAGTATTTTCTGCCATGCTAGCATCTTCTATGGTTATGTCTAGAAATTTTTCTCTAGTCTCAACATTACTTTTATCCTCGGGGACTTCCTCATCCCTCCCAATGTCAGCTGATCTTGCATTTACATTGCCCAGGATTTGCTAGTCAATCTGCTGCTAATTTTCTTGGGCTTCATCGGCCTCCTCTTCTGGAACATTTTCCTCCATTGGAATATCCTCTGGGGGTGGGTGAGGTCTCTGGCCAAAGTTTAATAATGTGAGTGTCATTACTACCTCACCAAATGTTCTCCAGGGCACGTGATCACCTAGAGTAACCAAAGGCGTCTGGAACATGATGAAAGGGGGCATGGTTGATCCCAAAGGTCCAGGTTCCCCAACCATTGACTTCTCATCTGTGGGTTGCCTTGGTGTATCTTTGGTCTCTTGGATTGGTGTCTTCTCCTTCTCGGGCCCATTTTTTGCTTCCTCTCAGGCCTCTTGTTCTGATGCTTCCTCTTCTTCCAGGATCTCCTCCTTATCCTGAGTGTAAATATCCTCCACCACATGGCCTTTACCTTGTTGAAGGTCCATGAGCTCGTCTACCGAGAAGGTGTCATCAAAGTCATCATGCGGGGGAAAATAGTTAGAAATATTTTCTAGTTCAGGAGAATCTGAACTGACATCAACTGGTGGCAATTCTGGCATACCAGAGTTGGCGGCTATGCTTGGTGTGGGGGTCACCTTATTCTTTTTATTTTTTGTTAGTGGAACCCTGGTCCCTAAAATGTTGGTAGAATCTACCTTGGTGAAAGTCTATCTACTCGTCATCGTGGCCAACGATGGAGATTCTGCTAGGTGAGCAGAAGCCTTTGGAGTCACGAGGAGGCCGAAAGATATCTATGTGCTTATTTTTTGGCTGACCAGCCTCATCGACTCCATTTTTTATTGTAGTTGTACCATTAAAGGGGTGGGAACTTGGGGAGGTACCTTGGCTGGAGCGACCTCTTTTTCTTTCAGTTTTCTCATGCTAGGTTTGGCGATGGCAGAAGATGGAGAAGGTTCGGTGTTGGCGGAGGAGGGAGAGGCCATACGAAACATTGGTTTCTTCCAGGTGCTTTTAGGACATGCCTGGGAAAAATATTGGTGACTTACCTCAGAAATAGGGTGACATACCCCTTCAATTGTTAAGTCTTCAGGGGTGGCCCAGTCCACCAGAGGGAGATCTAACTTGTCTAACCCCTATCACTTGTATGTTGGGTCTTCCAATGGCCCATCATCTGAAAAGCCCTTCGCAAAAGTCCAAACGTCGAGCACCTTCATGAGTCCCTTTCTCATCCATGAATGTTGTCAGGCCTGGAGGTCAAAACTGTCTTGGCAGTCCACCCAAAAATCTTCAATATCTACCTCATGCGGTGGGGATGACTGGGGAAGTACTGTGGCAATCTTGCCTAGAGGATCATAGTTTTTCCTAGCATGGTGGAATTCCACCAGCCCTAGGCTTTTTAATTTATTATCTTCCTCCCTTGCCGTAGCAAGGCTACATGTATATTTCCCACATGAAAATGCAAATGGGACATTGATGACCTTCTTCAATGTAAAGAAGGTGTGCAGATCCATTATCTGCTGGTAGAACTCTAAAAGAATAATTATATCCCCAAAATACCAGGGAAGAAGATGGGGCTTTCTAGAGAAGTTGGTCATGCAAATGTGGGTGTGGTGCTGGAACTGAATGAAATAGTGGCCATAGGTACTAACCAGGTTCATCACCTCTTGCGACAACTGATACCCGAAATCCTGAGTAAGTGTTAAGATGTTATGGTAAATGAAATCATCATTTACCTGATAGAAATTTGGGAAGATGAGTTCCCATTGCATTTGGGGATAATGATCCCATGATGTTACTTGGCCCAGCCCATTTCCAAGTTCTCTAACTATTCCCAAACTTGGAAAATCCGGTCTCTGTTGGGCTAATGCCCATAGCACATATGATATCATGTAGAACTTAGAATGTTGGACGATGCTCTTCAGTTGCATGTCCATGTGATTGGATATGATGGCCACCCTGTTGAAGTTCTGACTATGAGTGGTGATGTAGTAAATAAAGTAGTACATCCATGCCAAGAAATCTTAGGTATAGGGCAATACGAAGATCCTGCACAAGAATACAATGCCCACCTGAATGGGCTCTTTGAACTCCCCATGGGGAATTTCCATCTTCATCCTCCTACAATCCCTCTTTGGGGACTTCAGCTAGTGGCTATTGAGATATTTCTAGGAGATAAGGGTAGTGTCCTTGAACTCTTGCAACGTCTGGACCTGATTCCAGATAATGGACCCATTGAAATGTGGGATCCCCAGCCCTAAGGAAAAAGATGTTGTGTCTAGGGTAATAATTGTTGTTGGGTACTGTAGTGGCCAAGGATCAGGAAGTAGAATGGTCCAAGTAGGTGCATTATACAAAGTTTCTAGCTGGATTATTAACTCTAGTGATTGCACTAAAGAAGGAAAGTTCTCTACATTAATGATGTTGGAGGCAGCTAGTTGAGTGGTCAAATTGTCTCTGGTAGCCTTCAACCTATAGATGGCTTGGATCAATCCTTGCATTTTAGACCAAAGTTTGGGCTCCATGTTATTTATTTCCTGAACCTTGGAATCCACCTTGGATCCCATGAGAACACCCTCCTTCAAGTATTTGGAGGTGAGTGGCAGCTTTGCCAACAAATTTTTGGCCTTGGTTTTTGTGGCCACCCAGGTGGAAGTGGTAGGTAGCTACGAGCTATCAGGAGGGGTGATTACTTCAGACATCTTGATTATCTTATCTGCAACCTACAAGACTAGAGAACTGTTAGGACATGATATATAAAAAGGTTTTTTAGAAACTCTGGCGAAATCACCACCACCCTGCACCTTTCAAACAAGTGTTAGCATACATCAAAAATCCTGGAATATCTAAAATAGATGTGAGCTAGATTCTAGGGTGTTTAACCAAGTGGAAAGGGGAAATGAGAGACAAGAGATTGCTTGGGACTCAGAGTCTAGATAAGCTAGCCTTTACCATGTTGATGTGACCAGAGGGAAACTATACTCGGCTGACGTGGGTCGGCACGTGGTCACATGATAGGCGACATAAAGGCATTAATGACAACAAGTGAGCTAACACAGGGTAAAATTGAATGTTAGGTGGGACATGGCTTGAATGCCCACTTGTGAGAAATTAATCCTACCATTAATGTGATGAGACAAAGGAGATAGAAAGCCGCCGTGAATCGAACCAGCGAGGTGCCAAATTTGAACTGTGGTGACTCCGTCTCGACGAGCTCGGTATGGTGAGTAAAAATACACGATAGAGTGTGACAAACTTGTTAGTTTAGAAGGATACACACAAGATATATACACAAATTCATAGAGGGTTGAAGGCTGAAACACATATACATTAAAATACACAGCATTTACAAGCTTTTTTTTTATAGATTTATACAAGATATACATAAGTATACAAGCTACCCTAAGATGATATACATTGTATACATTAATTTACAACTGCATAGAGGGCAGACAACCCTCTGGCAGAGCCAACCCACCAACGAGAGGCAAACCAAAAACACAAAACACAAAATATGCACCAACAAGACTAAACAAAGCAAGAAACAAAAACAAAAGGAAATCGCAAGAAAAGGACAACATGAAACCAAAGGACAAAACAAGGACCTACCTAGAAATCTAAAGAATAGTAGTGGAGAGGCACTCCAGGAGCACTTCTGCAACAATTTCTACTCTTGAACGATCATGAACAGACACCTCAAATCAACTGGTAATCAACCACTAAGCACAAAACAACTCACAACTTAATTGCAGTTTAATCGCCTAAGAATCGCTCTGAATGCTCTAAGTGTTTTTAATTGTGGTAACTATGAAAGTGACAGGTAATTTCCATTTATACTCTTAGGGTAAAATTAAGTTACACTCTTCTTCGCAAACTCTGGAATAGGAAAACCTCTAGACTCCGGGCCCGGGGATTCCATGCAACCATACCTTCTCGCAAGAAGAAGATATCATGGAAGAGAATCCTGGAGTCTAGAATCTGGCTCTGGAAAGAACAAACTCTGGGACCGGGTCCTAGAGACATAAGAAGACAAAAGCAGAAAGAAAACAAACCTCACAAGAGGAAAATTTCAGAGAGGAAAACAAAGAAAGCAAAGAGAACAAGGCAAGAGCCTAAAGAGAAATTAGGGGACCTAACATTTTGCACACAAAATATAGGGATGGGTATACAGGGCATAAAAAATGGTGACTCTCTAGGATGAATGCCTTAGCACATTTGAGAACTGTAGAATCTCTAGTTAGTAAAACTGGGATCAATCGTTACTTGAAGCATCCTACTTGCAAGGTGGGCAACGTATGGGAAAATCTAGCCCATACATGATTCAATCCTTGGTCTTTCATCAATTATGAAGTGTGTGATTTGAAATAAAATCAAGCCGATGACCTCTAGGAGAAGCAGAGAAGAGGCACTAGATATATCAAACCAAAGTCATCAAATCTACTCATTTCCTCTAGATACCAGAATTTTCCCACTCTTTTATTTTCTTTTCTTAGATGGGAAGGAAATACTCCTTTCACCATTACCCATAAGCTTAGCTAATTTTAATGGTGGTACTTCTTTCACCTTTCCATCCACCTCAAATTGCTAAATGAGGGGAGAAAAAAATGCGAACCCAGGAAGAATTTAAATATTTTTCAGACTTGGGCCAACAAACTAGTGCAACTGATCTACTCTTAGTGTGTCCGATTACTTGTTCCTTTAGTTTTGATTTAACTGATTTATGGACTTCTGGGGATGAATTCAATGTAAATTACTTAGGTCTTGTTACCAAACTCAAAAAATGACTCCGGAGCATGGACTAATTCTACCATGCTAACAATAGATTTTGAGTTCACCAAAAATGCAAAAGGTACCATTTCAGAGACTAGATGTTATGCAAAGCATACCGGTCTACAAAAGGGGGAAAAACACTAGGGACCCATAAAAAAAAGAACAAAATGAAAAAAGAAAAGGGGTGGTCCCAGAGGATAGCCAAAAAAACTATTTACAAGGCAAGGCACCCCGAAAAGAGCACCGGGAAGGAATATTTACAAGCGAGAAGTTTACATATAGTACAATTCTGGACAAACTTACCTCATTCAAAATAGTGCTTGAGAAATTGTCCATTGACGGGTAATGGAACAGATTCTGTGATCATGGTACTAAGGTGATAAGTATTTTTCCCATAGATCTCAAATATCAAGTATGGTCCAAGCCAGAGCCATTGGAATTTTGTGTGTTTTCCCTTCTTTTCCCGTGCTTTGTCCCACAAGAAGACCAAGTCCAAAATCTGAAAGGCCTTATACTGGGATCTTTGTTCAAACCATCATTTTAGTACTGCTTGGTGATGCATAAAATGTTCAAGGGCTGCATCTATTTTCTCTTCCATTCACACCAGATTTAGGAGCCGAACCTCCACAATATTGTCCCAGTTGCTGAAATTCTGCATAAATTGTAAAACTGAGATCTGCAAGTTAATGGGGAAGACTGGGTTCTAGCTGCAAACCATATGGAATGGAGATGTCCCTAAGGTGGCCTTAATTTGAATACAATCCACCTAGAGGGCGAATCTCAGCTTTTGGTGCCAGTCTTGGGGATTATTTTCTAATAAGTGTTTGATCACTTCAAGTAGATTTTTGTTGGTTGATTCAGCAATACTGTTCCCCTGAGGGTAATAGTTGCTGGAGAACTTCAGAGTGATCTTCCTATCAAAGGTCCATTGAAGTAATTGTGCCAAATAAAATGCTAGACCATTGTCACATACTATAGTAAAGGGCATTCTGAATCTTGTGACGATGTTTTCTTCCAGGAATTTTATGACTACATCTACCGTGTTATTTTTACAAGGTATTGCTTCAGACCACCGGGTGTAATAATCAGTAGTACTGAGAATGTACTGGTGGTTGGTGGATGAGTTGGGATTGATTTCCCTGATAAATTCAAATGCCCATTGGGAAAAAGGTCTAGCTTCAAAGACCGGTTGCAAAGGCATAGCCGGGTTTCGCTCATGATGTGTCATGGTTTGGTAAGTATGGCACTTCCTAATGTGAGTGTAGACATATTTAAAGATACAAGGCCAATAGTATCTAGCCTAGAGGATCTGATGGGAAGTGGTGTCAGCTAAACCATGCCTGGTTCCAAACTTCCCATGAAATTCTTAGATTATCTTTGCAGCTTGAACCCTATCGATGCACCGGAGGTACACTCTGTCATAGTTCCTGTGAAAAAGTATAGCATTTTTTATTATGAAGTGTACACTTTTCAACTGTAGGGCACAATGTCTATTTGAAGGCAATCCCTCTGGGCATCTATTATTCAACAACAAGCACACCAGGTCTGTTTACCATGGATCCTGAGTGATGAACTCCATTGTATATGTCTGACATTCGATGTGGGGAGTCTCTTCTACCATCGCTCTACATAGTCCTTGGCCTCGGACTATCTTTATGGGTTGCATTTCTAAATCATATTCCTGGAGGATGGCCATCCATTTCCCCCATCTCTCACCCAACTCACTCTATATCAGACAAGATTTTACTACTTGGTCCGGGATGATAGCATGCACTTTTCTCTGGAGAATATAATGCCATAATTTCTTCATAGTGTGAACGAGAGAAAAGGCATGTTTCTCCAAAGGCATGTACCAGACTTTGGCATTCTTGAAGGGGAGCTAATGAAAGCTATTGGTTGTTCCTCCCTTTGAACCTTCTAGGTTAACACTTCCATGACAGAATGCGAAAAAGAAAAGGAATATATGTAAAAGGGGAGGGAATAGTCCAGACTAGCCAAGACTTGTGCCTCTGTTATCAATTTGTTTAATCTAGGTGAATGCCCAATTTGCCTCAGGGCTCCACTCAATCTTAGTATCTTTCTTCATCATCTCATTGAGTGGTCTCATGATCTTGGCAAATCCAGTGATGAATTGCTGGACATAATTGATCTTCCCAAAGAAAGATCTCATTTCCTTCTTGTTGTCAGGAATTTGTAGATTTAGCAGTGCTTCAACTCTCTCAGGGTCAATGGATATACCCTTCTTGGAGACAATATACCCAAGAAACTTCCCTTCAGTGACCACAAATATGAATTTCTTAGGGTTGAGGGATATTCCATACCGGTGACATCTCTCACAAATCTGGGTGAGGTGGGCGAAATGGTCATGCCTGTCCTAGGAAAAGATGGTCAAATCATCTATGTAGATGATTATACACTAGTTCACAAGTCCCTTGAATGCAATGTCCATATCCTTTAGAAATGTGGCCCCTGCATTGATGAGGCCAAAGGGCATTCTCTGGTAGGCAAACATACCCCACTTGGAGGTAAATGTTGTTTTGTCTCTATCCTCATATTTAACCATGAATTGGTTATATCCAGAGTACCCATCCAAGAAGGACATCATTTGTGATCCATTCACGATTTGCAATACCTCATCCAGCGAGGGGAAAGGGTGATTATCTTTCTTCGAGGCTTTGTTCAAATTTTAGAAATCCACACAGAGGCAGATCTCACTGCTTTTCTTCCTCACAGGAACTAGGTTGGCAATCCACATAGTATGCCAAATTGGAAAGATTATTCAGGCTGATAGTAGTTTTTGAATGTCTGGATAAATCAGGGGCTTGATCGGTCGTTTCTTTTGCTAGAAAGGCTTAGCGTCAGGTTTTAGTGGGATAGTATGGGTCATAATGGATGTATCATAGGTTTTTAGGTCCTCATACCCCCACAAGATTACATTAATGTATTCTTAGAGAACCACTAGAATCTTCTCCTTCTCCTCAGGGGAGAAGGAGGTGCCAAAGTGTATCATTTTCTCTTCACCAGGCTGGCCAATGTTGACTTTCTAAAATTTTCCTCCCTTAGAGGAGGATAATATCTTTTCTCTGCCTTGAGGGTCTGAGTCAAATATTCTTTCAAGTACGACCATCTCCTTAGGGATGGTGTTGGTTGGTAGGTCCATGATCCCGTCATATTCATCACCCTATTTAGTATCATTGTGATTGCTCTCTTCTATTATTTGGTCCTCAAAGATACCAATATTAGCCATGAAGGCTAGGATATGCTGATCATCCTTGAAGACCTGAAAATGGGTGATGTTGTCTAGAATGGATGGGGTGTAGATCATCTCAACAGAGAATCTCTAGAGTCAAGAGCCAGCCATTGGCTCAAGCATGCTTGCAGAAACAACAAGGGCATCTGAGACATAATTCTATCTCTGGGAAATAAGATCAATGCCAAAGGCATCAGAATCCTCAATAAGGCTCCATGCCCGGTTGTGGTATGCGGCCAACCTTTTGTCATGATAGGTGTATTAACTTTGGACCTGCTTTACAATCAACTTTGAATCACCCAGGGCCCAGAGGTGAGTGATTCCTTTCCTTTGTGAAAATAGGAGTCCAAGGACCAAAGCTTCATACTCTGTGACATTATTCGTGTAGTTGAACTGTAGCCTATAGGAAGCGAGGAAGGATTTCCCTCGTGGGATGATCAATTCCACTCCAACCCCAAAACCTTGTTTGGATTGGGACCCATCAAACTTAAGGGTCCACAAGTCATCGTTTATTGTCTGGGGTTGGGAAAACAAAGTGGTCTTTGGATTGTTTTTGGGAAGGTTGGGAGGAGCTTCCTCTAGCACTGATGGTACACAGGTGAGGTTTTCCTTCAGAGATCTTTTTGGTTGGGATCCTTAGACAAATGGAACTAAAAAGGCATTTCTAGTAGAAGCACTAGGTCCTGGGGAATCAACTGTATGTTTTTTCTTTTGGAGGGTATTGATGTGTTGGGTAGCAGTGGCAAGGAAAGGTTCACACTCTAGCTCTAAATTTTTTTGGTAATTCACTCAGTACCAGGTGCCAGACAAGGGTGTGGTGAGGGTTGTTGTGGTACCCTGAGAGTTAACCTCAACCCTTAGTTTTTCCTCTAAGTCCTAGGTTTTTTTTGAAACTATGGGGTCCTCCTCGGGGGTGAAATCAAATGTTAAGATCTCAATGGGTTGGTACACCCTGGGGGATGTCTCAAAGAAGAGAACTTCATTTACCCTCCTGACTTCGGTGATGGCCTATATCATCCAAGGCTCACTTTCAACCTGGATCTGGTTAGATTCTCCCTCCCAGGGGAGCCACAAGTGGGAAAAGTCGGTCGAGAAATATCCATTCAGGGACTTTGACCAATTGCGACTTAGTAACATCCCATAAGTCTTTGGGATGTCCACCACTTGGATGTTAATTATGCTAGTTATCCTAGGGTCCTAGATGAGTTAAATCCAGATGTTCTTCAATTCACCCACCATTTTTACAGAAATTTTATCGAGTTGGATTACTGCACCGTTAGACAGGGTGGGTTAGAATCTGAGCTTCTAGCATATGGATAAAGGCATGATGTTACTCGAAGCCCCATAATCTACCAAGCAGTTGTGTATATTCTTCTCCTGTATGTTCAGGCCTAGTAGAAAGGGAGGATCCTTAGTGTTACCCTAGAAGATAGCCACGTTGGCGTCCTCAAAAGAGATAGTCTTAGGTAGGAAACTGACAGCTTCTGGGTTTCCCAAGAGCTTCAGAAGAGACTTCTTCTGCTCGGGACAGTTAAGTAAAAACTCCATCAAGGTCATGGATGTGGTGGTTTGTTCTAACACCTTCATGATGTCAAACCTTCCTCCCAAGAATTGGTGGCTTCCCTCAGCCAGGTCCTTAGCTTGGTTAGAGCCAGGGGCTTTTGGAGGGACAAACCGATCAGTCTTGTTTTCCTGAGGAGGAGTGTCTTTGGGAGGTGTGGGTGTATAAACTAGTCCTTTACCAGCCTAACTCCTAGTGTTGTAGGGAGTTCATGGGTTGGTGAAGACATTGGACTCAAAGGTCAGAATAGACTCATCAAAGAACCCTTGTAGTTTGGGTTCCTCTTTGTCTTCTCTGCCCACTCCAAAAAAGTTGGTCTCATAGGTAAATGCACCATGAGTGGGCTCTTATATAGGAGGCTCTAGGGGAGTAGGATCAGAAGTTTGTTTTTAGTCCAGCTGGGAAATCATGATGAATTTCTCTAGTGTGGCATAGTTTACCTCATTATGAGAGCCTTTGTCATACAATCTACACTAGTTGGTCATGGGCTGGAAGTCTACAACAGTGTGAGATGGGAAGGTCTAATGCCACCTTGTTTGGTATTTTGGTTCGAAGGCATACCTCTGGTATTAGCATTGTTATTCTATTGTTGTTGGTTGGGTCAAGGGCCGTTGTTGAAATTTCTTCCTCCGACATTATTGTTTAATTGGCTAGAGAAAATATTCCCTCTCTGGGAATTGGTGTTGTGGGGTGCAAAGGAACCCACCTTTAGCTAACCCATATCCACATTTAGTGTAGACAACATTCGCCGGAGAGATTCAACCTTGGTGGTCAACTAGGTATTTGCATCACAATGTGATGACTGTTATTGTTGGTTTCCCAGGAAAGGGGAAACATTTTTCAGAGTTGAGGGTGACAATCCTCCAGCCATGGATGACTGAAAGAAAGGCACTCTGGAAGGTTGTGTCTGTGGTTATTGCATTTTCTACGGTTGGCTCCAAGGAAAAGATTCCAGACCTGGTGTTGTATGAACTTGTGAGGGGTACACGTACCGGGCCTGCTAGTCTATTGGCAGTGGTGGAGGATTCATAGCCATCATAGGGGCACCCATTGCCTGATTGAGGTTATATCCCCTAGCATAAGAAGTTTCACTGGGTATCATGTTAAATGGCATGCTCTACTCAATCCTGCCCAAGGATTTGTTAAGACCACGAGACAACTCTAAGGCCAGGTTGTAAACTTTTGCCAAAGTATCTCAGTCATCGGGGGTGGTAGTTCTCCAGAGGAGAGTGGCAACAAAGGGGTCCACTATGTTGAGATAGGTCTAGATAGTTACATCCATGGATGGGATGAAGGGACCCATGTACCATTTCAAGGCGTATTGGATTTGGTGGTTGAATGCTGTAAGGGGATCATTTGGTTCCTTCCTGACAGAGATGAACTGGCTGTGGGATCACACCAGGTCCATGTGTATGCAAAAGGTAGCCAGAAAGGCATCCTCCATGTCCTACCAACTATTGATGGAGTTTGTGGGAAGGTTAAGGTACCAGTTCATCTTGTTCTATCCCACGGATAGAGGGAGCATCCAAGTCACAATGTCCTGATGTTGGATCTGGTGTCAGTTCATGGCATCTTTGTACGCTTGCAGATGCTCTTTTGTGGTTCATGAGCCTAAGTTCTCATATCAAGGACAAATCTTCTCTGGGTGTGAAGGTAGATCATTGGATGCACCCGAAAAAGTTCCCATTGGGGACCCGATATTTCCAAAATATGCAGCCATTGGGGGCATTGGGTTTTGACTAGGTTGAGAATTAATTCCCAGGGCTGTCTGGGGAACTTGGGTATTCTGAGTTGTAGTATATCCCCAGACAATGGTGATTGGTTTGGCTTTTGGGGTCTGTTTCTTTCAAGCAGGAGGCTCAATTTCAACAAACCTTCTGGGATTGGGAGCTGATCTAAGGACTCTTTCAAAGCTCATGGGTGAAAATGATCCAATCCCACTTAAGGCTTGACTCCTAAAACTATGGCTTGGGGAACCCTTGGGTGGTGTGAAATCTAAATCCTTAGAAGGGGATGAGCTCATGCCCTCCTTCTAGTGCCAATTTCTATTGACGGGTCTTTGTGACTAGGTCTGCCAACAGATGTAAGTTTTCACTGGGTACCGGGGTACTGATCAACTTTGCCTATAAAGGTTTTCCAGAGAAATGAGATTCCCTAGGCCTTCAAGCACATGAGAGTCAGGTCTCAACAGTGCAGGAGATTTGTTGGGAATGTGACTGTTTTGTTCAGGGGATAGCTGGTTATCTTGGCTCATCTTCTCCAGGGATTTAAATGAGTGGGGTTTCCTGCAAGCATTCATTAAATTTACCAAATAAACTCCAAAAGATATTGTGGAGTTAGGAATATTTCATCTACCTATAGTTATGCCAAACATTCAAAACATCAACCATTCTCTAACATGATACACTAAATACTAAAGAAATACAGAACCATCAGCTCATATTTAATCAATAGTGAGGAAAAAGGAGGTTGTTAATCTACTTAAAATATCAGAGCAAGGGACAAAAAGAACATACAACACAAAATACTGTTAATATTGAGATTAGAATGCTAACAACATCATTGATAGAACCCTTCCTTCTTCATTAACATGTTTCCAGCAAGCACTAGTGTGTACAACAATGGTGGCTCCAGGGGAGCATTTAAATACTGAAAGCTTCTAAAAACTAAGGAGCATTGAGCTCTGCAACTAAGAACTGAGAAAATTGAAATGCTATTAGCTATGGAATGCAAAATTATCAATTTCACAGACCCTTGGAATGAGGTTGGACTTATTATTTATACACAAGTTTTGACCTAAAACTAACCTAACTTATTTTACACTTAACAATATAATACATTTTCTGGTGGCCGGTACTACCTGCGCCACACTACAAAAGACCTCAAGACAAAAAAGGTCTAACATGTCAGAAGAATAAGACAAGAAAAGAGGAGTGGAAAGTGGTGCCCTGCCTTCGAGGATCGAGGCCACATGCCTCATTAATGGGAAAGTGGTTCCCTGCCTTCGATGTGCCAGGTGTTACATTGGAATGATGCCTTGGGAAGAGCATCTATTAGAACCTTCTTGTTGAGCTAACGTGCCTTGTTGTGGTTACCTGATTTCTGACATCCTTATTAACTACCTTGAAAGTGACCGGTCGACTTTGGGAACAAGGATACGGGTCACTTTAAATAATTCAAAAATAATATTGGATCTGGGACTCTGGGATCCAGAAGCTTATAGCTCCAAATAATAAAGAATGCAACCGATACATGGTTGATATAATTCTTTGGACTCTGGAGAACCTTTATTGTTACTTACTGCTCTTCAAGGTCTCTAACACCTATCTTATGCCTTCTTCATATATATCTTTAATACTATCCCATCAATTGCAAACAGCTTCCAATTTCTCCTCAACATCTTTGGCTCTATTCAAGAACTCATCCACCATCTTGATGGTGTCCTGCGATCGGTTCATTGTCTTGGATAGTCTAGATAACCTACCCTGGTCAAAATCTTTGGCAGGCGAATACAGGGACTCCATCCGTTCATCAAACTTGCTGAGGACATAGTCCTCTGGGGTACATGTTTTGGTGGTGAAGGGATCGAATTGCGATACTGTAGCCATAAATGCTTGAAACAGGCCCAAGGGGTATTGAGCCTTGGTCACTTTCTCTTTCAAGGCCTTAACTAGTTCCTTGCATACCTCAATCTTGAGGATAAGTATGGAGTACTGGGCCTGGAGGGAATCATATGATTCATCTCCCAAAATCCCTGCCTTTGTGGTGGGTTCTTCTCCTATGTTGGGAATTTATTCCAGCCCAGCCCTCCACTTTTCATACTTTACTAAATCTTTCTCCCATATAAGAATGGAGCCATTTTCCTAGCTGAGAAGGGTGTCAACCTGATAAAGGTATCAGAGGGATGCCACTAGAAATTGTCTCATGGTGGCTACTTGCTCAATGGCCCACCCATCTAGAGCTCATGCTTTCTTCTTCATGACCTAGAGAGAATCCACCTCAACCTACTCAAGTATCAATCCAGAGGAAGGGGTTCCCGGGTGGATCTCAGCCAAAGGCTGTGTTAGTTTTGCCAGAAGCATGAGGATATTGGCATTAGTCTCTCTTTCCTCCATCAATTTTGGCCTTGCTAGATATATCTGGCCTCTACTGCTTTGGTGGCCTCCCTTAGCAAGTCTAGTTCACCTTGCTTGTCTCTTCTCCCTAGTACCACTTCTATGATGTTATAGTCCTCAGGCCTTATGACCACTGCATCTGCACCTGGAGGGGGTGTTGTGATAGTCGCAACTGTGTTTCCCACCGGCCTAGTCCAGAGAGTATGGACTATCCACACTTTCTTGGGTTTTTGAGCTTCTACATTTCTAGCCATCATTTTGACCAAAGAGAGTGGAGTGCCTGATGCAACCACCGGGGCCTTCCTTTTCTTTGATTCTACCAACCATTGGGGTTGCTGAGGTGGCTTTGCTGTTAAGACCTATGCATCAAGATTCCCTTTGAAATATGGTGGTGTGTTCCTAGAATGTACATTATCTTTGGGCTGTTTCTCCTTCTCTTGCTCTTGTTCCTTTTCCTATTCTCCAAAACCTTCAGTATTTTTCGCAATGCTGGCATCTTCTATGGTGATTTCTGAAACTTTCTCTCCGGTCTCAACATTGCTTGTATCCTTGGGGACTTCCTCATCCATCCCAGTGTCAACTGATCCTACATTTACATTGTCAAGGACTTCCTAGTCAATTCGCTACTGCTATTCTTGGGCTTCATTAGCCTCCTCTGTTGGAACATTTTCCTCCATCACAATATCCTCTGGGAGTGGTTGAGGTCTCTGGCCAAATTTTAATAATGCAACTGCCGTTACTACCTCACCAAATGTGCTCTAGGGAACTTGATCATTCAGAGTAACCAAAGGAATTTGGAACATGATGAAAGGGGGCACGGTTGATCCTGAAGGTCCGAGTTCCCCAACCATCGGCTGTGCATCTGTGGGCTGCCTTGGTGTATCTTCAATCTCTTGGACCGGTGTCTTCTTCTACTTAGGCCCCTTTTGTGCTTCCTCCTGGGCCTCTTTTTCTAATGCTGCCTGTTCTCCAAGGATCTCCTCCTTATCCTAAGTGGAAATCTCCTCCACTGCGTGGCCTATACCTTATTGAAGGTCCATGAGCTTGTCCACCAAGAAGGTGTTATCAATGTCATTATGCAAGGGTGAAGATTCAAAAATATTTTCTCATTTGGCAGAATCTGAACTGACATCAATTGGTCACAATTCTGGAATACCAGGGCTGGCGGCTATGCTTGGTGTGGGGGTCACCTTCTTATTTTTCTTTCTCATCAGTGGAACCCTAGTACTTAAAATGCTGGTAGACTCCACCTCGATGAAATTCTATCTACTCATCATCATGGCCAACGACGGGGATCCCACTAGGAAAGCAGAAGCCATTGGAGTCATGAGGAGGTCGAAAGATATCTATTTTCTTATTTTCTAGTTGACCAGCCTCGCTGACTCCATTTGTTGTTGTAGATGTACCATTAAAGGGGTGGGAACTTGGGGAGGTACCTTGGCTGGAGTACCCTCTTTTTCTTTCCCTTTTCTCGTGCTAGGTTCAGCGGCGATGGAAGATGGAGAAGGTGCGGTGCTCGTGCAAGAGGGAGTGGCCATACAAATCATTGGTTTCTTCCAGGTGCTTTTAGGACATGCCCAGGAAAATAATTGATGACTTGCCTCCAAAATAGGGCAACATACCCCTTCAATTTTTAACTCTTCAGGGGTGGCCCAGTCCATTAGAGGGAGATCTAACTTGTCTAACCCATGTCCCTTGTATGTTGGGTCTTCCAACGGCCTGTCATCTAAAAATCCTATTGTAAAAGTCTGAAGGTCGAGTGCCTTTATGAGTACCTTGCTCATCCGTGAATGTTTTTGGGCCCGAAGGTCAAAACTATCTTGGCAGTCCACCCAAAAATCTTCAATATCTACTTCATGCAGCGGGGATGCCCGGGGAAGTGCTTTGGCAATTTTGCATAGAGGATCATAGTTTTTCCTGGCGTGGTGGAATTCCACCAGCCCCAGGCTTTTCAATTCATTATCTACCTCCCTTGCCACAGTGAGGCTACATGTATAATTCTTGCATGAAAATGGGAATGGGACATTGCAGACCTTCTTCAATGTAAAGAAGGCATGCAGATCCATCATCTTCCGATAGAACTCTAAAAGAATAATTTTTTCCCTACAATACCGGGGAAGAAGATGGGGCTTCCTGGACAAGCTGGTCACCTGAATGTAGGTGTGGTTCTAGAAATAAATGAAATAGAAGCCATAGGTACTGACCAAGTTCATCGCCTCTTGCAACAACTGATACCCAGAATCCTGAGCAAGTGTTAAGATGTTATGGTAAATGAAAGCATCATTTACCTAACAGAAATTTGGGAAGCTAAGTTCCCATTATATTTGGGGTTAATGATCCCATGGTGTTACTTGGCCTAGCCCATTTCCAAGTTCTCCAACTATTCCCAAACCTGGAAAAGTCAGTCTTTGTTGGGCTAATGCACATAGCACTTATGGTGTCATCTAGAACTTAGAATGCTAGATGATGCTCTTCAGTTGTGTGTCCATGTGATTGGATATGATGGCCGCTTAGTTGAAGGTTTGACTATGAGTGGTGATGTAGTAAAGAAAGTAGAACATCCATGCTGAGAAATCTAGGGCATGGGGCAATCTGAAGATCCTACACAAGTATACAATTCCCGCCTGAATGGGCTCTTTGAACTCCCCGCGGGGAATTTCCATCTTCATCCTCCTATAATCCCTCTTTGGGGACTTTAGCCAGTGGCTATTGAGATATTTCTGGGAGATAAGGGTAGAATCCTCAAACTCCTACAATGTCTGGACTCGATTCCAGATAATGGACCCATTGAACTATGGGATCCCCAGCCCTGAGGCAAAATTTGTTGCGTCTAGGGTGACAATTGTTGCTGGGGACTATAGTGGCTAGGGATCAGGAAGTAGAATGGTCTAAGTAAGTGCATTGTACAAAGTTGCTAGCTGGAGTATTAACTTTGGTGATTGCACCGAACAAGGAAATTTTGCCACCTTAATGATGTTAGAACCGGCTAGTTGAGTGGCCAAATTGTCTCCGGTAGCCTTCAACCTGTAGACGGCTTGGATCAAGCCTTGCATTTCAGCCCAAAGTTTGGGCTCCATGTTTGTTATTTCTTGAACCTTGGAATCTACCTTGGATCCCACGAGAACACCCTCCTTTAGGTATTTGGAGGTGAGTGGCAGCTTTGCTAGCAACTTTTCAGCCTTGGTTTTTGTGGCCGCTCGGGTGGAAGTGGTAGGTAGCTCCAGGCTATCAGGAGAGGTGATTACTTCAGACATCTTGATTATCTTATCCACAACTTGCAAGTCAAGAGAACCATTAGGACATGATATATATAAAATGGTTTTTTAGAAACTTTGGGGAAATTGCCACCACTCTGCACCTTTCCAACAAGTGTGAACATACATCAAAAATATTAGAATACCTAAAATAGACGTGAGCTAGATTTTAGGGTGTTGAACCAAGTAGCAAGGGGAAATGAGAGACAAGAGATTGCTCAGGACTCAGAGTCTAGATAAGCTAGCCATTACCATGTCGATGTGACCAGAGGGAAACCATAATCAGCTGACGTGGGTTGGCACGTGGTCATGTGACAGGAAACATAAAGGAATTAATGGTGACAAGTGGGATGACACATGGTAAAATTGAATGCCATATGGGACATGGTTTGAATGCCCACTCATGGGAAATTAATCTAGCCTTTAAGGTGATGAGATAGAGGAGAGAGAAAGTTGCCATGACTCGAACCAGTGAGGTGCTGAGTTTGAACCGTGGCAACTCCGTCTCAATGAGCTCAGTATGGTGCATAAAAACACATGATAGAGCATGAAAAAATTGTCAGTTTAGAGGGATACACACAAGATATATACACAAAATCATAGAGGGATGAAGGCTGAAACACATATACATTAAAATAGACAGCATTTACAAGATTTTTTTTACAAAGTTATACAACATTTACATAAGTATAGGAGCTACCCTAAGATTATGTACATTGTATACATTAATTTAAAACTACACAGAGAGTGGAAAACCCTCTGGTATAGCTAGCCCACAAACATGAGGCAAACCAAAAACACAAAACACAAAAGATGCACCAACAAGACTGAACAAAGTAAGAAACAAAAACAAAAGGAAACTGCAAGAAAAGGACAACAAGAAATTAGAGGACAAAATGAGGACCTACCTAGAAATCTGAAGAATAGTGGGGGAGAGGCACACCAGGAGCACTTCTGCAACAAGTTCTACTCTCAAATGATCATGAACAGACAACTCAAATCAACTGGTAATTGACCACTAAGCACGGAACAACTCACAGCTTAATCGCAGTTTAATCACCTAAGAATCGCTCTAAATGCTCTAAGTGTTTAATCACGGTAACTGTGAAAGTGATAGGTAATTTCCATTTATACTCTTAGGGTAAAAAAAATTTACACTCTTCTCTACAAACTCCAGAACTGGCAAACCTCCGAACTCCAGGTCTGTGGATTCCATGCAACCATACCTTCTTACAAGAAGAAGACATTGTGGCAGAGAATCTAGGAGTCCAGAATTTGGCTCTGGAAAGAACAAACTCTGGGATTGGGTCCAGGAGACACAAGAAGAAAAAAGTAGAAAGAAAACAAACCTCACATGAGGAAAAGCCTGGAGAGGAAAATGAAGCAAGCAAAGATAACAAGGCAAGAGAATAAAGAAAAAATAGGGGACCCAACATTTTGCACACAAAATGTAGGGATGGGTATGCAGGGAATAACAGGTTTTCACATTAAAAATCTATGTGTCAATGTGCATGATTGTTTTGGATTGTTATTTTTATTTACACATTACTTTACCTACATTGGTCGGTAATCACAATATTAATTTACTGCTACTTGGTAAACAGTATAGGACTAAAGTTTAAAGATACATTTTACACTTCATCGAGTTAATTTATATATTTTAAATTATTATGATATACATCTGTGAGAATTTAGGACTATAGAATAACTGGTAACTAACTGATTCACCCCCCCTCTCCGTTATTCTAACAAGATCAGTTTATCTTAGCATTGAATATTAATATCTTCACTTTTGGTAACTCTGACACATGAAAATTGCTAAAATATTAATTCAAATCTATGTTGTCCTCATGTGACTATGATATGGTGATTTGATAACCACTATTATATAAATTATACACTTACATTTTCCAATCATTTAACTTTGCTCTTATAGTCATGTCCTTGTAATCCAAATATGTATTTTCCTTTGCATAATTGACTCTTGATACTCTTTCACTATACCTTCCTTTATAGTTGATTCGAAGAAAAAAATGAATGCTCCATATCACGTCCTCTCAAATTACTTTACATGAAAAAAATTGTATCTTTCCATTGATAGTTGCAGCTTAATGTAAAATTTCATTAGGTATATATTTCCCTATACTTAGACTATTATTTCATTGACTGAACATTAGCACTGAACATTACTATTTTCATTAATTGTTCTCTATATGTTCTTGCATTATCAATTTCTCATCATTTGAACATGCTTATGCTATATATAATCATTGATTTCTATAATATTTATTCACACGCATCAGTGTGAAGAAACATTCTAAGACTTTTTTGTAACCTTGTTGTCATGGTGATGCATTTCATAGGTATGATTTCCATGACATTTTGTTATCATAGTGTATCCCATCCTATTTAATTTTAAATCACATATTTATGCTTATGATGATACTGACAATGTTAGATATTATCTCTTAATTAGCCAATTATTTCTTTTGATAATATATTTGTTGCTTATCTGTAGCTATATAATGATGATTTATTGCTCCTCATGTTGAATGTACCTATAGCATCCTTATTTTCATCGTGAATGAAATTTTGGAAAGTTGACTCCTAGGGAGAATATGAATTATTTTGTGTTGTCATTATGGCAACAAAGTCATATGAAGTTTTGACAGAAAACCTTGAAGTGGAAATTGACTAGGTATAGAAGACGCGACATAACAAAGCTATACAGATGATCAGAGCACTAGCGCATATGTGTACAACCGATTCAGACTAAGCATCTTCAGAATTAATCTCTATGATATTTTTTTGTGATTACTCCAGACACAGATGATCATATAAGATAGTACAGATAAGTTACAGCAAGTTGAAGTATCTCTAGCAGTTTAGGAAATAGAGTACAAAGTCGGCCTCAATTTTGGATCAACGTATAACATTTTGTTTTGTAAAGGCTATGTGCCTATTATATTATGTTTGTAATCATGTTTCAATTAGTCTCATATTCATGCTTAAGCCAATTAGTTTGGAAGCATTGTGTATATTGTTTTTGGGCTGACTAAGGTCTTGTTTCTAGTCGCATCTATTTAGGCATGAACATATATATTTATATATATATAAATATATATATATATATATAAAATACAATTTTGTATTAGTGGGTGTCGAAGAAATATGCAGAGTAGAGAAATAAAAGAAAATTATAAGATGTCAGAAGGAGATAAATCTATTTAAGAGTATAAGAGCATCAACGCATAACCAGAACTGATTAGACAATTGTGTCACATACAATAGTTAACTTTTGAATATAGTGTATATCTATTATCAAGGAGGTTGTAGCCTTTATCCTATTGAGCAGTGAGCTTTTTGGATAGTGAGTCCTCACCCCTAACAGGGTTAATTGTGAAAGACTCCTAACAGGGGCAGACCCTTAACCAGGTCATTGTACTTTCATTGTAAAGACTGATCCTAATAGGGAAAAGGAACTTTAAAAGGTTCATCATATTAGTGCAATATTTGTGGGTACTAATTCCCACCATGGTTTTCCTCTGATCAAGGTTTCCTCGTAATCATATCATGTGTTATGTGTTCTTGTGTTAAGCTGCAATTAATATATATTTGATTTATTTTTAAAGTTGTTGAAATATAATAAATAGATAAAAAATGATTCACCCCCCCCCCTCTCAGTGTTTCTAACAATTCATATCAGAGCTTTGGTCCTCTGAAAATAAGTTTAACCACTTGAGGAGATCATGGACTCAGCAGAAGTGAAACATTTGAAAAATAATCTTGAAGCAGCCCTTGAAGATCTTGACAGATCTAAAAAAGAAAATGAGGAACTTAAAATAAAAGTTGATGGCTCTCAAATGCTTATCAATAAATTAAGGAAAGATCTGAAAGATTTCTCTACCAATGATATGGGAAAAATGGTTAAGAAGCTGAATGAAGAGAGCATGTCTTTGAAAGATAAAATTGAAGATCTGAATGGACAACTTACAGATATCCTAGCAACCATTGAAGAAAAGACCAAAGAGAGTAAATAATTAGATGATGAACTTATACAAGTGAACTTGAAAATCTTGGAAGTAGAAAACATCAAGAAAAAGATAGAATCTGAACTAATAGAAGCAAAAAACAAGATTGATAAACTACACACAAGTTCTGACCTAATTCAATCACAACTATATGCACAAAAGTTAAAAGGTGATACCACTAGTATGGGATACAATGTAGCTCAAATTGAAATCAATTCAATGCAAGAAAGAAAGAAAGCACAAGAAGTATCTATAGAATCAAAGAAAGAGGATAATCTTGTAGAGTCTAAAGCAAAACCACCCAAAGATGAAATCAAGGAAGTTAACAGAACTTTTTATGCCTATAATATGCATGGAAATTTGGAAAGAGATTGTAAAATGGTAAAACCTTTCAATGTATATTTTTATTCATGCAACAAATTTAGTCATAGGGCTATTCATTGTAGAACAAGTCAAAAGAATCAGTCACAACAGAACCAAATGAATCAGACTCAATACAATCAAAGAAATCAACCTCAAAGAAACTTGCAAAACATCACATGTCAAATATGTAATTACAATGGACATAGAGCCAAGCAATGCAACATGATGAATAATTACATTAGACCTCCTATCATTTTTCACTCAAGTGAAAAAGATGGACATATCTCAAGGTTTTGTAGGTCAAGAGCACAAAGACAAGAGAATCTTGAAAATTCTCTATTTGAAGAATCAGGAGAAGTTAAGTTTGTACAAGCTAAAGATGATTAAGATAAAATATAGGTTGAAGTAAAGAAGGATAATGATGAGAAGAAGGTAGTAGATGCATCCACAGTGGACGCACCTTCTACTTCTAGTTAGTTGACTGTCATGGTCTTAGGGGGAGCTATTCTAGGTCTAAACCCCTACGCGGCTGGTATACTCACCTTTGAGTATGCGCCTATGGATTTATGTTTGTGATCAAAAATTGAGGAAGTATGCATGCACACATAACCAGTACTTCAACAATAACTAATTTCAAAACTCTCAATGGAAACCATGTACAGTAGCAAGCATTAAATGCAGTAACCTTTATTTAAATTGGTAAACAATCGATTATCTTCACATTTATATTTTAGATCATAAAATTTGGAGAGTACAGGAGAATTGAGTATCGAAGCACTGAAGGATAACATATTTTTTGGTTAAGTGAATGGATCAAAGTTGGAACATAACCCTAACAGTCGTGTCATTTTAGAATTGTAGTGGAACCCTATTTAGTTGATCAACAAGTGAGTATGGAAACCCCTATAGTCTTTGACATTGCTGAAAGGAAGAGATTTGTCTTTAAGAAGCATCCATTCAAGTCTATTCTAGATGATGTAGAAGGGGAATTCTCTAAGACTCCGCTAGGAGTCATACATGTGGAAGACATTTGTGCTTACATATACTATAAGAAGGAAACCATTGGGGAAAACAACATAGAAACTCTTAGGCTTCAATGATGAAACCAGACTATTCATTCAAGGATGAATACGCGCATCTCACTGATAACCCTATCTTTGAGTATTCTAATGCACACGAGTTCTATGAGCTAGAATGAGTTAAAATCCTACTAATTAGGATACATGATGACCTTTATTGGATTGGTGAAGTTCCTGTCTGCATAACCTCAGACCTAATTCATGAAATGACTGGACTTCCTAAGACTGGACCAATTCTTCCCACTGTTAAGGATGTTAAAAAGTAGGTTGAACATGCATTCTTATCTAGAAGTGATAGGCATGGGATGACTATTGATCCTATTAAGGAGAATGATATCAAACTCCTCACTATGATACTTGGATACAAGTTTCAGTAGGAAAGTAGACTGGATATTGTATCTGCAGCAATAGTTCTAGCAGCAATAAGAATGGTGAGAGATAACACTCAATACAATCTTTGTGAGATATTATGTGCACAACTAATTGAGAAAATTAGAGCTATTAAGCATGACAAGAGAAAGCTATTTAGATTTGGATCCTTGATTATCTATCTATACTTTCACATTGTTGTTAAGGTTTATAATCTTTACCTAGATAGGAGTAAACCCACTATGTCACAAATTTCATTAAAAGCTACATCAGAGAGTAGTGAAAAATATTCTATGGACATGGATATCAAAACATTCAGGATTAAAATGTAGAAGAGGTTCAGGATACCTAAGAAGATAGTTGAGGAATACAAAGACACGATATGATTGCATGAAGGTAGTTGAGCCTAGAACAAAATGGATTCACCCTCTCAGATATGAAGTTGAAGAACATGTTTTGGAAGGTTATGCACAAGTTCTCCTATCTTCCCCCAAGGATCCAAATGAACCTTTATGAGGTACTTACAGAGAAAAGAAAAATCAAGTTGATTCTGTCTTGTATAGTGTAGACAACAAAAGGAAGGCATCAAGGATTACTTCTAATATCCTAAAAGTTCATGGGGTTACACAAGAAGACCTAGACAGAGCTAGGGAAGCTAAGATTGCTAAGAACTTGAGAAAACTCCTACAGAAGTGAAAATGGAAAATCCTGATGATATTCCTAAGAAGAAGAAGAAATCTAATGAAGGTACATCTGTGCCATCAACTACCATTGATCTAGAACCTTTTCCACCTTTTGTACCCAGCAAGGTGACTAGAAGGAAGAAGCAAGTTTTCACAAGTCATCCATCCTCAAGGACCACAAGGAGCAAGGTAAAGAAGACTTAAGCCCCTCCTGAGGTAGGTTTTAGACCTATTCTAATAGTCCTAAAGAATAGAATTTTTAATGAAGGAAGACTAGAATCTATCAAGAATGTCTATGACAAATACCAAGAGATAGACAAATCAAAAATTCATTCTATGATCATATCTCACATGATTAAGTTCAAGAGGATAGTATTGGAACTTAAAATAGTCATACCAGACAAGGTATGGAACATACTTGATGTATTGAAAAGAAAAGAAATTGAAGAGGATATGAGGATAAGAGAAAAAACATTAGACAGTCTTCTCCCTGTCTGCTCACATGATGAGAAAGCCATCATGTTGGATTTCGTAAAACCTCATCTCAGAACCAAAACAAGAATTCTCCATATCATGAACAAAGAGTATTAATTGGTTGGGAAAGAGAGTTAAAAAGCATTTTCCCAAGTGTTTATGGATAGGCACATATATCGAGCAATGACACCTATAGTTAAAGTAACTCCAGTCCCTCCAAAACAGGATAAAACACCAGAGACTTCTAATGCACCTATGACAGGTCCACAGGACTCAGTTCCTAAAGCTCCATCACCCTTAGTAACAGTAAAAGATTAAGATGAAAAAATTACAATCAATGATGTTGAGATATCAATGAAAGCTTCATATAATGACTTGGACAAGTTTAAAGAAGCCTTTGTGAATACTGAAGAAATAGAGAACGTATGCACTAATGACACTTCTTTACAGCAAGAACAAGTTCCTGCAAAAGGAACCATAGGTCAAGATGAAGGGAATAAGGATGAACTACCCTCTACAGAGATCCCAGTGAAGACTAAATGCATGGGTGTTAATCAAAATACTATATTCACTCCTAGAAAACTAGTAACGTCATTGTTGTCAAGTTTAACCCCTGATTCAACAAGCTTAGATGCATGGGGAGAAGAAGATTTGATTAAGATCAGTGTGCTAGCCATGGAGAAAGCCAAAGAAAAATAGGTTATGAGAAACCCTCTCTTTCTGGAAATAGTAAACATTCTAAATGATCTATTGCCTACAGATAAGAAAATGGCTAAGATTAAGTTAGTTGATGATGCTGACAGTATCTTGACAAGCTTCAAATCACATTTCACAAGTTTTGTAGACTCTGCTACTAAAATTGAAGAAGATGAGTATAAGAAGGAAAGATTAGATTAATTGACAAAGGATTTCTCTTTAGATCTGAACTCATTGAATAGTGGTCAAGCAATCTTGAAAGAACTAGCAGCTAGAGGTAGAAATGTAGTAGCAAACTGCATGGACAGAGTGAAATTCACCTCAGAGCACATCAAAAATATTGGGGAAGCTGAAATCTTGGTTGAAAGTGTTAGAAAATCAATTGAAACATCCTCACAAGATATTAATGTATGCAAAAATATCTATCAAGGGAATTTAGATAAGATTGAAAAGGCTAAGTTGAAGATTAGCAAGATAAGGACAAGGCAGACTCAACTAAGAAATCCACTTGCACTCTCACTAGTTGTTTTGAATGAAAACATCTAAAAATTTGATGAAACAATTGTCACCTATGATCAAGGTCCCTACATGGATTTGATAAAAATGGAGAAGCTCACATATGCTCTATGTTCCTATCTTTAGACTATAGATGCAATGAAGGCATTCTGGCAGCAAGAGATCAAAAATCTACAGATTGCTTATCCAGATGTATATTCAGAGTAAGTACTCGTGGACCCACAATTTTGACACCTTTTTCATTAATTTCAAAGGGGAGTAATGTATGTATGGGGAGTAGTGTATATATATGCAAGGAAATATGATATAGTATATCTTAAAGAAATATGATATAGTATATCTTAAAGAAATATGATATACAATATTTTTTTTTTTGGTGTTAATCAATTTTGAGTAAATTGGCCACATTTCTTTGTTGCCATTAATGAAAAAGGGGGAGATTGTTGGAAAGTTGAATCCCAAGGAGAATATGACTTATTTTGTGTTTTCATTATGGAAAAAAAGTCATATGAAGTTTTGACAGCAATCCTTGAAGTGGAAATTGGCTAAGTATAGAAGACAGGACAGAATAGAGATATACAGATGATCAAAGCACCAGCGCACGTGCGTACGACCAATTCAGACTAAGCATCTTTAGACTTAAGCTCTATGATATGTTTTTTTTATTACTTCAGACATGCATGATCAGATAAGATAGTACAGATAAGTTACAATAAGTTGAAGTACCTCTAGCAGTTCAGGAAACAAAGTACAGAGCCGACCTCAGTTTTGAATCAACATATAAAATTTTGTTTTGTAAAGGCTATGCACCTATTATATTATGTTTCTAATCATGTTTCAATCCCTCCTATATTCATTCTTAAGCCAATTAGTTTGGAATCATTGTGTATATTTTTTTTGGGCCGACTAAGGTCTTATTTCTAGCCACGTCTATTGAGGCATGAACATATATATATATATATAACATACATTTTGTATTAGTGGGTGTCGAAGAAATATGTAGAGTAGAGAAATAAAAGAATAGTATAAGATGTTAGAAGGAGATAAAGCTCTTTAAGAGCATCAACACATAACCAAATCAACACATAACCAAAACTGATTAGACAATTGTGTCACATACAACAATTCACTTTTGGATATAGTGTATATCTATTATCAAGGAGGTTGTAGCCTTCATCCTATTGAGAAGTGATATTTTTGGACAGTGAGTCATCACCCCTAACATGGTTAATTGTAAAAGACTCCTAATAGGGTCAGACCCTTAACCAGGTCATTGTAATTGCATTGTAAAGACTGCTCCTAACAGGGCAAAGGAACTTTAAAAGGTTCATCATATTAGTGCAATATTTGTGGGTACTAATTCCCACCGGGGTTTTCCTCTGATCAAGGTTTCCCCGTAATCATATAATGTGTTATGTGTTCTTGTGTTAAGCTTCAATTGATATATATTTGATTTATGTTTAAATTTGGTGAAATATAATAAATAGACAAACACTGATTCACCCCACCTCTCAGTGTTTCTAAGATGAAATTCTCTATTATTACTCACATGTAATTTGACTTCAACTCTGTAGTCATGATGTCTTATCTATTCTTGTTGATCTTTCTTTGTAATGGTAAACCAAAAGGCTTTACATTGGAATGATATGTCTATTTACTGATTTCTTAACTTCTTTTCATGTATCTTCACATAGAACAAACTAATTAATTAAAACATTTGATTTATTTTTTGCATGCAGTTGATCTCTCCCTTCTTTCATGATATCATGTGACTTATAAGATACATGTATAGAAGTCAAACTTATAGAGATGATATTGGATTTTTCATTTCTAAGTCTTTGTTACTGAAACCAATTTTACTAACTTTAAAGGTATACTTAAGGAGATGGAATCGAGATTCAAATAGCTTCTACAATAAAATCAATCCACCATTCAAACTAGGCAATGGAGGATCTCCCTTATCTCTCTTCTCTTGGCTTCTACACATGCATTTCCTTATGTATAGTTTTATGAGCCAACCCATGACTTGTGTGGGATTTTCTATTTCTCTTCTTCATTGAATGGAAAACATATGATGCACTCTCAATTGTATATTTTTCTTATAATAAAGATGAAGCTTTATAAATCACTTTGCATATGTAAAGGTTTTTCTCCTTAAGTACTTTCACTTATGTTTTATGATATAGAATGACAACTAAATTTTATTTTGTAGCACATATCGCATATCAAAATAAATTATTTCCTTATCTCTCCAATAAGTGCAATGATTTAAACAAAGAAACCACACTAAATTTTATCTCTAAAATAAACAATTAGCTAAAAATACCTTTGCATTTTAAGCCATGTAGCATAAATTGGTAACAATAACGTTTCCTAGAAACTTTCCCTCTGCTACATAAAATACTAATTTATTTAGATTTGAAGAGATGACATGCTCCTGAAACCTTGGAAGATAACTTCTAGGTCATGTAGGTGATTCTTTATTTTCTTAGAAAATACTATCAGGTCATCCAAGTAAATCACTATAATATTGTTCTTCAAATTTTTAAATGACAGGACCATATCCCTAGGGAAGGTGGCTCCTACATTGATCAATCTAAATAGAATTTTATTTTAGGAAAATGTTCCCCATGGTGTAGTGAAAGTAGCCTTTTTTTGGTTACTTTCATCAAATTTGACCTGATTATAACCTGAGAACCCATCAAGCATATACATCATCTCTAAACTAGCTACCATTTACAATATGTGATCCATAATAGGAAAGGTGTAGTTTTATTAGAGAGTCTCTTGATTAATATTCCTAAAGTCTACACAAATCCTTATCTCTCCATCCTTCCTACACATAGGAACTATGTTGGCTACCCAAGTAGAAAGGTGAATCAAACAAATGATCCTTGATTTCAACATTTTTTCAATCTCCTGAAAGATGGAATAAAAAATCTTTGGATTATAGTTGCGCTTCTTTTGGAAAATAAGGTTTGCATATGGTTTGAGGGGAATATGATTTTTGATTCTTCCTCCCATTAAATTCTTCACATCATCATAGCACTAAGCAAAGACGTATTGGTACTTCATCAAAAAAAATTTCAACTTCAACCTTTCTTTTGGAGGGAAATTTTTTTTTGATACTGACCATCTTAGGATTCTTTAAGTCTAATATGTTGATTCTTTCATACTCGCCAATAGTGTTACCTCTTTCAGTTTGCTTTTGTTTGATGTAAGCATTATGCCTATAAAATAGTTTTTCCAATGAGATCTTTCTTATATGAATTTTTTTTCCTTTCAGTTGTACCTTTCCTTGCGTTAGGTCTTTCTTGATATCTAGAGTAACTTATTAGCAATGATTTTCTCCTTCTTTGAAATATTATTCCATGAACACTTCCACATTATTTAAGAAAGACCTAAGGTGGAGATCATCCTCAAAAACCTGTAAAACCTCAATGTAATGGAGAACATTATTCCTATCAACCAACTCAATGGTGTACCATTTATCTTCAAAATCTATGTGAGGTTGCAGGAAAGATGTTAATACTACTAAAGAGTATTCCCTAGTGTTTTGCTGCCTAGGCATTGATTCAATAGAGAAGGCTTCAAGTATTTCAATTTAAATTTGATATCATATAGGTAGAAATCATATGACTACAATTATAAACAATAAATATTAGTAGCATAATAAATTTATTGAAAAAAAAACTCGTCGGTATTCCAACCTTTGTTGGTTATGTAATCATTGAGAAAGATATATAAGCGATGAATCGATCATGGTATATTAGTAAATATACCAATGACTACCACATAGTTTTCTGGTGATTAAGGTGTCACTTATATATCATTCTCATCATTTTATATCTCTATTCACGTCATACATTTGACCAATTATGGAATGCGCTGGTTGGGAAAGGCACCTGCACTAACTATCAGTATTGTGACCTATGTTGGTTACATAATCAATGAGAAAGCTATATAAGTGACGAATCAATCATCATATATTATTCAGTATACCAATGACCACCATCTATTTTTCTGATGATTACATCATCACTTATATAACATTCTCATCATTTTAGATCTGTGTTTGCATCGTACATTTGTTGTAAGTTTGACCAGTTGTGGAATGCATTGGTCATGCAAAGCATCTGCAATTATTGACCGTGTGGCCCTTTTCTTTTGATAATTTGGTCGTCAGTATTCTGACAACCATGTTATTCATGAATTTCTTTGACAAAACAAGTTTGACGACCACATTGGTCGAATGTTCTACATTTGCGAGTTGTAAAATTGACCACTGCGCATTGAAAATTAGGCTAAATTTTATTAACTTCCATCACATGATCATCATGCAACCAACCAATCCTATAAGGTCTTGGATGTCTGTTTATTTTCAAAAAAATCCTTTGCACCATCTCCTTAGAAACTAAGTTATCAATTCTTCCACCATCAACAATCACATCACAACACTTACCACCAACCTTTCATCTGGTCCTAAATAAACTCTTCCGATGATAAGGTTCTACATCCTTACTCACCATCACCCTTCTGAGCATAAGAGTTTCCCCTTCTTCAAGAACATTGTCAGAAGTACCAAAAAATGATCCACCTTCTTCAATCATGCTAGAAACTCTCTTGTCTTCCTTACACTAAAAATCCCTATGTCCTTTCAAGCCACCCTTGAAGAAAGTACCTCTAAAATATTTTCCCCCATTACCACCCTTAGGTGCAACTAATTTAGCTTCTACTTCAGCTACTTTCTTTCCCTTATCACCACTAGTAGATGTGTGTGTGCTTGAATGTGACCTATAAATCAGGCACAAACTCAGCATAGTCTTTACTCAATTGTTCAATTCACAAAGACAAACATGAATTTTTTATCCTGCAAATTCAATTGAAGTGACTTGCTGCCTCCTAATTAATTATGGATGTTGAATTTACTCTCAGAACAAGAGACAACAACCTGACCATTGCTAACATGGAGGATTTCTAAAACATGGGAGAAGATGAAATTTCCATTAATCCATGAATGCACTACAATTGATCTATGAAATGAGATTGTTCTTAATCTAGAAATGAATTGCAATTAATCTATGGAATCAAATGCAACTAGTCTAGAATTAAAATTGCAACTACTCTATGGAATGAAATTGCAATTAATCTAAGAATGAAATACTCTTAATCTAGAATTCAAATGCTCTTAATCTAGAATTGAAATTGCATTTAAACTAGAAAGCTTGAGAGATGAAATTGAGATGTTAGATATGTAAATGAATTGAAAATAAAATCAACA